>JXTB01000188.1:13974-103051 GCA_002914805.1 Parasponia andersonii | reverse complement strand
GACTAAGTTATTCAGCTCTTCTTTGAATCTTTTAGCTCTAGCCCTGGTCATTGGTCCAACAGGAACTTGTACTGGTCCACGAGTCTTGACCGCCCTGATGTCCTCATCACCTGAAGTAGAGATAACTGGGGTCAGGCAAAATAGTCCTCGTATAGGCGACCTTCCTCTGGACCAATGACCTCTGCATATCAGGGTCACCCCTGTATTCGCAACGGGTTACCAATATGTGGAGGGGGATTGGTCATGTACCAATATAAAGACGAGTTGCACAACGAACAGGCTTAGCAAGATCGTGTGTAACTATAAGATCGCCATCCCTCTTCGCCTTCCTATAGAGTTCAATCGACCACACACACCACCTCACGGAATTGCCTCTTTCTCTGAAGTAGTTCTCAAATACGGTGTCCACCTCTCACTTTATCCTTACATAAAATCAATCGTCGATTACTATGGAGTTGTCCGTTTTCAACTATCTCCAAATGCATATAGATATATGATAGGTTTGTACATACTATACCATAAATTAGGTTTAGAAACCCCCACTCTTGAAGAGTTCGCTTGGTTCTATCAAGTAAAATCAAACCTGTCAGACTTCGGCTTCTTCTATGCGAGCAAGTGGTCGAACTAAACTATAAAACTATTTACGGGGTCCGCAACAACATGGAAAAATGGAAAAGTCCATTTTTCCACTTTGACTACGCGAATAACAGCTTCTTTCAGAATCTTGGTAGGTAACTTTCAGCTTATTGCCTTCTCTACATAAATATATTATTCTAATCGCATTTGTATGTCATCACAGATAACAGAGAATGACCAGGTCTCTCCAAAGAGCAGCTCGCAAGGGTGTATAAAATAAACAACCTTCCGATCGAAGAATTTGATTGGAAAAAGCTTGAGACGTCCAAGAACTTAGTTGCTTGTGGACTACTTCCAAGGAGAGCCGCCTTTCCAGATTCTGCCCATCATCCAACTAAACCCTCGAGCTCGAAGAAGAAACCAAGGAAGTAAAAGGATAAGAGTGCCTCATCTTCCAAACCTAGGAAATGAAAAACACCTGCTACTCCTACAACCTCAGAACCATCATCTCTAGAAGCCGCATCACCACCGATTTCTCAGCAAGAAGAAGGTGGTTATTTTTCTCTTCTTTTTGTCGCATCATACACCTCGTATGCTAACAAGCCATTTGTATAGATATGGCAATCGATAGTGGATTGCGAGCATTGCCTTCAACTCTAGGGTCGATGGCAAAGTCTAAGACACCAGACGGCACACTACCTTCATTTAAAGGGAAAGAAAAGATCGACACTTCAAAGAAACGAAAGGTCACTTTTGAAGACATCCCAACAAGCTCACCTCTTTCTCAGCCTCTACTAACTGCGAGCCAATCTGAGCCACCTAAGGAGACAGCTACTTCTGATGAAGGACCGAGCAGGTCGATAAAGACGAGGAGCTTTTCTCATTCCTTCATCAACTGCCAGAAAAAGCTAGTATGAGTGCGGCCTTCGTCGACCGTTTTATCTCTAAAGATGGCTGGGAGAGGATGAAGCGACGACTAGCCAGGGTCGCCTTCAGCTCTGCAATGAAGATGTTGGCAAATGTAAGTATCCTCTATCTTTACTCTTCAACGTACTTTTCTAGTATTGATGTGTTATATTTTCAGACTGCTGCGGCTGCTGTCCTGATACATGATCTAATCCTTGAATGTTTGAAAAAAGCCAAAAAAGTCGAAGAAATAACCCAAGCATTCAAGGACTCGGAGAAAGCTCACGAGAAAGAGAGAAAAGCCTTCGAATTAGAGAGGCAGCAGCTGCTCGAAGGTCTGACCAAGGAAAAGCTTGAAAAAGAGAAGCTCGAGAAGAAAATGAAAGAACTTGAGAAGATCATCTCTGAGCATCTGGATCGCATGAAAGAGGCGACAACAAAGGTGGCTCACAAGGCTATAGAAGAGTTCAAGGCTCCCGAAGACAAGAAGCTGAAAGAAAAAGCCAGTAACATCGCCTCGTCGGCCATAATATATGATATCTTCTGTAAACATCCGGACTTCGACTTTTCCATCCTTGGTGAAGATGTGGTCGAGCTTGTCTAGAGTTGGAGGGAAGTGGAGGCTACCAAAACTGGAGACAGTTGAGCGAGCACATCTGTATAGTTTTTTTTTTTTTTTAATTTCAGAACAATACGGGCTTGGTTCCCTTTTTGTTTGTAATACTTTGCTTGCATACGGGTACGAGCTTTTATCAATAAATGGTTTATTCCTGCAAAACAATTAAAACACTGCATTGTAATATAAAGATGCATAATTTAACCAAGTAGTCAATCACTAGATGACTGATTGGTACGCTATTGCGATTCGAATCCAACAAACTTAAAATAGGTTTTAAGTGTTAGGATAGGTTAGGTCGCTTAAGAAAACAGTAAGTATGAGTGATGCGAACTCAATAATATTTTTCAAAAGTTCCATGGCAAAATATAATATAACAACATATCACATCGAACAATGAACGTTTTGCTTAGTTACTTTGTTATTCGAGGAGGGAAATTGCGTAATATGACATGCTATGATATGAAGCGAGGAGAAAATCCTAAGATTTTTTTAAAGTTTTAGAAATTCAGCAGCGATCTCTAAAATTTCAACCTCTAAATGGACATTTGCATAGTCCTTTAGGAAGCAAGTAGGAGATAATATTCTGATCCCACTGCCCTCCGAGTTTTATGGTGTTCGAAGACTGCTATAAAAACTATAAAAGGTGAACTAAATTGAATGATCGATGAGGAGACATCCTTATTGATAATGACAAATGACGAATAACGAATGGCGAATAACGAATAACGACCGACGTATGACAAATATAAGTAATTATCTTTATTGACGAATGGCGAATGCAAGAAGATATACATGAAGATTTATTGATAATAGCGACGAAGTTATTTTGCATTCCAAGCATGCTCGATCTTTTGTCCACCAGTGTGAGCTAACTTATATGTCCCAGGTCGAATAATGACACTAATAACATATAGTCCTTCCTAAGAAGATCCAAATACACCAGTACCGTGCTCTTTATTATTAGATAGAACCTATCAAAGAACAAGATCAATAACTTTAAACCATCGATTTCTGAATTTAGAGTTATAATATCGAGCCGTGCGCTGTTGATATGATGCGATACGAAGCTGAGACTACTTGTGTCTTTCTTCTAAAAGATCGAGCTCAATCCTCATCAGCGTGCTATTCTGATCTTGCTCATAGGTAGATCGTCATAGAGAGCTCGCACCAATTTCTATTGGTACCATTACTTCGTATCCATAAGCTAAAGAGAATGGACTCTCTCCAGTAGTGGTTTGTTAAGTGGTGCGATAAGCCCATAATACCTCAGGGAGTACTTCTGACCAAGCTCCCTTGTGTTCTTCCAGCTTTGTCTTTATTTTCTGTTTAAGTATCTTGTTTATAGTCTCGACCTGTCCATTGGCTTGTGGATGAACAATAGTAGAGAAATTCTTATTGATGCCTAAGTTGTCGTAGAAGTTACGCAACTCATCATAGTTAAATTATTTCTCATTATCAGAAATTATGGTATGCGGTATACCATAACGGCAGATTATAGATTTATAAACAAAATCTATCATCTTCTTTGCGGAAATGGTACTCAAAGCTTCAGCTTTTGTCTACTTGGTGAAATAATCGACTGCGACTACTGTATATTTTAATCTATCTCGTGCCAATGGAAGCATTCCGATAATATCAATTCCTCACACTGTAAATGGCCATGGACTGGTCATTGGAGTTAGAAGAACAGGCGGCATTCTAGGAATAGTTGCAAATCATTGACATTTGTCACACCTCTTAGCAAATTCCATTGTATCATTCTTCATAGTTGGCCAAAAATACCTTTGTCTTAGAACTTTGTTCGTAAGTGCCTGCCCCTTGGAATGGTTTCCACATATTCCTTCATGAATTTTCCTCATAATGTAGTGGGCTTTTTCTTCATCGACACATAATAACAACGACGAACTAAAACTTCTTCGATAAAGCTTGTCGTCATAGATGACATAGCGAGCTACCTTTATTCGAAGTCGCTTCGCATTGTCTTTATTTTCGGGGAGGTCGCCATTTTGTATATACTCCATTATAGGATCCATTCATGATGGTTTCTTGTCAACCGGCATAGTTATTTGGGGCTCTACTTCGATACTTGGTTTTGCAAGAACTTCGATAGTGACCACCTTTAGTAATTCGACATCTTTTGTTGAGGCGAGATTAACTAGAGCATCTGCTTGAGTATTTTTAATGTGAGGAAGAAGTTGAATATTATAGGTAGTAAATGTCGAGAAGAGTCTTCGTACTCCTTTAAATAAGCCATCATTTTTTCTCCTCTTGCTTGAAAATCGCCGATCATTTGACAAACAACCAGTTGGGAATCACTATATACCTCAATCATTTCGACCTTCATTTCTCGTGCGAGCTTTAGCCCAGCTATCAGTGCTTTATATTTTGCCTCATTATTTGATGCTGAAAATTTGAAGCGAAGTGTACAATAAATATTGTGCCCTTCAGGACTGATTAGTACTAAGCCCGTACCGGCTTCATTCTCGTTTAACGATCCATCAACGTAAAGTTTCCACAATTTTGATAAATCTGTAGCAGGTTTTTCGATTACTTCTATGGGAATATTGACATCATATGTGAATTCTGCAATGAAATCTGTGAGAGCTTACCCTTTAATCACAGTCCGCGGTTGAAAATTGATGTCAAACTGACTCAACTCAACTGCCCATTTAAGTAGTCGTCTTGAAGTTTCAGGTTTTTGCAAAACCTGCTTTAACAGAAAATTCGTGAAAACTTTGATGGAGTACACATGAAAATAAGGTCGAAGCTTCCTAGATGCGACGATGAGTGCTAATGCCAACTTCTCCATCTCTGGATATCTTGCTTCGGCATCAAGCAATCTTTTACTTATGTAGTATACCGGTCGCTGTATCTTTTTTTCTTCTCGAATTAACGTAACACTTGTCGCATATTTGGAAATAGCGAGGTATATATACAATTCTTCCCCCAAGTTTGGCTTTGACAAGAGTAAAGGAGAACCTGAGTGTGTTTTCAATTCTTGAAATGCCTGCTCGCATTCTTCCGTCCACTCGAACCTCTTTAAACCCTTCAGTACTTCGAAGAATGGTTGGCACTTATCTATTGACCTGGATACAAATCGACTTAATGCAGCCACTCTTCCCGCTAGGCTTTGAACATCTTTGGGTTTGCGGAGGGATTGCATATCGATTAGTGCTTGTATCTTCTGGGGATTAGCTTCGATTCCTTGTTGGTTGACCATGAACCCCAGGAATTTTCCAAATCCTACCCCGAATGCGCACTTCTGGGGGTTTAGCCTCATCTGATATTTTCGAAGAATTTTGAACATCTCATCAAGATGCTTGATGTGATCTTCAGCTCCCTTCGATTTCACCAGCATGTCATCAACATATACTTCTATTGTCTTGCCAATTTATTTTACAAACATCATATTGACAAGACACTGATAAGTTGCTCTCACGTTGATGAGTCCAAAAGACATCTTCTTATAACAGTACAATCCTTGGTCAGTGATGAACGAAGTATGCTCCTCATTAAGCTCGTACATAGGGATTTGATTATATCCATAATATGCGTCCATAAAGCTTAATAGTTCATGTCCCGACGTCGTATCTACGAGTTGGTCAATTCTCATAAGGGAAAAATTGTCCTTTGTGCACGCCTTGTTGAGGTCGATGAAATCGATACAAGTTCTCCATTTCTTGTTAGGTTTCTTTACTAAAACTGGGTTTGCAAGCCAGTTTGGATAGAAAGATTCCCTAATGAATCCAATCTTGAGCAGCTTCTCTACCTCTTCTTTCAACACGACGTAACGTTCTGGATTCATGGCTCTTATTTTTTTCCACACAGGCTTTCTCGTCGTATCTATATTGAGGCGATGACACATGATATTCGGATCAATCCCCACCATATCCGAATGTTGCCATGAGAAGATATCCAAATTTGATTTCAAAAAACCGATTAATGAAGCTCGCACAGGTTCTTGAAGTTTCGCTCTGATTTTAAGAACTTTCGAAGACCTATCGATTGTCAAATCTTCCAAGTCTATTATAGGTCCATATTTGACCTCACCATCAATTTCTCGAGGGTCAAGGTCATCGATTGACGTTCTGCTTGACGCTTCTGATGCTTTCCTTGATGTTTCTCCTTGTAGTTGGACCATCATCGTGCGAGGTGTCATATCTTTTGTTGCGAGTTTATCGAGTTATTATAACAAGTCCTCGCATCATATTGGTTGCCTCGCACCTCGCCTACTCCTTGTTGAGTTGGGAACTTTATAGCGAGATGATAGATTGAAGTTACTGTTCGAAGTTCCCTCAGTGTCGGTCTTCCTAGTACAACATTACAGAGGGGCAATCCACAACTAAGAATTGGGTCATTACCGTTGAAACCCTAGGATAGGTTCCAACGTTGACCATTAACTCAATCATGCCCTTGGGCATTATGCTGTTACTAGTAAATCCATATAGTGGGGTGACAGCGGGCTTCAGGTCACTTTCACTCAACCCCATCTTCTTGAAGGCGTCATAGTACAGGATGTCGACAGCACTATCATTATCGACCAATACTCACTATAGCTGCGTGCTTCCACAATTGATCTTTATGACCAACGCATCATTGTACGGGTAATGGACCTCTGTGGCATCCTGCTTCGTAAAGGTAATATCCATATCCGGTACCCGTTGAAGCTTTCGTGGTCGCTGCTCGAGACGCATGACATTAGTTAATAGTTACTGTCGCACTTCTCGTGCATACCTATCTTGTGCTCTCTTCGAATTTCCATCGATGTGCGGGCCTCCAAAAATAGTTCGCACCTCGTGTTGAATTTCTGGAGGACGCTGTCGGTCTTCTTCTCGCCTTTTATTGTTCAGTTTAGTGTACTACCGCAGCCACTCTTCTTTAATTAATCTTTTGATTTCATCTTTCAAGGCAAAGCAGTTATTGGTATCGTGTCCAATGTCATTATGATACTGGCAGAACTTGTTGGGGTCACACCTCACTGTATCTCTTTTCATCGGTTCTGGTTGATGATACATCTCCTGCTGGTTCATGACCGCATAAATATGATCTATGCGTGCGTTCAGTTCAGTATCGTTATTGAACCTCATGGGAGCTTTTGGAATCTCCTGCTTTTTCTGTTGGGGCTGCTTATCAGTCATTTGTTCATTACTCCTTTTATTCGACTTTTTATTATTGTTGTTGTTTATGGTCGCATCTTTAGCAACATCCTTTCTTCCTTCCTTTGTGATCTTATGAAGATTTTTGCGTGAAGATTTCACCCTTAGATTCTGACCAACTCTATGATAGAAGTCTTCAAGGGTTTTGCATTCTCGCTTAAGTAAATCTTCCTAGAGTTTAGTTTCTGGTCACACCCCAGCCATCATTAGAGTTAAAACTCCTCCTTCAGGTTGGTTATTGACCTTTGCCAATTCTGAGGTAAAGTGATTTAGGTAAGATCATAGAGTTTCCTCCGAACCTTGCCGAATAATAGACAAACTAACCAGTGGAACAGTGAAATTCTTCACAGCCAAGAATTACCTCAAGAATGCAGTCTGGAGTTGTTGCTAGGACGAGATTGAGCCGGACTTGAGTCCTCGGAACCACTTCTTCGCTACTTCTGTGAGAGTTACAGCAAAACATCTGCAATGTGCATGATCATCGACACACTGTAATTCCATCAGATCGTTGAAGTGATCCATATGATCCTGCGGATAATTTTTCCCATCAAAAGTGTTTATGGTGGGAAGTTTAAATCCGGCAGGTAAGGCAGCAGCTCGAACCTCCTTGTTGAATGGCAAATGACGATACTCATCAGTGAGCTCATCATCCCAGCCGGTAAGTACATCTAACGCGATCCTTAAATTGTAAATATCGACGTTTAGAGGGAGAGGGAGAATATTATCTTTTGCTGATGGTACGGGTGGCCTTTGGTTGTTATCTCGATTTAAGGCTGACTGGTCAGGTAGGGTCTGCTGCAACCTTTGTGAGGTTTCCATTGAAATAGTACGACGAGATCGACTTCAATCGTTGAGATGCGATGTGGATCACTCTTGACTACGTCGCTGTTCTAGATGTTGTCTCAGGTCTGTAGGATTCTGTCGAGATTTCCTACTAATTCTTTCAAAGACACTCCTCGATTGTCATTTTTGCTTGTTGTTTTGACCATCATGATTGATGGTCGCTCTCCAAGAAGGTTGTTGACGATTACGATTACGATTTGTGCTCGAACTTTTAGTTTCGGATTCCAGGGGTAAGTCTGCGACCTTGTCTTTTCCCTTAGAGGTGCGTTTTCCATGATGCTCCTGCCAGGCTTTATGCTGGTCGCAGTTTCTTGTCTCCAGTATCTGAATTCTTCTCTCAGGTTGTTGAGTAAGACGTTCTTTGAGATATTCGTGCTATGGTGGAGTTAGCATCTGTCCCTCAGCAAGTCGTCGTAGAGAGTCATTAATCTGACTTGTAATTTGCTGAAGGTTCACCAGTGCTTCCTCCATATGATCCTGTCTCTGGACAATATTTTCTGGTGCGGTCACAGCAAGCTGATCCTGAGCAGGTTCTACATGTACAGCAACAATGCTTTGGGGTTGGTTTTGGCTAGTCCCGGTGTTTCTGGTAGTGTTTCTGATGTTTGCCATTATTAATCGAAGTGAAACTAACAAACTTCTTCGCTGGAATAGCCCTCTTTCTAGCACCAATTGTTGATGGAGTTTTTGTCAACAATGAATTTAAGAAATTGTAAGATGTAGCTTGTGTATGAAAAGAGTTGATCAATCAAAGCATATACAAGAGACAAGAATTTTATAGTTATTCGGCCTAAAAAAGATGAGCCTACGTCCACTCTATTTTCTGGAGGATTACAAGAGTCTCGTTAAGTTTCCAGGAAGTAAAAATAATAAATCTCTAAATTTCTCTCCCGAAGCTCTCTCATAACAGCATTGAACTCCCTTTATATAGGTGACGGTAATTCAATGTTTCCCAATTGTGAAAATAGGTAAGTGTCTAATCAGAAAATACAATTTGAGTAACAATATAACTGGATAATAACTTAAATGAGATGACTGGTCGATTTTGAAAGAGAAACTTTTGTTTCCCTTTCTTTATAGATTAGCTGTTTGAACGAAGTTTGGTCTTGTTTCATTTTCATTCTGATCACATTTAACTCATTCAGAGGAGGTCGCACTTTATTCGGAGGGAGGTCGCATTCGACTTACTCAGAAGAGGTCGCACTTAACTTACTCGTGTAACCTGATATGTTCTCTTAGTCACAAATTTTTCCTTTCTAGCATTAACCAATATATAGATTTTTAGACCGCACAACACACGTACAATAACAACATTTAAGTGGCCATAACTTGATAAAAATAATAAAAAATATAGGCCATACAATACAATTAATTTATGTACGACTAACTGCCTTCATTGTGAAGGCAAGGCAGATCCTATGGAAGGGATAAGAAACGCGAGATCAGTTCTTTACTATTATACGCCTATAGGAACAGAGGTACATCTTAGTCAAATGAGATTGTATAAGAAAGACCATGAGACAATAGGAAGCAAGCACTATAAGCCGTCTTTGCTTTTTCTACTGTTTTGCCATGCATCATCCACACGTACTCTCATACGAAGGTATACCCACAAGCTTGTTACTTTTTACGGGAGCCAAGTGCAAGCTAGCATTAAAGTTTTAAAAGAGGATATATAACAATCAATAAAGATATATGAGAATACCCTTTTTTTTTTTTTTTTCTTACCGGAACTATAAAAGGAGCACGTGGGTGTGTACTGTAAATATTTGATATCTTTCCTCGCCTTTGCTTTGCTCACAAAGTCTATGTATATGTGTGTATTTTGTAGAGATATATATCGTTGCTGAAGTACTTGGGATATATCGTCGAACATCAAGTTGCAGATTTGTTGTTGTGATTTTTGAAGCACTAAAGAAAGAGAATGAGACAGTACGACGTACTTACCAGGTGTTGAAAAGTGCAAACATATCCCTTATACTTTATTGTGTGAAAGATTCGAGTTTGGCCAAATTGATTTTCAACCAAAATAAATATATTTTGGTTTTGACTGAAATATCATGCAGTTAATGTTAATGTAATTAATTTTCATGAGAATGATGATATAACACAGACAGCTTGTATATTGTCAGAACTGATAATTCTAAATTAATTAGTTAATAACTATACATTTGTAAATGTTGAAATGGCTAGTCATGATAAGCAGGAATTTAACGGGAGCCTTGGGATTCAATATGATTAAATTTAAATCTTCGGTCCAATTTTAGAGATCAATTTATTATTTGTTGATGTTGATCTGTCCAATTTTAGAGATCAATTTATTATTTGTTGATCGGATTTATAAATTGAGTTCTATATTAATCTCACTTAAGATATATTTATAATTAATTAATAATAGATTGATGTATTATATAATATCAGACACTCTATAACATTATTGGTAATTTTAGTATGACATAGTCCAATGATCATGCCATGAAAGAAACAGGTTACATGCGCCAGAGTCTTGTGTTTTGTACACAAATACAATCACAAAAACAAACTAGAGAGAGATTGATTCGTATCCTCCTATATCGAACAAAATTAATAATGAACACTAATTATTATTATTATTATTATTTTGAGGAAAGAACGCTAATTAATTGATGCCTCCGTTAATGCTAAAAGAACTCTTGGAATAAGCCATAAATGCTATAATAAAGGCCAACAGAAAACTCTGAGAATTCTTTTCCTTTTTTGTTTTTTTTTTTTTAAGAAATAAAGGAAAAGTTACATCTACCATGTGAAAATCGTTGCTTCGAAGAACGAAAAAAATACTTTTCATGGGCTCCCTTTGAGAAAAGCTGAAATGGACATACTGTAGATATTAATTTAATTTTCTCTTATCTTTCTAATGCTTAATCTAGGGGACAAAAAAAATTGAAATTAAGAGCATATATAAATTACATCATTAATAAACGGGTCACTTACTTTTCTTTTCTTTTTTTTTTTTTTTTTCAAGGTCACATGGCCCTTTAGTTTTAATGTAAATTGATGTAATGTGTGTGTATGTAAATTGATGTACATGTTTGTTCGTGTGTGTGTGTTTTTTTAAAACATCGTCATTAACGATATTTTATATACAAAAAATGAAAAGAACGTAAATATAAAGTAAAACGTTTTATAGCGATGGTCTTCTACTGCTCGAAACGATGATTTTGAGCGTCTTGTTTTCCGAGGCTCTTTAACTACTAGCCATTTAAATAAATCAAATGTTCAAGATGAAAATTTCCTTAAATAATACATTAATTTATATATGCTCCTTCGTATATTATGGTTTTGGAGCAAAAATGCTCGAATGCCATCAAATTTAGACGAGGTCCAGAAATTCTTCGATGACAACTGACAAAGGGAAAGGATTAGGAAAAGAAATAGAAAAGAAAATTTGCTAGAATTATCGAGAAATTTTAGATGGGGCTTACAAAAAATTCTAGTGTCTCACTCTCTGATTGACCTGAAAATTGAAATGGGTTTTGAAACATTATCTGTGAGAAGTTGAGACGTAATGGGTTAGCATCCAAATTGAGTATATATAATGGAAAAGCATATGAATAGCAGAATATACTTTTCTCGGCACCACAAAATTCTGGACGTGACGGCCCTAATGGTCACTCTTCCACATGAAGTAGAAAAAGTATTATTGATTATCAATTGTTCTTGTAGTACTAAACAACTTAAACTAGGTTGTTTTGTCCAATATCACGTGAAAATGTAACTTTGCTCATAATTTCTTAGAATTAAGTTCAATTTATTATTAATTTCATCAAGTAATCACTTTAGAATTTTCTTCTATATAATTTGTTTATTATCAATTAATTTATTTTTTTATAATTGATTTGGGTGGTTACTTTTGACTGGATTTAGTAAATATAGTACTACAGTGGTTGATATATACACAAATATTTATATTGTTCGCGTAACTATAGCTCGGCCTCAAGGGTCACCTTTGATCGAAGCTCCCAACTCAGCTTTAGATATGGTCAATTAATGTTAAAATGTCGTGGAAAGTTTATGCCTATATATCACCATATGCACCATATCTACGAGGTGTGTATATACATATATATATATATATATATATAATTTTCTGCCTCATATTCTGGAGAATATATGATCAGTGGTCATATGGATAGTACTGAATTAGAAAAAGGAAATTATAAAATTATTATATTCGACAGAAAATAAAAG
This sequence comes from Parasponia andersonii, assembly GCA_002914805.1. Lineage (NCBI taxonomy): Eukaryota > Viridiplantae > Streptophyta > Magnoliopsida > Rosales > Cannabaceae > Trema > Trema andersonii. The sequence continues at coordinate 90,724 of JXTB01000188.1, read as the reverse complement.
CATATACCTCATGAGGATGTGTAGGAATGCTAAGATATTTGACTGATCGATTCTACCGCATGCAATCAGGGACTATATTAACGTGCATGTAATTACGCATGTTCTACACTTGTTAAACAGTCAATAGTATATGTTTCTTTACGGGCTCATTTGATGTCAAGGATGGTCTTAGAAATTTAGAATGCAATATATGCTTTCTTCCCCTTTTGTATACAATTGCTGTTTTGCATATCACAATAAAAATAAACAATTAAATAATTTTTTTATTTCTTTAAAGAGTTCAAAATCCTCCGTATTGAGCATACAGTTGTTAATGAAACAATTGTTTCGAAAGAAAAATTACATCATAAGATATTATCTTACTATTTTGGTCTGTAGGGTCATGCCGATGCATCATTATTGGTGTACTTGAAAAAGAATATGTAGCTATATAACATTTATCATAATATTTATCTCCTACATATGTTGACGTATGTGAACACTTGTGAACAGATTTATGTAAATACATGTGAACATATGTGCTCACTAATTAACCGTAATAGTAATAGTAAAAAGATCAACTATAATAGTAATAGTGAAAAAGGCAGCCGTAATAACAAAAATAAAAGATGATGTTCTCACTACATTAAAAGTTTTATAAATACAGAGGCTTCAGTTCTTCATTCTTTTCATTCCAAAATTTGAAAATATTTCAACTTCTATCTTCTATCTAAATAATTTCTTTTCTCTTTGTTTCTCTTTTCAAAGAGAATAGAGTTTCTTTGCAAAAGATAAGGTTTCAAAGAGTGGTGGTGTAAGGTATGAATGAGAGAATACTTGTGAGAAAAGTCTTAGGTGTATTGGGATCATTGAGTAGAAAAGAGAGAAACCTATATGATTATAGAATCTTTTCAATATAGTAAAATTTTTTTATGAGACACAGTGATTTTTTTCCTGAATTTTTTAGTGTTTTTCACTTAAATTCTTACGTTGTGAGATTGATTTCTATTCCATATTATTATTTTTCTATTATTCTGATATTTTTTTAAAGTGAGATCCTAAGAGCGGTGAATCTGAGTCAGATTCCCAACAAGTAGTATCATAGTGGGGTTTTTCGGTGCACTATAGTTTGGTATTAGTATAAAAAATTCTACGTAAGGATGTTATGTTCAAATGAGAGCATTTGTACCTTTTAATCCTTCTTGGAAATTTTCTTAGCATTTTTTTTTCAAGCTAGAAGTACGAAGCGAGATGTCAGGAAATAAGATTTCAATTCCAGTTATAGTCGATGTGGAGAAATTTGATGGGAACATCAATTTTGAATTATGGCAAATACAAGTCAAGGATTTATTGATTCAATCTGGATTGTACAAAGTTTTGAAAGGCAGAGAGGCTTACAAGGGCAAAGACTTTGATAAATCTAGTATGAGTGATGAAGACTGTGATGATCAGGATGAAAAAACTGCAAATATGATACGTATGTGTCTGGCCAAACATGTTCTTGCAAATGTGCTTGAAATAACGATGATCAAAGATCTTTGGGGAAAGATTGGAGAATTGTATTAGGTGAAAAGTGTCTCAAATCGAGTGTACTTGAAAGAGCAATTTCATACATTACGTATGAATAAAGGTACGAAAATTTATGATCATCTTAGTATCTTGAATTATATCGTTTCTGAACTGGAGACTATTGGAGTGAAGATTGAAGATGAATATAACATATTGCGATTTATCTAGTCTCTTCCACCTTCCTATAAGCATATGAAGCCTACTTTGGTATATAGGAAAGAAACTGTAGTTTTTTATGAGGTCGTAAGTAAACTTTTGTCTGAAAAAAAAAATGTGGAGTTAATGTTCCATCCAAGTGCTCAAACACTGGCAGTTGAATTTAGGAAGAAAAACTCCATGAAAAAGAATGTAATCTAGTGGAGATGTGGACAATCTAGGTATCTGAAAATAAATTATCAAAAAGGTAGAGCAGGTTTGGCTAAAAACTCCAAATATGGTGATACTGCTAATATTGTCTCTTGTGATAGAGACGATGATCTTGTCATTTGATCATGATATGTGCATCTTCATGGCATGCTGCTAATCTCCAAAGACGCCATGACAGAGGATGTGTCATAATTAGTAGTAACAAGTTTGCACACATGTATTGGTTTGGCATTGATGTAAGGTGTGCGCTGAATAATGTCGATGGCTGATGGACTTCAAGAAAAGTTAAATGTGGGAGTCAGCATCATAGTTATTAGTAAGGTTCTTTCGACATGAGCCGATATGAAATTCTTAGAATTCGTCAAATATATACTCATATGGTAGAATATGATTGTCAGTAAAGACAATGATAACAACATAAGTTATGAGATGAGATTATATGTGAAGACATTATTGAAATCAAGTTTTCAAGTGAGAGATTGTTGATGTATATGAACATGTGTGAATAGATCTATATAAACACATGTGAACATATATGCTCACCAACTAGTCGTAATAGTAATAGCAAAAAGTGCAGTCGTAATAGCAATAGTGAAAATGGTAGCCGTAATAGTAATAGTAAAAGGTGGTGTTCTTACTACTTTTTAAGTTCTATAAATACGGAAGCTTCATTTTTTCATTCTCTTTATCTCAAAACTTGGAAGCATTTCAAGTTCTCTCTTCTAATTAAATCATTTCATTTCTCTTTATTTCTTCTTTCAAAGATAGTAGAGTTTCTTTATGAAAGATGAGGTTTTAAAAAGTGGTGGTGTAAGGTATGAATGAGAAAATATTTGTGAGAAAGTGTTTGGGTGTATTGAGATCATTGAGTAGAAAAGAGAGAAATTTATATGATCGTAGAATCTTTTCAATATAGTGAAGTTCTTTTCTGAGAGATAGTAGTTTTTCTCTTGATTTGGTAATTTTTCACTTAAATTCTTTTGTCGCGAGATTGAGTTTTATTCCATATTATTATTTCTCTATTATTCTAATATTTTTTTAACATTAGATTCTGAGAGTTACGAATTTGGGTCCCTTAGTTCTCAACAATACATAAATATATAAATATATCTATGTATTTGTGGATGTATTCAATCTCAGAATCAGATTGTTTTGAGGAGAGAGATTGATGCATTTCCGGACACAAAAACAACAACAAAAAAAAAAAAAACAATGAGAAAGAAAGTAAACGACTGAAAGGTGGGGGATGAGTCGACAGAAAACTTTCCGAGTAGATAGGTTGAAATTTTTTATTATTCTCTTCTTAACCACTCTTTTCTGTTAATTAGTACATGTTTTGAAATTATCAAAGCAAAAATTATTTCTATTATTTAGATCTTTTCCATTATCGTTACCAACACCCCCCCCAAAAAAAAGAAACGTACGTGTTGAAAATTGAAAGAAAAAATTAAGAATCCTACCCTAAAAGGAAAATATATATATATATATATATATTTAAAGAACGAGATAAATAGACACGCTTTTACGCAAAGAAGGCAAATACTGGTCATTCGAAATTTGAAAAAGAGAAAGAAAGGGGAAACAAAGTGTATTATTTCTATTGGTTTTGCAAAAATCAACGAAGAATGACTTTGGTTCGCCTAGATCTTGGTCTAGCTAAGAAAAGCACTTCTACAGGAGTAGTGTATATAAAACCAGGTAGTAAAATTGTCAAACTGATTATATATATACGGTTGGGCATATACGGTTGGGCACCAATCCAGTAGGTATTTTTTTTTTTTACCTATGCATAGGTATCAATTTGTCTAATGAAAATTTAGCATGTATATTTTTTTATTGTAAAAAATAAGAGAGAGAAAGAGTATTAATGATGCACGTCTTTTCATGCACTTCATTATAGCCATTAGATCACCATCTAATGGTGATCCAACAGCTAAAAAAAAAATACCTACCTATAGGTAAAGAAAAAAAATACCTATTGGATTGGCAACCTTATATAATGTATATACATATATAAATGTAAGTGATAATACATTTATGAGAGATGTTACGTGTAAAATACTCATAATCTTTAACACTTAACAGCACACTAATAGCAGTGTAAAAACCACTAATAAAATTTGCTTCAGATCTATCATACCTATTTGGTGCGCTATATACGCAACATGTACACTTTTTAATATTTTTGGATATTTTCTTGGTATATATATGAAAAGGAAAAGACTGTTGTCATTTGTGATATTGTAATATCACTGTTTGTATTTATTGATATTGATTCTGGGTTGATGTTGCAACATTACTGCAATATTTGATTTGACATTTTTGAATATATTTGTCTGAATTCATATAATTGAATATTTGTTCAATTTGTTGTTTTTTAATCAGAAATATCAATGATTAATGTTTACCTCGTAGAAAAATTATATACACATATTTCTTTCTTATTTATGCTTGTTTTATTTATGAATGATTATTAGATGATTGCTAATATTAATTATTTAATATTTCTAGAAATAATCAATCTTGATTTTAGTCAATTAGATTATATTTATTAGGCTAATTCTATCTGATTGTTTTGATAACTTATATTTTTACATAAATTACCTTACAGTATGAAAGTGTAAAAGCTTATCTCTTGAGTTATTGTTTCTTTATTTATTCTTAGTTGATTCTTATTCTGTGTAAATACTTTTTATTTGTTTGATTTATGTAAAAAAAAATAGAATTTTTATTTCTAGTAACAAATCAACATTTTTTCTAGAAAGGTTACAAATCTAGCTGTTTAGACATGGTCGATGTTGTAATATTACTTTGTAGAATCAACAATAATTTTGGATCAGCTTTGATTGCGAAAATCTTATCTTTGACTAATCTAATTAATTTTTAATCAGCATTTATAATGATTATAACGTGTCTTGTAGATTGCCAAAGATTGGAAGACCTCATGCACTAAAAATAGGAGTCTAAATTTGGTTCCTAGGTATGCCATGTATGTTTGGGATTGTCATTAGAGCAATACTTTATTAAATTTGTCTATACTATGTATTATGAGACTATGAGAGATTCTTAGTTGTGAGAGTATTTCGGGAGAAGTGTAACAAGTCTTCGGGAGAAGGCTAGTTCCGTGAAATCTGAAGAGAGTTCAGATGGAAGGAATCATATCAAGACAAGAGGAACTTGCTAAACAGATTAGTGAAGGAGTACTATCATGTTGCAATATTTAAGAGAGAGAGTTTTTTAAATTTGATTGGTGTTGGTACTCACATATTCTTTACTAATAAGTTTATTTCTTTGGTCGTGACTCCTTAAATGTAAATTACTGAGAAATAGTTGAATCAAGTAAAAATATTATGTGTCAAATTTTTACTTTTTTCAATATTGTAACATCCATATTATAATTATCCGTATATTTATTTTTCATAATTATTCAGATAATTAATTATATTTGGTAAGAATATAAAAAACGGTGGTAACGATATATATTGTACAAAAAACTACTACGCTAATTATGGTCGTGAGTTACGTCAAAGTCTAATTTTTTTATTTATCGAAATCCCAGGGAACAACCTCAATGCCCTGTTTAAGACATTGAAAAGAAAAAAGAAAGAAATAAAAAGAAAAAAGAAGAAGTTGTTTAAGATCACCCAATGTGTGGAGCTCTACCCATGTGTGCCCTTTTGGGAACTAAATCATCTCTTTATCAGTTTGCCAACAGTGGCTTTGTTTCTTTCTTGATCTACTCTTATCTCGTAGAGACCACGTTTGTCATGTCAAATCGTCCTTCAGATGAACGCAGTAAACACTGTCAAGACTTTAACTTCAATCAACAATAATTTTTGTTCATTTTTATATTTATGGTAAGCCTCACTCACTTTTATATTTGTTTATTTTTATAAATATATATATATATATACACTGTACCATCATATACAAAGTGTTTACTGCGGTGTCTACATATTTTCACTGTTAATTTGTATGGATGCCAACTACTTATATGGAACTTGTATGGATCCGCATTATCCTTTATATCTTATAAATATATACAACTCGCGAGACCCTTTTTTTTCAGTTGCTTTTCATATACTAAAATCAGCATCAACCAAATTTTGGAGACTACTCACAGAATCGGGAATAATGGTGAGTTGGAAATTAACCTATGTGATCCTTTAATATATCAAAGGTCCCTGTCACGAGTGATCCCTATAGATATGCAAGTTGCAAGGTTAAAAAATTAAAAATAGCCCGAGTAATTGTGTAAAATCTTCCAGTGTGATCAATGTAAAGATCAATATAGGATAGGATTATAGGGGCGTGACCATCATATTTTTATGTCTTTTCTTCCTTTTGATCTTTTACTTTTACTTTGCTGGAATGGGGCATGTCTTCTACTACCCTACCCATCATACTTACTTTTCCTTCTGTTGTAAGTGAAGAAAAGAAAAATATCTAATAATATTACATAGGTTAAAAAGTTAGGTCTTCACTCAATATCAAAAAAAGCATCAAAGACGTCAAATAAGCAATTAAGATCTTACTTTTTCATACTCTTTAAGATAGTCTGCTTCCAATAGCCATCTACGTGTTATTGCTTTTTCCTAAAATTATTAATACCATTTTTCTTTTAGGGATCAAAAAAAAAAAAAAAAAGAAAAGACATTAGCTTGCAAGGAGCACTCGTGGAAGCTTTACCCGGCCACCACCGAGTTTTTGTAAAATTTACTTGTTTCGATGTTATACTCGTATTGCACCATTTACTTGTACTCTCTCTCTTTCCCTTTTTTTTTTTTTTTTTTTCCCTCTTCTAAAGATGATTTTGTGGTCTTTTTTGTTGTTGATGAATTCTAAGTATTGGAGCTTGAATCCTAATTGCACTTGAAGACAAGTAAACCTTAAGCTTTGAGACTTGAGAGAGGTCTCAAACGAGACAATATATATATATAGGGCACCGATCCGGTAGGTATTTTTTTTTTTACCCATAGGTAGGTATCAATTTGGCCAATGAAAATTTAACATGCATATTTTTTTATTGTAAAAAGTAAGAGAGAGAAAGAGCATTAATGATGCATGTCTTTTCATGCACTTCATTATAGCCATTAGATGGTGATCCAACGGTTAAAAAAAAATACCTACTCATAGGTAAAAAAAAAAAATACCTATTGGATTGGCAACCATATATATATATATATATATATATATATATATATATTTTTGTATATATGTATATATCGAAATCTACAATTGAAAGCTAGACGTCCTCGTGTAAGTGGTGGGATTCCTAGCTTGGCATTTGATTAGCTTGCCCAATAAAATAACACATGCTATATAAGCCAAATTGGGTACATTCTTGACCATGAAAACTATATATTTTATCTTGAATTGTCTGGCTTTTTCATAGTACCATTTAAAAGTAGTTATAAAAATATTCGCGTTCCAGGTATAATTAAATTCATTATAAAATATACGTGTTTCTTTTCTCCAAATTTTGCATATATCTTATGAGGTAAAATTTTCAGATTAAGAGTTGTTGTGTGTAGGAGGGGTGATCTCTTGTGCAAGCTTGGTTGGGATACTCAAAGCTTATGCTTCTTCTCTTTATCCGGTACTGCGTGCTACTCATAAAAAAAAAAATGTTCTGTGGTTAATTAATAATTTACTCACTTAATTATAATAAATTGTCCGTTGATCAAAGCTGGCAAATAAAAATTTATCTCTTGCAGTAAGTTATCAATTCAAAGATATAAAACTAATGAAATATAGAAAGACAATATATTGATAGAGCTGGCTGTCAAAGAAGAACACCCGTCACAATTTCTGAAAAGAAAAAAAGAAAGAGAGTATTTGGAACGGAATTACCTTATAACTAATTTCAAACCATGGGCCAGCCTCATAACCGAGTAACTTTCAGAATAACGTGGTCTCTCTTTTTTCTTTTCTTTTTTGTTTTTTGAAGAGAGTTTATACGAATATTCGAATAATTTGAATCCTTTATGTGGTGACAATTGATCGAAAATCATTTTAGTCGGATATTTGTACTTTAAGCATATGATCCAAGTTAATTGTTTAGTTGAAAGAGATTTTGTTTATTTTGGATATTTTGCCCTAAAATTTTATGATTCTTGTGACAAAATTTTTCCCAGTCGCTTTTGACGACTATGTTAAAAACAACACCAAAATTCTAAATTGCCAGCCTTGGCCCAAGTTGATATATTATTCCTATTATCTTACGAATAGAGCGTGATTTTTTTTTTTTTGGCCCCTTTTATCCATAAAGAAGAGGAATATTGATCACGGAGAGCTCTACTTTTGGATGTAGAATGGGTCGTTGTTGTGGACTAGAGTAAATATGCATATTTTCCATGCGTGGGAAATTTCGAGTACTCAACTGCCTAAACTATTATTGTTATTGATCCACAAAAAATGTTATTATTATTATTATTATTTTTAATTTTGAAAAACAAGGGAAACAAGAGACCAAATTAAGTAGGAGCCGTTAAATTAAACTAACCAACCTTATTATAGTTTACGAAATTTATAGCGTCTAATTTCTTATAAAACCGGAAAGAGATTCCATTAGGTCTTTTTCTTTCAAGGGGTGCATGATTTCCTTAGGAAATTAAAAGCAACACGGACAAAATAACTCTTTTTTTTTATAGCATATTATTAATTTAGCCTTAATTTATGCTATAATTATTTGTTGAAATATTATTATTATTATTCTTTTGGTAGAAGGCTACTTTTGTTAGTCGCTGTCCAAGAATGAGCTTTAGCATGAAGATGGCGAATGAAACTAGCAGCCTTTCTATTTGGCTTTTGTCTTGTTTTCGCCTAATTTGAAGAAAATATGAAGCTTGAAGAAGTTTCGCCTTTCTAAGTGGGATTGATTGCTTAGTATTCGAATGTGGTAATACTTAGGAGGTTATAATATAACAAGAAAAGTTAAATATGTTTGGTGGTGAAAGTTAAATAGCCACATGGGGGATTTTCATACATCGGAAGCATCAAGGGTAATGACTTAGTGTTGAATTATTTTGTAAATTAATTAGAATTAATTACAAAAAATTTGCAATCAATTAAGAGATAATTACAATTGTATATTTTTAGAGACTATAAGTCCTATAGGTTGTATCTAATTTTTCAGAATCAATTCAAGAAAAACTATTCTTTCATGGTATCAGAGTAGGATCCGATCCTCTTCTTAAACACAGACCCAAAAAAAATTATACATACTGAAAAAAAAAAAAAACAAAAACATGTGTATTACACCATTTTTCATTTCGAGACAAAGCCTAAATTTGGAGAACTCATCCAAAGATCACACGCAGCTGTTTGCCCGGGCCAACGCCGCACTCATCCATGCCCAAGTCGCTCAAATTACTCGCCCACCACTACACCGTTGCTCAAACAAATCCAACAACGCCGTTCATCCGGCTCAGGCTACCGTCCATCTTCGCCCTATCTTGACCTAAAAAAAAAAGTCTAAATGCTGAAACACCCTAATACCCAAAATCAAATCTGAAAAAAAGGAGTTCCTTCTCATCTCTGCTCATTGTAGCATTGTCAAGCCCCTTGTTAGCCACCATGACCAGGTATTATGTGTTTGGCAAGTGAGAAAAATCGGCTAGAGAAAACTCATCACAGAACTAGCTCTCTCTGAGTCTATTCTCGTAGACTTGGAGAACCTTAGCCAACTTGTCTTTGTTTTATTTGATCGCTATAGGGTCTTGCTTTAGTTTCATTCTAGGCTCGAATGCAAGCTGAAACACCAGAACTGATCTCGGTGGATTGAAGCTTTAGGACTTCGCCTTTAGCCACCGAGTCTAAGTAGCCAAGTCTATTTGTGTCTTAGGATCACACGCGAAGCGAGTCGATTTGCCTGCCATCTGCGTCTCTACATTGTCTTCATCACTCCAAACAGAGGGTCATTATTTGCTCTCTCCAAATCAGTTCGTGAACCTTAATTGATCTGGTTTTTTTATTATGAATATCATTGTTTATTTTGAATGGGCTGAGCATTTTTTGCTATTTGGGCTTGATCCTTTTTATTTGACATTAGTTTAAGATCAATAAAAAAACCAAAAACAAAAAAACAAAAAAATGAGTCAACAACTGAATCCTCAGAAATAATATCTATTCTTGTTCTTATTCAGTCTGAATGTGTCTTTAATGCTGGTATTCTACTTACTGAAATAAATTACAATATCTGGTCTCAATTGATGGAGATGCATATTGTTGAACGAGAAAAACTTTCATACATCATAGGAAAAACAATTCCACTTCTATGTCAGATAAGGGATATGAGAAATAGTATGCTAAAAATCAGAAAGTGAAGTATTGGCTTCTGATATCCATGACTCATGATATTATGAAGCGTTATCTCCGTATTCCCACTGCCCGTGAAAGTTAGAATGTTTTATCCAAAGCTTTTTATAATAGAACTAATGAGATGCAAGTTTACTCCCTGCATCAGAAAGCATTCTCAGTCAAACAAGGTACAAAATGACTTTCTGTCTATTATGAAGAGTTAATTGAAATATTTTAAAAACTCGACCATTTTGATAAAGTGATCATGAAGGACCCTGATGAAGTGATAGCATACTGATAGTCCATTGAATGCACCCGAGTCCATATCTTTCTTGCTGGATTAGATATAAGTTTTGATTAACTTCGGCGAGAAATTTTATGTCATGAGCTACTCCTAAGTCTAGAAGAATATTATTCCTTGGTCCATCATGAGAACTTATGATCTATTACTTTCCATAAGGAGACTACCAAACCTGAAGCCTCCGTACTACTCTCTCGATAGCGACCTAGTCAAACATCATAGAATCGCCCTAAACCCACCAACTTGAAGAATTCTATCTTTGAAAAAGGCTCCTGAAATACACTCACTGCAATCAAACTGGTCATACAAAAAATCGGTACTTTAAGTTGACTAGATATTCAGACTAGTGGGACCCAGCATGACATTGGAATGCTAAGAGACCATCTTTGACAGCTCTCACTTAATCAAAAGTAGCTAATGTTTCGTCCACTTTATCAACACTAGTAATTACTACTAGAGAAGGTAAGGTTTTTAATATTTCTATACCTATTTTGAATAATACATTTATTCTGGTGCCACTGATCATGTCTTTACCTTGAAACCCTCATCTCAGAATTGTGTTTCTATTGCTAATGGTAATTCTAACACAATTCTTGGTGACGGGTCTTCCAATCTTACTAAAACTTTGCACCTTGATTCTGTATTAGTGGTACCTTCCTTAAACTATAATCTTTTTTCTGTTTCTCAAATCACTAATATCTTGTCTTGCGTGGTTATTTTTAGTCCTAATTCTAGTGTATTTAAGGATATTCAGACTCAACAAATGATTAGTTATGGTATTAAGAAAGAGATGTTGTACTACTTGGATCTGGAGTCAACAACATCCGATAAACTTCAACAAGCACTAGTTGTGAATGACACCACTTCTTCCAAGAAGATGACTGAGATTTGGCATCGACGTTTTGGCCATGCCTCATTTGGTTAGTCAAAACAGTTGTTTCCTACTTTGTTTACTAATTTGGATATATCTAGCTTTAAATATGATGTTTGTACACTTGCAAAAAGCCATTGTGCTTCATTTTCTTTAAGTTTAAAGAAAAGTTCAACTCTATTTATGGTTATTCACTCTGATGTTTGGGGTCCTTCCAAAGTTTCTACATTATGAGGTGCTCATTGGTTTATTACCTTTATCGATGATTATACTTGGATGACTTGTTAATGCTTGATGAAATCCAAATCATAAGTTATAGTGCTATTTCAAAAGTTTTATAATATTTTATGTACACAAGACAATACTCATAGTCAAGTACTTAGAAATGATAATGGCAGAGAATATTGTAACATTGAACTCTAAAATTTTTCGGACTCTCATTGTCACGACCTAAAACCTGAGCCAGTGGCAGAAGGGGAATTTCACAAAGGTTAGAAATTCCTTAATTTATTTGAAAAGTATCAAAAGTTATAGTTTTTATTAAAACGGTCTATTTAAATAAAATAATCGGAATTCCATCCCGTGAACCACTCCCACAGTTCGTATACACCATTAAACATAGACTGAATAATAATTAAAAATCACGAAGTCAAATATAAGCCCAAGTATCACCATCATCCACAACAAAAGTCAAATACCATAATGGCATACATAAGTTCGCAGACAAAATAGAAAGCAGTAATCTCAGTTCAATGCTAATACAAAATCCAAATAGTCCAAAAACTATGACAACAAACTCCTAGCATTACCAAGAGACGAACTGCAATCCAGATGATCTCTTACTCCTCTTGATCACTAAGATCGCACTGGATACCACCTGAGGAAGGGAGGAAGGGGGTGAGCATAAAATGCCCAGTAGGAAAAACAATTATCTCGATCGAAAATATTTTAGTGATGGGGAATTCTTGCATAGTTAGTTTAGTCCAAAACATACATACATATATATATATATATATAATCCAAACTGGAAATTCATATATATATAAAAGCAGTGTAATCAAAACCATTCAATCCATATGCACATGATATAAATCAACCCATACCCATGAGCTCTCATCCTCTCATCTGTGGAAACCTAGGATGATGGCACTAAGTATGCCTAGCAGCCTGCCTGATACCTAAGCCCATACCCAGAGAGGACACCCATGTGTCGCTTACCAAATCTGGAGGGGCAACCGAATTGCCTACGCCTGCCAAATGAGGAGGTAATCAGAAGTAACAAAACCCCGCGCGAGTTTACGGATTTTCACCGACGGTGAGGCATGTAGCGCCACACTGTAAATCCACGATGCTAACACGGTACTCATGTATGATCCTATGACACGTACAATACCGAACTGAAGTATGAAAATAATCATACTCTGGTTTCTCGATAAAATCAGCATACTAGGTTTTCATAGAAAAACGGGCTGCATAATGACCTTATTTTTAATTTACCCAAAATAACCTACACTCAGAAAATTCCCAGAGCAATACAGTATATATCTCATATAACCAATTCCCATCACAGATATTCGAGAAACCAAAAATCACATTTGTTCTCATATATTGCAGAAAATAAGTTTTATTCGAAAATGATTTAAAACACAGGCAATTGAATCCCTACCTTGCTTGAATAGCAATACCACGCTATCGAATTCTCAAGGTGTCGTTGACGATCGTCCGGAGGGTCGGGAACCAATTCCAAGCCCTCGATCGTCCTCTTGCGAAAAACCAACTTCTCACCGGAGCTTCAATTCCACAAACGAACATCTTCGCTTAATTCCTAGTACCCAAAATAGCTAGGTTAGACATAGAACTTGTCCAATTCAGGTCCGGACTCACACTGGGACGGTAGCAAGCAAAACGAGGCAAATCTCGACCGTCTAATTTTGATTTCCGTGTCGATCACCAAACATAGACAATATATATATCAAACTTCTCTATTTTCCGAGTTCAATCCAAAAATGACAACAAAAACACAATCTAACGGCCGGATCAAAAAGTCAAACTTAAACTCGAAATACTCAAAATGGCAACTTTCAATCTAGGCAAAATGGGGTTGAGTTATATATACTTTGATGATCCTTGAGATGAGACGAATCCAACGAGACTAGTTGGAGATCGAATGGTGGCCGGAATCTTTGCCCGCGACGAAAAAACCAAAACGGCGACTTGGAGGTTTTCCGGCGATGCAGATTTCGGCGACGGCTGGCGAGGGACGGTGGAGCTTCGGCGCAGCACGGGGACCCTTCACCGGTCAGTGGCACAGGCGGACGGTGACTGGGGCGGCGATCGCGACTTCCTCCAGTGGTGCGGCCGAGAAACGCAGAGAGAAAGAGAGAGAAGTCGGGGGAGAAGAGAGAGAAGAGAGAGAGAGAGATAGAGAAAAGAAAAGGACATGGGACGTGGCCCTGTCTTATAGAGCTGTGTAAAAATTGTACATAAATCCCCAAATTTCAAATCTCTATCAATCTAGTACCGAAAAATTACAATTTAGTCCCTCTGCACAAAACTTTTGCAATTTAATCCTCACAATATTTTATCTGGAAAATTAGTAAATTTTCCTAATTACTCTCCCAAAATCCAGGTTTTTACACTCATAGCTCTATTCATCAAATCAGTTATCCAGATACACCACAACAGAATGGTATTACTGAACGAAAAAGTAGACACTTATTAGAGGTTGTCCACGCTTCACTAAATGAAGCACACATGCCTCCATACTACGGGGCGAAGCTCTTTTCTCTGCCGCCTATCTTATAAATCGAGTTCCATCGAGGTCGATCAACTTCCAAACACCATTTCAAGTACTTATAGATATTATTGTCACAGCCACAGTTCTTAAACTACCTCCTCATGTCTTTGGTTGTATTGCCTACATTCATCTCCACAAAGATCAACAAAGTAAATTAATGCCTTGCGCCTTGAAATGTGTTTTTGTTGGATATGTTATACATAAAAAAAAGTATCGATGTTATCATCCTCCCTACTCGGCGTATGTTTATTGCTATAGATATTATTTTCTATGAAGATACGATGTATTACTCTACATCTGAATTTTAGGGGGAGTATCTTGATGAAATTCAATTTTTTATTATTTTCTATGAAGATACGATGTATTACTCTACATCTGAATTTTAGGGGGAGTATCTTGATGAAATTCAATTTTTTGAATACAATCTTATGGTAGATACAACGGAGATAAAAATTAATATAGCAGAAATATCTGATGAATATGCAGGTGATTTGGAACGAGTGGTCAAAACTTGGATATAAGTGGTAACGAACATCTAGAAAATCAAGAAACTTCAGAAACTTTAGGGGCCGAGTTGCTGTCTCTCCCAAGTAATATACTAAATCATTCGTTAGTTGAGGATACTCCTCACACAGTACTTTAGTCATCTAGGAGACAGTTAACACAACGTCACACAAGAGGTATTCCAAAACCAACTTATGAATCTGAATTGACTAGTAAAGTAAGATATTCTATGAGCCATTATATGTCTACATATCAATTATCAAAAACAATTCAATCATTTGTAAATCAATTATCTATTGTATCTATTCCTAATGGTGTGTAAGAAGCCTTAACTGAGCCAAGGTGGAAAGCCACAATTAATGAAGAGATGGCTTCCTTACAAAAGAACCAGACATGAGAGTTCGTAGATTTTTCTATTGAAAAGAAACTAGTTAGGTGTCGATAGATTTTTTTTCTATAAAGTACAAAGCTAATGGTAAAATTGAATACTTCAAAGCAATATTGGTGGCAAAGGGATATACCCTGACTCATGGAATTGACTACATTGAAACTTTCGAGCCTTTAGTAATAAATCAACATGGTTCGGGTATTGTTATCCTTAGCTGCAAATTTTGGATGACCACTACAATAGTTTGATGTGAAGAAAGCTTTTTGCATTGGGAACTATATGAAGAAGTCTACATATATCTTCCCCCAGGGTGTATGGTAACAAAAAAGCAAAGACAGAAGATGTGGAAATTGAAAAATTCATTGTGTGGTCTGAAGCAATCTCTCATGGCCTGGTTTGGAAGATTCACAAAATCTATAGTAGTATTTGGTTTTCGTCAGAGCAATTCAGATCATACTCTATTCTTGAAGAAGAAAAATGGTAATATTACCGCACTTATTATTTATGTTGATGACACAATGGTAATAGGAAATGATCCAATTGAAAGAAAGGCTCTACAAGAATATTTGTCCAAAGAATTTGAAATGAAAGATCTAGGCTTCTTAAGTACTTTCTTAGAATCAAAGTATCTCGATCTCACAAAAGTATTTTCTTGTCTCAAAGGAAATATGCTTTGGATCTTTTAGAAGAAATTGGGATGTTCGCATGTCTACCAGTAAATACACCAATCGAGGAAGGGTTGAAATTGCGTATTGAAGTTGATCAAGTTCCAGCTGACAAAGGGAAATACTAAAAACTTGATGACAGATTAATGTACTTAGCACACACAAGACCATATTTTACATATACTTTGAGTATCGTCAGCCAATTTATACATAATCTAGGTGAGCATCATATGAACATAGTCATACGAATTTTGAGATACTTGAAATCAGTTCCCCGAAAAAGAAATATGTTTTCTAGGAAAATAAAGGTACAAACCATTAAAGTATACACTAATGCAAACTGGGTTGGAGATAAAACTGATATACGAGCTACTTCAGGATATTTTATCTTTGTAGGTGGCAATCTTGTTACTTGAAGGAGTAAGAAACAAAGTGTTGTTGCTCGCTCAAGTGGTGAAGCAAAACTTAGGGGAAGGACTCTTGGAGTTTGTGAAGATTTGTGGCTAAATATTCTTCTTCAGAATTTGGATTATTTATCAAATAAACTAATCCAGTTATACTGTAATAACAAGTCTACTCATGATATGACTCATAATTCAGTTCATCATGATTGAACAAAGCATGTTGAGATTGACCAGTATTTTATCAGAGAGAAATTGGAGAAAAGAAATCTAGAATTACCGGAAATTTGATCAGTAGAAAAATTGGTAGATATACTCACCAAAGTAGTCTTAAATTGCACACTTTCAAATTTTGTGGACAAGTTGGGCATGATAGATATCTACGCATCAATTTGAGGGGAATGTTGAATTATTTTGTAAATCAATTAGAGTTAATTACAAAAAATTTGTAATCATTTAAGAAATAATTACGATTGTATATCTTTAATAACCGTAAGTCATATAAATTGTATCTAATTTTTCAAAATCAATTCAAGAAAAATTATTCTTTCACTTAAATATTTTAAATCGATATTTTTCTTAATAACTTTTTTACCAAGACCGACTAAACGTGGAAGTTCGTCAAAAAAAAAAAAATTAAAAAAAATAAACGTGGAAGTAATTGGAGGTTGAATGCCTTCCATAAAACAATAATCAAAATGCGGAAGGAACGAATGGAAAGCATATTAATTAGTTTTTTTTCCCCCGAGACGTATACGAATATTTCATTTAGTCAAATTAGTAATTAAGACTTGATTTTAGCATATGATATTAAAACAATGATGGGTTTACTGTTTGTGTTATGACGATAAAGAAACAAAAAAGTTTATTTTTCATGTAATCTGAAAGGAAGAGATTATTTCTTTTTAAAGTTTTTGGGCACGCGTTTGAATAAAACTGTCATGTTATAACGAGATTAATTTAGATTTAAATTTGCTATCATTAACGTCTTTTTTAAGTGATGAATAACAACTCATTTTATTAACCTCTCTGTCCAACACTTCTTCTATTTATTAACACTTGTCTTTTTCATTTCTTCTAACAGTTAAAATAAATAATTTGTCGCTTGATTATTTTATTTAAAAATGTGAGAAAGACACGAATTAAGAAGTAAAAGAAAAATCTAACAAAGAGATCGATATAGAGACTGTATTAGTATTTCTCTCTTTAAGTTAATAGAAAATATTGATTAGATTATTTTTAAGAAATATAAGAATAATTATTTTTCTTACGACTTGAGTATATTAATTTAATCAGAATTCAGAACTAAGAAAAAACCTAATTGATTCAATCACTCTCACCCATAAAAATAAGATTAGTCTACAGTTCCCATTTGTTATCGCACTTTTTAATATCAATTTATGCACTTTACAATTAATCAATCTGCTTTTGCTAAGACATCAATTAAATTAATAAAAAAGTGACCTGCTAACAATATGCATAAAATTATACCTAAAAACTTAAAAAGGTTTTTTTTTTTTTTTTCTCCTTTCTTTGGTGTGGTGGCTGGCAATATAACTGCTGGGTAAGGTTAGATAAAAGTGTCCTTTCGATACCAACTTCTTTAAATATACCAATTCTATCCCCAGGATTCCTTTTGGCCAAATTCAGTTGCAACTTTTTCAGAAAAACAACTGCATTGCAACGGTTAAATCTGGTATTGGCGGTGAAAGATAGGTAAAAAATTAAGATAAAAACAAAAAATAAAAAAACCAAAAATAATCAGAAAAAGACTGGTAAGAAGTGCCAAGTGGTAACTAGTATTATTTATTTGTTAATGTTATTATCATAATGTAAGGTGTCCTGCTCGCCAGCTGGAATTGGACGGTTGTGGAAATTTCGTCTCCACCCTACATTTCTAATCACCCCACTGGCTCTCTCCCAACAAATTCCTCCCCCTATTAGACTCGGAGGAGAATCCAACGCCCTTCTTTACCTTTTTTTTTTTTTTTTTTTTAAATTTTTTTTTTTAATATAAAGTTTTTATTTAATTATTCATTTTCTAATTTTTATTATATTTTCTTTTTGCTCCTTTTGGTTCTATAAATTGGCCCCTCAACACCATACACAACCTCTTCCTCTTCTTTTCTCTTCTTCCGTATAGATCTTAAGCTTTCCTAATTGTTCTAGTCGGGCTGAGGCTCTGTTTGATTGGTTCCTCAGAATATTGGCCTTTCTTTTTACTTCCTCCTCTGTTTCTCCATCTGGGTTTTTCTTGTTGAATCTTGTATCTCATATTCACATAAAAAAGTCTCGGTTTTTTTTCCGAGAACTGTATCTGGGTTGCTCTGTTCTGTTCGTTTTTCAAGCCTTAAAATCTTAGATGCTTCAATCCTTGTTTTTGATGTTTGAAATTGATGTCTCCAGTTCTCAGTGAAATCCTTCGTTCCGGGTTTATGATAAATTCCTCTCTCAGGCGCAGGACCCATTTAGTTCAATCTTTCTCAGTCGTCTTCCTCTACTGGTTCTATGTTTTCTCATAAATTAGCTCCCACCACAGCTCGAAATAATCTTAATAACTATATATACTAATTACTTCTATCTTTCAATATTTAGCTTAGTTACAGCTTTTTACTATTTGGGTCCTGCGTCTTTTTAAAGCACCTAAACTATATTTTCAGTTTTAATCAATCACTCTCTTGGAGTACTACTGTATATATATATATATATATATATATATAAGGTAAAATAACATTGTTATATATGGCTTCTTCTAGTGGAAACTCATCAGGTTCAACTCAGCTTCAGAACTCGGGGTCAGATGAGGATTTGCAGGTTTTGATGGATCAGAGAAAGAGGAAACGAATGCAATCGAATCGGGAATCGGCGAGGCGTTCTAGGCTGCGAAAGCAGCAGCACCTGGACGAGCTAATGGGCCAAGTGGCCCAACTCCGAAAGGAGAACAACCAAATCATGACAAGCATAAGCATCACCACCCAACACCTAATGAGCGTTGGGGCTGAGAACTCGGTTTTGAGGGCCCAAATGGCGGAGCTCATTCGGAGACTGCAGTCCCTAAACGACATCATAAACTACATCAACGACAACAACAACGACAACGACAACAGCGGTGGGGGTTGGGTCCACCACCTTGCATGTGATCAAACGGCAGATAGTTTTATGATGAACCAAATGAATCTGGTCTGTCTAAACCAGCCCATGGTGGCCACAGCTGATATATTCCCGTACTAGCTATTCTTCTAATTAACCAAAAATCATCATCAATCATCGTTATCATCACCCTTTTGGCTCAACTCAAATCAAAGTCTGAAATGGGTCAAATCTCTTTTTGTCTTGTTTCTTTTATTGGTGGTGTTTGTTCATGGTCTGAGATGAGTGGAGAGGAAAAGAACAGGGCGTTCCCTTTTTTTTTTTTTTCCCTCCTTTTTTTAGAATGTAATATTTAGTTTGATTAGCAACTAGGTGAATGTGATCAAGCAATGTGACATTAATGGCTATGGGGTCTAATATTTGGAAAAAGGTTCTCCATGAGGAGGGGTCCGCCCAGTATTACCAATATTTATGTAAAGGTCATTATGATTTATGTGGTGTCAAGGCTATATAATTATTTATTACCAATATTTCCATTGCATTCTGTACTATAATTAATATTTTTCTTCCATCTGTGCCCACTTTTATAGCTTGTTTGACCCATTTTTCAACAAAAATGTTACAAGCATCAGAACTCTTCCTTTTCTTTAGTTCTATTTATTATATTCGAAAAATCTAAATAATAATATGGGAGAGTTTCTGCTCATTTTGGGGGATTGATACGTATTAATAATAGTTAAATTTGATGAGATGATGATCCAGAAGTCAAAACAGATGTTTGGCATCATTATTTATTTGTTTGATGTGTATATGTATCATTTATTTTATGGTTGAAATATGCTGAAAGTAATTTGATTGCCAAAATAGCAACTTTAACTTAAGATGCAAGGTTAAATGCATTATGATGCTTAAAGCTGTAACCTTTCTTATAAATAGTTACCTCAACAAATAAAGAATTAGCTAAAGGGCATAGGACCAAATAGACGGGTTGGGGAAGAAAGAGAGTGAAAAATCCACCATTTTATTTACGTGTGAATGGTTTTGGACTAATATTAATACAAATAAAGAAAGTTAAGAGAGACCCAAAAGGTTCGGAGTTCAAAATCCACAAGCTAAGTTTCTCGATCTTTGTTTAGGTAGAACGTCAAACTTCAATGAACATGTATCGAAATACTAAGTGATCGCTAATAGTGACCTAATTAAATGTTATTTTAAAAGAAAACAATTTGCAAATTAAACAATGTTATTGACTTTAATATTGTAAAAAATTCTATTTAATATTGTAAAAAGAATTTTTACAAAAAAAGGAAATGAATATATATATATATATATAAGTAATTCAATATAATATTTACAAAGAGGGTATCAGAATAATATTTAGTCTAGTGTCTTGGCATTGAACACTGCATATGAATTTTAATGTGATAAATTATACATTCTGCGGTATATGATAATTTAAAATATAGTATTACATATCAAGGAGGAAAAGACAATATTAGACAGGAATATTAATAATTCATCTCGTTCGTCTCTACCTCGCTCCTATGTTTTGATTGTTGAGCCAAGTGTTCCAAATAGATCAGTAATAATACCTTTGGTTCAATGTATCTGCATTCAGCAGATTGAGGTGTGATCTGCCATATAAATTTCCAGTACTTCAGTAAGTTTATAAATATGAAAAGACATTGGAATACCATAAACGAGGGGCTTTATTTTATTGTGCTTCGTAGCTAGTAAATGACATTAAAATATGGGATATCATGGCATGTATGTAGTTAGGTAGTCCTATCCAGGCACAATGATCATGCGTTCATAACATAAGAAATTATTAAATTAGAGCAGAATTGTATACCAAATAGAAATATCTAGAGCAGGTCTGTTCGGAATATGATTGATTCGGATACTGTTTTTAGGATCTCACTTTAAAAAAATATCAGAATAATAGAGAAATAATAACAAAGAATAGAAGCCAATCTCATAACACAAGAATTTAAGAAAAAAAATTCTCAAATCAAAAGAAAAACTATTGTCTTTCAGAAAAGAATTTCACTATATGAAAAAATTCTACAATCATATAGATTTTTATCTTTTCTACCCAATGACCCTAATATACTCAAGCACTTTCTCACAAGTTTTCTCTCATTCACACTTTACACTACCACTCTTTGAAACCTCTTTTTTCACAAAGAAACTATACTCTCTTTGAAAAGAGAAACAAAGAGAAAATGATAGATTTAATTAAAAAAAAAAGAACTTGAAATACTTTTAAGTTTTGGGATGAAGAAAATGCAGAAATAAAGCATCTATTTATAGGTCTTGAAGGTAGTGAGAACACCACTTTTTACTATTACGACTACCTTTTTTACTTCTGTTCACACATACATCAACAATCTCCCACTTGAAGACTTTATTTCAATCACGTCTTCATATATATCTTATCTCATAACTTATGTTGTTATCATTATTTTTACTGACAATCATACTCCACCACATGAGTATATATACTACTCAGAATTGATGAATTCTAAGAATTTTATCTCGGCTCATGTCGAAAAAACCTTGTTGATAATTATAGTACTGACTCTCACGTTTGGCTTCTCCAGGAATCTATCAGCAATCGATATTATTCAGCATACGCCTTACATCAATGCCAAACCAATGCATTTGTGCAAACATACTGTCTCTAATTGTGACACATCCTCTTTCATGGCATCTTTGGAGATAAGTGACATACCATGAGGATGCACATATCATGATTAAAGGACAAGATCATCATCTCTATCATAAGAGACAAGATTAACAGCATCACCAGATTTAGAACTTTTAACTGAACCCGCTCCACTCTTTTGACAATTTCTTTTTAGGTGTCCAGATTGTCCACACCCCTAGCAGATTATATTCTCTTCCATAGAGTTTTTCTTCCTAGTGTCAACTACTAATGCTGAGCCTTCAGATAGAACATTACTTCCACTATCTATTAGCCTTCTTCTTCAGACAAAAGTTTACTTATGACCTCAAAAAAAAACCATAATCTTCTTCCCATGTACCAAAATAGGTTTCATATGCTTATAGAAAGGTGAAAGAGATCAGATGAATCGCAATGCCTTATTTTCATCTTCAATCTTCACTCCAATAGCCTCTAATTCAAACACGATACCATTCAAGTCACTTAGATGATCAGAAATTTCCGTACTTTCATTCATACGTAATATATGAAACTGCTTCTTCAGATATACTCGATTCGAGACACTTTTCGCTTGATATAATTCTTCAAGCTTTCTCCAGAGATCTTTGGCCGTCGTTATTCCAAGCACATCTGCAAGGATATTTTTGGCTAGACACATACGTATCGTACTTGCAGCTCTCTCATCTAGATCATCCCAGTCTTCATCGCTCATATTAGATTTCTCAAAATCTTTGTCCTTATAAGTTTCTCTACCTTTCAAAACTTTGTTTAATTTATATTGAATCAATAAATCCTTGACATGTATTTGCCACAAGCCAAAATTGATGTTCCTATCAAATTTCTCCACATTAGCTCTAACTGGAATTGAAATCTTGTTTTCTGACATCTCGCTTCGCACTTCTAGCTTGAAAAACTACTGAAAAAATTTCCAAAAAGGATTAAAGAGTTCAAATACTCCCACTTGAACACAGTCTCCTTACATAAAAATTCTTAAATTAACACTAAGCTATAGTGCACTGAAGAATACCACTTTGATACCACTTGTTGGGAATCTGACCGACCCAAATTCACCGCTCTCAGAATCTTACTTCAAAGAAATGTCAGAATAATAGAGAAATAATAACATGGAATAGAAATTACTCTCACAACACAAGAATTTAAGTGGAAAAATAATCTCTTGATTTAAATTTTACTAAATTAAAAGATTCTATAATCATATAAATTTCCTTCTTTTCTACCTAATGATCATAATACACCCAAGAACTTTCTTACAAGTATTATCTTATTTACACCTTACACTGCCACTTTTTGAAATCTCTTATTTTACAAAGAAATTCTACTCTCTTTAAAAAGAGAAACAAAGACAAAAAGAATGATTTAATTAGAAGAGAGAACTTGAAATGCTTCTAAGTTTTGGGATGAAGAGAACAAAGAAATGAACCCTTTATTTAAAGACCTTGAAAAGTAGTAAGAATATCACATTTTACTATTGTTATTACAACTGTTCTTTTTCACTATTACTATTACGATTATCTTTTTCACTATTATTATTGTAACTATCATTTTTACTTCTATTCACACATCTATCAAGAGGATCACCTTGGTGCAAAGTCACGGGCACAGGGGAAAAAAAAATCCTTTCTTTTTTAGTGAACAATGCTATTTAAGCATTAATAAAATAAAAAGGTATTTATTAAATCTCGCATTTAGAAATTAAGCTATTTTGTTTCTAATATTGCATTTGAAGATTTATCTGTTTATTAATCAAACAAAACATATAAAACTAAAGACTCATCACTGACATATTCGTCTCTACGCCAAAGGAAAAAAAAAAAAGGATTGTATAATGCTCAATTTCTGTATAACCAGGAAATTGCAATACCATAATATATTAATTTGCTAAATATATTGGTTATTGTAGTGCTACGTAAGACTGAAAAAACATAAAAAAGAATCCATTCAAAAATATATAAACCAAAGAATAAACAATTTATCGGCTGCTTTTATTTATCGAAACTTGTTAAATGTCAAAATAGAAATTATATTCAACAATGCATCAAAGTCAAGGGTGTACTTCAAAATTCAGATCATTATTTCTTAAACTTGTTACGGGAAAGTAAGGTAAACCAATACGCAAAATCCGTAAAAAGGAGGCAATTAGGAAGTGGGTGAATCTACGTATAATGATACCTTTTGTTTATTATATCTATACTTAAATAGATCTATGGTTTGAGAGAAAACAAAGCTGAATAATGAAATAATTTATGTCATGCCTTTTTATGCATGTGTTTTGATTGCATATTGCCCGAAAAGTATGTGGTAAAATAAAGGATTAGCGGCATGCAAGCATGAAGCCAGCCATTAAAAACAAACCATGAACTGTGTTTAAGTAAATGGGGTCGTTTTCTTTATTAATTAAACTCTTGGTTTAGTGGAGGAGTCAGTAACTTATAATAAGCATATAGTGTAGCTTTACGCTTTGAGTAAAAGTGTGGTCTGATGGTATTTGCAAGAGAGTGGTATTTATGGGTCTTTACTATAGCCACTCAAATTAGAGTTAATTACAACAAGAAACGGGCAAAGATTAAGACCCTTATTATTAAATTATTCTTGTAGGTGGAGGAGGTAAGCAAATTAATAAGTTATCCAAAACAAGGAAAAAGAAAAACTCTAAATTAGCGCTTAGTTTATGACTTATGTATGTATGTAATTCTACTGTACAAGTTTGGACACAAAAAATATAAGGGAACACATGCCAAGGAAGTACCTTCTATACAAGGGTTAAAATGTCAATATCGTTATCGATGTCGAGATTCGATATCGAATATATTTCTAAAAAATACCGAAATTTATGTTAAAACTCAAAATTTTCAAGAAAAACTAAAAAACAAATTGCTAAAACAAATAATATTGCATAATTTATACTATATTTTATTTAAAAAAAAAACTATTTATACTTTATAAGACAATAAAATATATGAATATAGTACAAAAACGGCTGAATTCATTTTATGAAATAATTTAAAAATCATAATACATATCGTACTATTTTACTTAATACATATCATATAAGTACCTTACAAATTATAACTAGTTCTAAATTACATTGAAAATAAATGAAAATCGTTGATAATATAAAACAGTCCGAATATATTTAATACCAAAACGAGTTTCTATGAAGTGGAAAGTCATAAGAAAGATTTTCGTCTTGGTTTAAACAATATCTTTCCCAAGTTATTCTACCTGAATGATTTTGAATATAGTTATTTATGTACCACATGCAATGAAAAAAAATCACAAAAATTAAAACATTCATATTTTTAGAATAATAACATACCAGGTACCATTGTTGCTCTTGTTGCAATAGCTGCTCGATCACCGAATTTTTTTAAGGTATCTCTGAAGTAAGTTAACTTGAAATAAACGTACACATTTGTTATTAACTTTTAGACTTTAATTTTTAAAAGGATGAAAAATCGTTAATCAATAATTTCTTACCTTAGTTCCAAAGTTAGCAATCTCTTCAACTAATGGATCCAACTAGTAATAAACATCATATACAACTTGTACAAGTTCAGAATTATACCCAATGTCTTTATTATACTGGTATTTATGATTCAAATAATATGCTAAAATAAAAAGAATATACTATGGTTAAAAATAGTACATAAAAAAATGTAAAAATAAATGTTAAGTAATTGTAATAGCACAAAAAAAAAACCCTGTTGCATGTAATGAATAAAATAATGTTCTATCCGATCGAGCATCTATAATATTGAGTACCCACTTTGTTCCTTTTTTTTGTCTGATCATATCCTTCATTTTCTTCATTGCATCATATAAGATTGGCATGGTTGGGACAATATCAATATCGACAATACGAAGTATAGCATATAATGGCTCATATAAGGCTACTATAAAAGCAACATGATCCCAAAATCTATTGTCCAATATATGACCTTCAATTTTTCTTCCCAATACAAGTCTTGACAAACGATCATTTATCTATTCATCACTTGTGAATAGCCTTTTTAAGCTACTCTTTTTGTTAAGAGTTCTATTTAAGGCAATATAGTTTGTTGCAAATCTAGTAGTTTCTGGCCGAACGAATTCTCCTTTGCAAAAAACACTTATTTTTGCTAGTATTGAGCTATGATTTAAAATAAAGTTCGTGATTTCTCTGGCATTATATATCATTGTAGCCATTGTTTCTTTCTTTCCAATATCTTCAAACATCAAATCTATACAGTGTGTTGCACATTACATCCAATAAATGTTATACTCTTCCATCATCTTTTTACCAGCTTTCACAAAGGCTGAGCTATTATTAGTAATAATTTGGACAACATTTTCCTTTCCTACATCTTCTACCATACTCTTCAACAATTCAATGATGTAATTGTGGTCTTTGATCTTATTAGATGCATCCACAGATTTTAAAAACACAATGTTTCCCTTGCAATAAACCATAAAGTTTATGATTGATAATCTAGTTGGCTTTGTCCATCCATCGCTCATAATTGTGCACCCATATTTTTTCTAGTTTTCTTTAAAGCTTTCTACGTATTCTTTTATTTCTCCATATTCTATACCCAACCATTTGCTTTTTATTTCATACGGAGAAGATAGTGAAATTCTAGTACTTAAAAATATAAATATATCAATTAATTCAAGAAAAAAAATAAATACCACTAAATTAATATAAAAACTACAAATAAAAAAAAAACATCAGACAATTTATTACTTACTTCTTGATAAGTAACAACCATATTTTTGAAGTGGTTACCTACTTCTTGATAAGTAACAACTATATTCTTGAAGTAGTGAGAGCTAGTTTTTGATAATGGAATATTCTTAAGAATAAAGAACTTTGATATGAATTTGTGCATTTTGTCTTTTATGGTACCTCCTTTAAAAATATCTTTAATGTTCTTTTGGCCAGCACTAAATGATTTGTACAAAGAAGATGCAGTGGAAGGCTTAAGTAGTTTACGTACACTTTGTGTACAATGGAATATTTTTTGAGGTTGACTATTACCAAGATTTCCACTCATTTTTTTGACAATAACAAAAGTTTCACCTACTTTACCTTTTCCACAAAAGAACTTTGCTCTATATTTCTTTTTCTCATTTAAAAGCTTTTGATTATTTTATAGCTTTTTGATATACATAACGCTTATCTGGGTGTATATCTTTGGGGTACATATAAACATCTTCATTCTCATCTTCATCGTCATCAGTTTCATAGTATTGAGAACCTAAATTTCTATGCAGCTCTTCTATGTCTTAATATATTGCTTCTTTCTTTTTTTTTTTTTCCTCCATATCCTTTTTCATTATCAAATATATAATCTCATCACGTACCTCAGGAGGTACATTAAGACACTTTTTAGAATTTTTGTTAAGATCATTTCTAGTTAAATGCCACTTAAAGTGTGTGATTCCTCCACTTTTCATCATATTACTACAAAAATTGCATACAATGCTATACTTATAACCCTCTATTTGTATACAATATCTCCATAGAGGATCACCTCTATCACCACCGTCCATATGATATGCTATAATTAAAAAGAAATTTGTTACTTATTATTGTAACTATATTATAACTCATTCTAGTTGTGTTATTTATTAAACTAATCTATAGTAATTAATAATTAATTATATTGATTTGTTTGTACATCTAATTCTTCATTTTATCTACTCACTATCAAAGAAAGATAACTTCTTTGCCAATAAAATTATTTATAGCCAATATAAATATCTTAATGAAAGATTGAATATAAACAGCTAATTCAAAAATATTTTTTTTAAACCAACAAACTCAGTATAAGTATAACTAGGAAAAAAATTTAAAATAAAAAAATGGAATTGAAAAAAAGAAGAAAAAGAAGAATTACTAGTTCACTTTCTTTAACAAGCCTTCCTACATGGTGAGGTGAATTTCTTGCAATGTAAACTATTGAAAACTTTTTGAAATATAAAGCTTTGATATATATATATATATATATATTAGTACTGATTTGAGAAAGAGAAACTTAAAAATTGTATAAAATATGAAACATAATGGTATAAAAGTCTTGTGAGCATTTTGCATTCTTTTTTTTTTTTTAATAGAAACTGAAAAGCAAATAGTTCACAGGTATATATAAATAATATTCACCAACTTGGTAGTTCATATGCAAAATAGTAATATAGCTATAGGTTAGAATAACCTCTTTGAAAGACTGAAACTCATAATGTTAAAATATCTTTTAAAAGTCACGAGATTGTAGTACAAGTTGTGTCAAATAATAAATGAGAGTAGTGCAAATATTCTCATTACATACAAGTAATTTCAAAATTTTACCGATATATTGTAAAGAGAGAACTATAATTTATTTTTGTATTATTTGTCATTTTTTGTTAAAAAAAAAAAAGCCCAGAAAAAAGTCTTGGAAAAAAAATTTGATATTTCTGTCAATATTTGAAAATATCGATAATATTGTCACGATAATATCTATAAATATCTCAATATTTGCTCATTTTTTACAGACATTTACCGATATTGACATATCCTCAATATTGTCAATATTTTACGGATACATGAGAATAAATATCTTTCCACTTCATATTGATATCAAGACTTCAAAATACGGATATTGTCGCGATAATATCGGCAAATGTCGCTACATAAAATGTATGCTTTAATATGATATAGATCAACTGGGCACTTCAAAAACTTTGGTTCCAATCAGCCATAATTAATTTCTTTCAATTAGGTGCAGCTTGATTGAACTCTTGGCCTTATATGACATCAACTTACAATTATCCACCACCCAGTTTGATACTAAATAAGTCAGTGTGACGTGACATTGATCATGTCTCTTTTCCATTTTCAGGACCTTTCATTTATTTATTTTTATTTTAATGATGAACCGGGGCCTCTCTAAGATCAAGGTTTGTCCAGGGCTTGCAATCACTATTTCATTTACTCAAAGAGTGTGTTTAGTAAGAGGAAGAGATAGAATAAAAGAAAAGGGATAGAAGAATTAATGGATAGGTTTAGTATAAGATGGTTGTTTGGTATAAATAATTTTAGAAAGGAGGAGATTAGATAATAAATTTTAAATTCTCAATTTAATTACTTTTCAAAGCCCTTTTAAGTTTGAGAGATTTTACAAGATAGTTTTATATTCCTATAGGAGAATACTTATTGTACAATTAAAATATTTTTTCTCCTAATAAATAAGGATAAATATTTTAATTTTCTCTTATTCCTCTCATACTATAACAAAATGTAATAACAAATAGACGAGAGTGTTTCCATTCATCCCTCATTTATTTCTCTATGCAATGTGTTTTCGTACTCTCCTGTATTCTTTCTCTCGTACGAAACTTAGTTTTAGGCTATGTAAGTTTGGTAGAGAGGAAAGAATATAGGAAAGAAGGAAAAATAAGAGGAAAAAAAAATATGTAGAAAAGAAATAAAAATATCTTTCTTTTATATTTATTTGGTACGTAAAAAAGAAAAAAAATTGATATATTTTAAAATAATTATTTTATCTTTTATATTATTATTTTTAAAATTGGTATACTTGTTTACCAATTCTTTTTCTTTCCCTCTAATTTGGAAAGGCAAATTTTTACGGGGGCTCATATATTATTTTTCTCTCCTCTTTTTCTCCTTTTTTTCTTTTTTTTTTTTCTCTTTTCCTTCCTATCAAATAACCTTATTTTTAATTTCCCCTCATTTTTTACTCTAACTCTTTCCTTCCTCTCACTTTTCTCTCTTACCAAACATAGCATAAAGAAATATTGAAAAAGAAAAAATAAAGTACATAGTCGAGGTAAAAATATTTTAAAGTAAAAGAGAGGATGCCAAATATTCTGTAAATATGAGGTGTAGAAATTTTTATTCCAGGAATCATTTTTTGTCCTTTAAATCACGATGAAAAAATGTTTCTTTTAAATTTATCTAGCAAATATAATCAGCTGAGCTAAACCATAATTTGCTATATATTTTCTTTTGAATAGGGAAGTTTTGTACATTGAAAAAACTTTTGAATGAAAAATAGATATTCTCCTCATTTCTTGTGGATGCGGGAGATGCCTTTTTATTTATTTCCTTGATACTGTTTGCATTATTGCCCTGATAAGGACAATATACCACCTCAATCAAGGCAAGATGACCAAACACTTTAATTTCTTTAAATAAAGTTTATGCATTTGAAAATAGCACGCAGGAGAGTGTGTGACGCCATACTAAAAGGACATTCCCACCTAAAAATTAAAATACTTAAAAATAGCTCGCAAGAGAGTGCAAAGATCAAATACCCCCATGTTAAATGTTTCTTTATCACTTCATTTTCAGGCTTAAAATAAAAAGTTATTTTATTATTATTAAAATGTTACGGTCTACATTAAATCCTTCGAAGAATTTAGTAGCTTGTGATTGTGTCCCTAAAACTGTAGTGAGAGGAAAAAGAGGAAAGAGGAAGATTTCCTAAGTTATGCTGTGTAATCGTTATTTTAAGTAGAATTTGAGAAATACAGTAAAAGTTATTTTTAAAAACATAATTTCATTATTATTATACAAATTTCTTAAAATTTTATTTTAAAATATAATTAATTGATCTATAATTTACTAAATATTTAGATATTATTTTTGAACAGTATGATAGCTTTGTAGATAAATGTATTAAATACTTAGATATTTTTTTTTTTATAGTTGTTTCTTACTCGCAATAAAGTTATAGTAGAATTATCGCATAACTGCAGCACAATACAATATAACATAACACAATAATATTAAACTACCTTAGATATGGTTTTAAATGACATGGATTTATTTATTCAATAAAAATAGCATTGTGATGATTTTATGGACAGAATAGAAACAATAAATTGTATTTCTCTAAGTGGCCATTTGGTTTAGAGAATTCTAAATTTTCAAATTAATGGGGAAGGTAAAGAGGGAATGTGATAATATTAAAACCTGAATATGTGTGTGTAGTTGCGTATTATAATATTTTTTTTCAAGTGTCCTAAGAATTTCACAAATTATTTTTGGTTGCCTATGAAATGAGAATATGGAGAAAAGATAGAAGTTAAAAAATTGTGATTTTATTATGAAGTCCATTGTTTTAGATGGGTTAGTATGAAAATCATCTATTTGGTTGGGTTTTATATTACCCTTATATTACCCAAAGTATGACTAAGTCATCTTTGAGTCTCACATTCCCATGTGTCAAATAAATGCAAAACTCAATAACAAACATGAGAATCTTTTGCATTCCCATTCCTATACAGAATTACTCCTCATACCAAACAGTTGCTAATAGGGATTGCTTTCCCTGTAACCGTGAAACGACATGTCAAATTAGCGAGGAAGAAAGAATGAGATGTCAACCTGCAGTAGTAAATTGTAATAGACTAATGTGTTGCTTCCGCATGTATTTTTAGTGTATTTGTTTCTTTATATATAAAGAAAAAGGGTGATTATGGAAATTTGAACCTGTAACCTCAATATTAGAGATAAAGTAGACTATTAAGGGTTTGTTTAGATTGACTTTTATTTTTATTGTTTGAATAAATTGAAACTATAAGTGAATATTTTGTTTTGATTTTAATTTTTAAAAACAAGAAATATGTTTGACAAATTTATTGAATATTTATTTCCAAAAACAAAAAAGTGCAAATAATAAGAGAAAAAGTCATATAGACTTATATTTATATATACACATATATTTGTATATACACTTATATATAAATGTATGCATGTTTTTAAGTCTTTGAAATTTCTTTTAAAAAAATAAAGATAATGGAAATTTTTTGTTATTATTTTTTTTGAAAATTTTTTGTTAAGAATCTATGGGCAGATCTATAATCGGCTAATCATCATGCTCACCTTATAGGGACAAACCTTGTTTAAAGATTGGGTTATTAATGTTCCAGTGGAGACTATTAGTAGATGTCAAACTGGCAAACAGGGAGAATGGCCGAAGATGGCATTTTGTACAGAAATGATATGCTCATTCACTGTTTTGCAAAATGTAGTGCTAAGAATAAGGTTCTCACTATCTAGGCTGCTGATTGGTAATATTTTTAATTTTTGTTTCTTTAAACACAAAAATAAAAGTATTTTTCTTATTTTGTTTTTTGTATTACAAAAACAAAAATGTGTTTGGTACTAATATTGTACTTTTTGTTTTCTAAAATAAAAAAATAAATATATATTTAGTAACGAGCACTTTTTAGCTTTGAAAGTGAAAATAAAAAAGAAGAGTAATAAAAGAAAAAGGAAAGAGAAAATAGGAGAGAAATGTGGTATTTATCTAAATAAATTTTATAAGTGGTTTTTTTCAAAATAAAAGTTTTAAAAGTGATGTTTTTTAAAATATTTTGGGAAATTTTTGAAAAAATTTACGAAATTTTACAATTATATTTTGAAAAATAAAATTTTTAAAGTATTTAGAAAAATACCACTTTTACATGAGGCTAGAGAGATAATGATAAGAGAACTAATGATGAGAGAGAAAATATTAAGAGAAATGGTGATGTGAGTCTAGATATATTTGAATTTTGATACTAGCATTCCTACAAAATTGTTTAAAATAAAATTTGAAAGTAAGAAATTTTTGTTTTCAAAATTTTATAAATTTTATTGTCAAATTAAAAAAACAAAAAACAAAAGTAGTTTTACCAAACATATTTTTGAAAACTATTTTCACTTTTTTGATTTAAAAAACAAAATTGTTTAAATAAGTGGTTATTAAACAAGTCCTAAATGATTCATTGGTTGTTCAATCTAATAGATCACTCAGGGAAGCATACTCTTATATCAAATGACTTATTTCTGCCAAGAGATTCTCTTTGTTTATTTATACGTTGATAATATTCTGCAGTGATATCCTTAATCAATGTTGACAATGATTAGTATACCATTTAAGAAACCAGATAATATACCACTTTGTACAGTAATATTTTTTTAATATACATTTAATTCGGAAGTTGGAAAATTAAGAGCCCAAGGGAAATAGTGAAAACCTTTATACATGTTGAGGGTGTTTCTTCCGATATAATATATCGGAAGATGACATGCGGTCTCCGAGTAAGATCTAAAACGACATGTCATAGTTAATGCCCAGAATGACACCGGATTCACTACAGGTAGAATAGCTCTCAGAAGGCAGGTAATTTGATCGGACAGAGTGAGGTGGCTTAAGATCTTACAACGGAATACCAAGTCCTGGTCGGGTGGTATGAACTACTAAGTCGAATAGTGCACATGTACGAAGGTTGACAGTAATTATTAATCGGGCATGCTGACTGACCATTGGGGAGTGCGGAATTCTGACCCGGTAACATAAGCAGCTTTACTGCCTCAACACACAAAAGGCAACACAAATCGCAGATAGGTTGATACTTGACCCATCGCTTGTCTTTATCCATACATCGAGTCGTAGGAGAGATTATTTTTTATCTTTTTAGGGGTATATGATCTTCAACCCTAGAATTTTCGGACCACAATTCTAACACACATAACGTAAGTTGCAACAATTCTCCAAAACATTCTCCAAAACTCTATTTGTTTCTATCTTTTTGTTTCACTTTATTTACTCTCTCTCTTTTCTCTCTCTCTCTCTCTCTCTCTCTCTCTCTCGTTATTTTCCAAAAACATAGTTGCATTCTCTCTCTACATAGTTGCACTCTCTCTCTCTCTCTCTCTCTCTCTCTCTCTTATTTTCCAAAAACATAGTTGCATTACTATATAGCTGCTATTCATTTGAGTACTTCATTTAGACACCACTAACGTCATTTTGTGAGGAGTTTTGGTAGATATCATGCCAGTAGGACCATTATTAGCTGTTGAAAAATCTATCTATAAACTTTATTTAAAGTAATAATACTTGCATCAAATTTGTGCTTTAGCTTCATTCAAGAGGAACCACCTTAAAGATATACGATATTCATTGATTCATGGACCAAAATCCACACCAACAATACACATACTCTGTTTTAATTGGTGGAATATGATGCACATTTCCTAAAGTTGAATATTGTTAAAAAAAAGTCGAGCACTCTAAGAGTTAGGTATAGAATTATAAAACGACGGTCCTTCCTGTTCTTACACATATGTGTTTGTGTGTAGATATACATTAAAGAGAAGACATAAATCATAATCAATCGAGGCATAAATTCTGATTAGGAATTGTCAAATTGGCTAGAATTTCATGCGCTGATCTAATTAAGTTCTTGTTCTCAATTCAAATATACACCAGTATCAGTTTGCAACAAAGAGCCAAACAGAAAAAAGGTCCTCATGTCCATAAATAGAGTGAACTCGGAAATACTACTAAAAATTTTCTAGTCGAACTCAGAGTTAAATGAAGCATTGATTAAGAGTGGATTTGGTTATTTCTTTATTTTATTTTATTTTCTTGATCCAAGTTTAATTTTTCAATATGTATTAAATATGTTTATGGGTAGTTGTTTCGTATCCTAATTAACATCTATCGATTGTAATGTTCATTATTATCAATTTTTAAGGAAAGTTTTTCGAAAACATTATCTTTATTATTTTAAAAAATTAAAATTTCGAATTAATTCAAAAAAAATAATACATAAAGCTTGACTAAAAATTACTCCAAACTAAAAAGTTGACTAAAAATTAAGAAAAATAATTAAAGAATTTCCATCGTTAAAGCCAAATTTAGTCTCTTTCTATTAGGGAACAGGGACATTATCAAATTTGATCTGCTGGCCAAAAAATGAACGATGTATAAATTATTTACAAAATTAGTAGAACTTTCATTTAATAAAAATTTTAGAATTCCAAAATTACTTCTATTTCAACTCTAGTAAAAAAAAATTTAGACTAAAATTGAAAAAGTCAAAAGTGAAAGAGGCAGTGCTAGGAAGACAATCGACCACATTCGATCGGAGTTAAGATTGTTCGACTATGATCCAATAGTGACTTGATTTTAATCGAAAATTTTTGACTGAGATCGAAAAACTCCAGCCATAGATTAAAAATCAATTGGAACGGTCAGTTGAGACAATAGTACCAGTTCGGCAATGGTCAAAAGTTTTCGACTCTATCTGAGTGGATGTACCACTAAGATCGAGATATAGTGGTAGCAAAAGTAATTTAGATTATATTAGAGAAGAATATATTTTAGGATTTGTTAGGGAATAGAATTTCCTAACAATTTAATATTTATGACATGATAATGAGAGTTAGGATTGAAAATATTGGTGTAGATTTTAGTCCGTGGGACAATCAAGTAGTTCTTCTTGAAGGAAGCTAAAACCCAGAATTTATATAGGTGTGGTCCATACAATTTTGAATAAGATTATAGATAGACTTTTTACTAACTAGTAATTATAATACTGGTATAGTATCTGTCAAATCTACTTTAGAAAAATCATTAAAATGGTACTAAATAAAAATAGATGAATAGTAATAGTACTATGTATTTTTAGGAAGCATAAGGAAAGATTATGTATAAGAGAGAGAGAGGAGAAAAAGTAAAAACGACAATTAGAATTTTGAGAAATTGTGACATCTTATTTTCTCTGTGAGATATAAATAATTATTTATAATGGTCTTGTGGTCCCAAAATATAGAGTCGTTAGCCATGTATCCTTAGAGAAAATAGAAAGAATCTTCTCTACCTATTGTATGGTCAGAGGGTAGATGATTTGGTCAAGCGTCAGTCTCTCCGCAGCGTACGCCGGCTTTCGAGTATTGTTGTAGCAAGGCTCTACATGTTACGTGATCGGAGTTCTCTTCTCGAACAAGTGGTTGGCTGGGATGATACGTCAGAATTACTGGCGACATCATCAGATATTATTGTTTGGAATATACCGAGCCGCTTACGACATTTGTCCAGGGGCTTTGCCTTCAGACTTGAGTCTTACTGGTTCCATACCATCAAACTATGTTGTTAGCCATCTGGGAGCTGCTTAGCCCATAGTCAAGTCTTTCTCGTTGTATGTAGGCTGCAACATGTTGTTTTCGGTTTTTCTGCAAAGGTCACTTGTTGTCTTTTAATTGGTTACAAGAAAGTACCTCCACAGAAAATATTAATGGATGAGTTTCTTTTTTCATCGTGAGAAGCTTAGTAAACTTTTAGGTGTAAATACCCTCGCGGCATGCATTACAATATTTGATTACTTAATAAAACAAACAAATCAATGTGACTCACTTTTGTCCATTTTCAAACTCCCTTCAAAGGCTTAAAAGCCCAAATTCAATTCCTTGACCAACTCCCCAAGGCCCAAAGACAATCCATGTTCTAAGTCGTGCAGGATCCCAACTATTGTATATACAAATATATATATATATATATATATACACACTTTTATATCCAAATTAAATTTATATGTCAACATGTATATTTGTCTGCTGAATTTTCATGTTTATGGTTTTATAGCTACTTTTGGCCTTTTATTTTACTTAATTTGTTTTTTCTGGGCCATTATTTTCTAAGTTATTCTATATTAAAGTTGAACTTTTCGTTTTTATTTATTATTTTTCAAATTAGTATCTACAAAATAATATCTTGAGTTTAAGAATTTCTGAGAATTAATACCCTACACCGATTTTTTGACCAATTTTAGTAATAAAAAAATAATAATATTTTCCATTAAAACTATATTAATCCTTATTTTCTTCTTAATTTTGAAGATATTATTGTCTTTTTGTAGTTAAAGTTATCCATAAAGTCAACTCAGGATATTATTTTACGGAGTCTAAACTATAATATTTAAATTATAGAATGTTGTGCGGTCTAAAAACCTATATTTTGGTTAATGCCAGAAAGGGAAAATTAGCGACTAAGAGAACATGTCAGATCGCACGAGTAAGTTAAGTGCAACCTTTTCCAAGTAAGTCGAATGCGACCTCCCTCCGAATAAAGTGCGACCAGAATGAAAAGAAAACTAAACCAAGCTTCGTTAAACGGGTAATCTACAAAGAAAGGGAAACAAAAGTTTCTCTTTCAAGATCGACCAGTCATCTCATTTAAGTTGTTACCTAGTTATATTGTTACTCAAATTGTATTTTCTGATTATACACTTACCCATTTTCACAATTGGGAAAGATTGAGCTACTATCACCTATATAAAGGGAGTTCAATGCTGTTGGGAGGGATCTTCAGCTTCTGGGGAGAACTTTGGGGGAATTTATTATTTTTACTTCCTGGAAACTTAACGAAACTCTTGTAATCTTCCAGAAAATAGTGAACAACAGTGGAAGTAGGCTCATCTCTTTTGGGGCCGAACCACTATAAAATTCTTGTCTCTTTTACATATTTTGATTGATCAACTCTTTACACATACAAGCCACATCTTGCAATTTCTTAAATTAATTATTGACAAAACCTCCGTCAACAATTGGCGCTAGAAGGAGGGCTATTCCAGCAGAAAAGTTTGTCAATTCCGCTTCTTTCAACAATGGCAAACACTAAAAACACCAAAACTAGCCAAAATTATCCCTAAAGTACTGTTGTTGTACAGGTAGATCCTGCTCAGGATCAGCCTACCGTAACCGTACCAGAAAATATTGTCCAGAGACAGGATCGTATGGAGAAAGCACTGGTGAACCTTCAGCAAATTACAAGTCAGATTAATGACTCTCTACGACGACTTACTGAGGGACAGATGCTAACTCCACCACAGCACGAATGTCCCAGA
This sequence comes from Parasponia andersonii, assembly GCA_002914805.1. Lineage (NCBI taxonomy): Eukaryota > Viridiplantae > Streptophyta > Magnoliopsida > Rosales > Cannabaceae > Trema > Trema andersonii. The sequence goes on along the minus strand of JXTB01000188.1, from coordinate 53,125 downwards.
GAACGTCCTGCTCAATAACTTGAGAGAGGAATTCAAATCCTAGATACAGGGAACCGTGACCAGCATAAAGCCCGGCAGGAGTATCATGGAGATTGCACCTCCAAGAGAAAAGGTAAGGTCGCAGACTTGCCCCTAGAATCTGGAACTGAAAATTCGAGCACAAATCTTAATCATCGACAACCTTCTTAGAGAGCGACTATCAATCGTGATGTTCTAAACAACGAGCAGAAATGACAATCGAAGAGTGTCTTTGAAAGGATTAGTAGGGAATCTCGATAGAATCCTACAGACCTGAGATAACATCTAGAATAGCGACGAAGTCAAGAATGATCATATCGCATCTCAACGACCGAAGTCGATCTCATCGTACTATTTCAATGAAAACCCCACAAAGGTCGCAGCAGACCCTGTCTGACCAATCTGCCTTAAATCGCAATAACAACCAAGGGCCACCCCTACCATTAGCAAAAGATATTATTCTCACTCTTCCTCCGAATGTCGATGTTCACAATTTGAGGATCGCATCAGATGCACTTACCAGCTGGGATGATGGGCTCGTTGATAGGTATCATCAATCGCCATTCAGCGAGGACGTTCGAGCTGCTACCTTACCTACTAGATTCAAACTTCCCACCATAAACATTTTTGATGGGAAAACTGATCTGCAGGATCATATGGATCACTTCAATGACCTGATGGAACTACATCGTGTCGATGATCTCGCATATTGCAGGTGTTTTGCTGTAACTCTCACGGGAGCAACGAAGAAGTGGTTCTGAGGACTCAAGTCCGGTTCAATCTTATCCTGGCAACAATACCAGACTGCATTCTTGAGGCAATTCTAAGCTGCTAAGAATTTCACTATTCTACTGATCAGTCTATCTACTATTCGGCAAGGTCCGGAGAAAACTCTATGATTTTACCTAAATCGCTTTTCCTCAGAATTGGCAAAGGTCAATAACCCACCTGAAGGAGGAGTTTTAACTCTAATGATGGCTGGGGTGCGACTAGAAACTAAACTCTGGGAAGATTTACTTGAGCGAGAATGTAGAATCATTGAAGACTTCTATCGTAGAGTTGGTCGGCATCTAAGGGTGGAATCTTCACGTAAAAATCTTCATAAGGTCACAAAGGAAGGAAGAAAAGATGCTGCTAAAGATGCGACCTCAGACAACAACAATAATAAAAGGTTGAATAAAAGGAGTAATGAACAAACGACTGAAAAGCAGGCCAAACAAAAAAAGCAGGAGGCTCCAAAAGCTCCCATGAGGTTCAACAACTATACTGAACTAAACACACCCATAAATCATATTTATGCGGTCACAAACCAGCAGAAGAGGTATCGTCAACCGGAACTGATGAAAAGAGATAGAGCGAGGTGCGACCCTAACAAGTTCTGCCAGTATCATAATGACATTGGACACGATACCAATAACTGTTTTGCTTTAAAAGATTAATTAAAGAAGGGCGGCTACGACAGTACACTGAACTGAACAATGAAAGGCGAGAAAAAGACTGACAGTGACCTCTAGAAATTCAACGAGAGGTGTGAACTATTTTTAGAGGCCCGCACATCAGTGAAAATTCGAAGAAAGCGCAAGATAGGTACACACGAGAAGTGCGATAGCAATCATTAACTAATGTCATACATCTCGAGCAGTGACCATGAAAGCTTCAACGGGTATAATAACTCAATAAAGCTCGCAATAAAAGATATGACACCTTGCATAATGATGGTCCAGCTACAAGGAGAAACATCAAGGAAAGCATCAGAAGCGTTAGGTGAAGCATCAAGCGGAACGTCAATTGATGACCTCGACCCTCGAGAAATTGATTGTAAGGTCAAAATTAGACCTATAGAAGACTTGGAATATTTGCTAATCGATAGGTCTTCGAAGGTTCTTAAAATCAGAGGAAGCTTCAAGAACTCGTGCGATCTTCATTAATCACTTTTCTGAAATCAAATTTGGATATTTTCACATGGCAACATTCGGATATGGTGGGGATTGATCCGAATATCATATGTCACCGCCTCAATATAGATACGATGAGGAAGCCTGTGTGGCAAAAAAGAAGAGCCATGAATCCAGAATGTTACGTCGCATTGAAAGAAGAGGTAGAGAAGTTGCTCGAGATTGGATTCATTAGGAAATATTTCTATCCAAACTGGCTTGCAAACCTAGTTTTAGTAAAGAAACCCAACGGGAAATGGAGAACTTGTATCAATTTCACCAACCTCAACAAGGCATGCCCGAAGGATAGTTTTCCCCTTCTGAGAATCGACCAACTCGTAGATGTGACGTCGGGACATGAACTATTAAGCTTTATGGATGCATATTTTGGATATAATCAAATCCCCATGTACGAGCCTGATGAGGAGCATACTTCATTCATCACTGACCGAGGATTGTACTGTTATAAGAAGATGCCTTTTGGACTCATCAACGTGGGAGCGACTTATCAGCGTCTTGTCAATATGATGTTTGCAAAGCAAATTGGCAAGACAATGGAAATATATGTTGATGACATACTGGTGAAATCGAAGGGAGCTAAAGATCACATCAAGCATCTTGATGAGATGTTCAACATTCTTCGAAAATATCAGATGAGGCTAAACCCCCAGAAGTGTGCATTCATGGTAGGATCTGAAAAATTCCTGGGGTTCATAGTCAACCAGTTAGGAATCGAAGCTAATCCCTAAAAGATATAAGCACTAATCGATATACAATCCCCTCGTAAACCTAAAGATGTTCAAAGCCTAGCAGGAAGAGTGGCTGCATTAAGTCGATTTGTATCCTGGTCAACAGATAAGTGCCAACCATTCTTCAAAGTACTGAAGAGTTCGAAGAGATTCGAGTGGACGGAAGAATATGAGCAGGCATTTTGAGAATTGAAAGCACACTTAAGTTCTCCTCCACTCTTGTCGAAGCCAAACCTGGGGGAAGAATTGTATTTATACCTCTCTGTTTCCAAATATACGACAAGTGCTGCGTTAATTCGAGAAGAAGAAAAGATATAGCGACTGGTATATTACGTAAGTAAAAGATTGCTCGATACCGAAGCAAGATATCCAGAGATGAAGAAGTTGGCATTAGAACTCATCGTCACATCCAGGAAGCTTCGACCTTATTTTCATGCGCATTCCATCAAAGTTTTCACGAATTTTCCGTTAAAGCATGTTTTGCAAAAACCTGAAGCTTCAGGATGGCTACTTAAGTGGGCAATTGAGTTGAGTCAGTTTGACATCAATTTTCAACCCTGTACTGTGATTAAAACGTAAGCTCTCGCAGATTTCATTGCAGAATTCACATATGATGTCAATGTTCCCATAGAAGTAATCGAAAAACCTACTACAGATTTATCAAAATTGTGGAAACTTTACATTGATGGATCGTCAAACGAGAATAGAGCTAGTATAGGCTTAGTACTAATCAGTCCTGAAGGGCATAATATTTATTGTGCACTTCGTTTCAAATTTTCAGCATCAAATAATGAGGTAGAATATGAAGCACTGATAGTTAGGCTAAAGCTCGCACGAGAAATGAAGGTCGAAATGATTGAGGTGTACAGCGATTCCCAGCTAGTCGTTTGTCAAATGATCGGTGATTATCAAACAAGAGGAAAAAAAATGATGTCTTATTTAAAGAAGGTACGAAGACTCTTCTCAATATTTACTGCCTAAAATATTCAACTTCTTCCTCGCATTAAAAATACTCGGGTAGATGCTCTAGCTAAGCTCGCCTCAATAAAAGATGCTGAATTACCAAAGGTGGTCCCTGTCGAAATTCTTGTAAAACCAAGTATTGTAGTAGAGCCCCAAATAACCATGCCGGTTGACAAAAAATCATCATAGATGGATCCTATAATGGAGTATATACAAAATGGCGACCTCCCCGAAAACAAAGACGATGCAAAGCGACTTCAAATGAAGGTAACTCGCTATGTCATCTATGACAAGAAGCTTTATCGAAGAAGTTTTAGTTTGCCATTGTTATTATGTGTCGATGAAGAAAAAGCACACTACATTATGAGGGAAATTCACGAAAGAATATGTGGAAACTATTTTAGGGAAGGGCACTTGCAAACAAAGTTCTAAGACATGGGTATTTTTGGCCAACTATGAAGAAGGATACAATGGAATTTGCTAAGAGGTGTGACAGATGTCAACGATTTGCAACTATTCCTAGAATGCTACCTGTTCCTCTAACTCCAATGACCAGTCCATGGCCATTTGCAATGTGGGGAATTGATATTATCGGAATGTTTTCATTGGCACGAGGTGGATTAAAATATGCGGTAGTCGCAGTCGATTATTTCATCAAGTGGACAGAAACTAAAGCCTTGATTATCATTTCCGCAAAGAAGATGATAGATTTTATTTATAAATCTATAATCTGCCATTATAGTATACTGCATACTATAATTTCTAATAATGGGAAACAATTTGACTGCGATGAGTTCTGTAACTTATGCGACAACTTAGGCATCACAAAGAATTTCTCTGCTGTTGTTCATCAACAAGCCAATAGACAGGTCGAGACTATAAACAAGATACTTAAACAGAACATAAAGACAAAGTTGGAAGAGCACAAAGGAGCTTGGCCAGAAGTACTCCTTGAAGTATTGTGGGCTTATTGCACCACTCAATGAACCACTACTGGAGAGAGTCCATTCTCTTTAGCTTATGGATACGAAGCAATGGTACCAGTAGAAATTGGTATGAGCTCTCTACGACGATCTGCCTATGAGCAAGATTAGAATCGCGCACTGATGAGGATTGAGCTCGATCTTTTAGAAAAAAAAAGCCCGAGCAGTCTCAGCTTCGGATCGCATCATATCAACAGCGCACGGCTCGATATTATAACTCTAAAGTTAGAAGTCGAGGGTTTGAAGTTGGTGATCTTGTTCTTCGACAGGTTCTATCTAATAATAAAGAGCACAGTGTTGGTGTATTTGGACCCTCTTGGGAAGGACTATATGTTATTGATGCCGTTATTCGACCTGGGACATATAAGTTAGCTTGCACTGGTGGACAAATGATTGAGCATGCTTGGAATGCAGAACAACTTCGTCGCTATTATTAGTAAATCTTCATATATATCTTCATGTATTCGTCATTCGTCGATAAAGATATCTATTTATGTTCGTCATTCGTTGGTCGTCATTCGTTATTCATTATTCGTCATTCGTCATCATCAATAAGGATGTCTCCTCATCAATCATTCAATTTGGTTCACCTTTTATAGTTTTATGGCAGTCTTTGAATACCATAAAACTAAGGGAGCAGTGGGATTAGAATATTGTCTCCTACTTACTTCCTAAGGGACTATGCAAAACGTCCATTTAAGGAGTCGGAATTTTAGATCGCCGAAATTTTTAATTTCTTAAAATCTTAGGATTTTCTCCTCGCTTCATGCCATAGCAAGTCGTATTACGCAATTTCCCTCCTCGAATAACAAAGTAACTAAGCAAAATATTCATTGTTCGATGTGATATATTGCTATATTATATTTTGCCATGGAACTTTTGAAAAATAGTATTAAGTTCGCACTACTCATACTTGCTGTTTTCTTAAGCGACCTAACCTATCCTAACACTTAAAACCCGTTTTAAGTATTGGATTTGAATCGCAATAGCGTACCGATCAGTCACCTAGTGATTGACTACTTGGTTAAATTATGAATCTTTTTATTGCAATATAATGTTTTAATTATTTTGCAGGAATAAACGTCTAATAAAGAAAGCATTCATTGATAAAGGCTCACACCTGTATGCAAGCAAAGTATTACAAAACATTAAGGGGCGAAGCCCGTATTGCTCTGAAATTAAAAAAAAAAAAAAAAGAAAAAACTATGCAGATGTGCTCACTCCACCATCTCCAGTTTTGGCAGCCTCCACTTCCCTTCAACTCTGGACAAGCTTGACCACATTTTCACCAAGAATGGAAACGTCGAAGTCTGGATGCTCGTAGAAGATATTATATATTATGGTCGACGAGGAAATGTCACTGGCTTTTTCTTCGAGCCCCTTGCCTTCGGTAGCCTTGAACTCTTCTATAGCCTTGTGAGCCGCCACTGTGGTCGCCTCTTTCATGCGATCCGAATGCTCGGAGATGATCTTCTTAAATTCCTTAATTTTCTCCTCGAGCTTCTCTTTTTCAAGCTTTTCCTTTGTCAGACCTTCGAGTAACTGCTGCCTTTCTAATTCGAAGGGTTTTCTCTCTTCCTCACGAGCTTTCTTCGAGTCCTCGAATACTTGGGTTATTTCCTCGACTTTTTTTGGCTTTTTTCAAACATTCGAGGATTGGGTCATGCATCTAGACAGCAGCCACAGCAGTCTGAAAATATAACACATCAATACCAGAAAAGTATGTTGAAGAGTAAAGATAGAGGATACTTATATTCGCCAACATCCTCATTGCAGAGCTGAAGGTGACCTTGGCTGGTCATCGCTTCATCCTCTCCCAGCCATCTTCAGAAGTAAAATGATCGATGAAGGCCACGCTCATAGCAACTTTTTCTGGTAGTTGACGAAGGAGTGCGAAAAGCTCTTCGTCTTTATCCACCTGGCTCGGTCCTTCATCAGAAATGGCCATCTCCTTGGGTGGCTCAGGTTGGCTCGCAGTTAGTAGAGACTGAGGAGGAGGCGTGCTTGTTGGGATATCCTCGAAGGTGACTTTTCATTTCTTTGAAGTGTCGACCTTTTCTTTCCCTTTCATCGTTGAAGAAGGTGTGCTCTCTGGTGTCTTGGACTTTGCCATTGACCCCAGAGTGGAAGGTGGTGCTCGCATTCCACTGCCAATAACCAATTCTATACAAATATACGAGTCAGCATGCGAGGTGACATAATGCGATGAGAGGAAAAAGAAAAATAACTACCTTCTTACTGATAAGAGATTGGTGGCGATACAGCTTCTAAAGAGGATGCTTCCGAGACTGCAGGTGTAGCAGGTGCTTTTCGTTTCCTGGGTTTTGGAGAAAAGGCACCCTCTTCCTTCTATTTTCTCAGCTTCTTCTTCGAGCTCGAAGGTTTGATGGGACGGTTAGTAGAATATGGGAAGGCGGCTCCCCTTGGAAGCAGTCCGCAAGCAACTAAGTTCTTGGTCGTCCTAAGCTTCTTCCAATCAAACTCTTTGATCGGAAGGTTGTTTATTTTATATACTCTTACGAGCTGCTCTTTGGAAAGTCCTGATCATTCTCTGTTATCTGCGATGACATACAAGTGTAATCAGAATAATATATTTATGTAGAGAAAGCGATAAGCTAAAAGTTACCTACCAAGGTTCTGAAAGAAGCCGTTATCCGTGTAGTCAAAGTGGAAAAATGGATTTTTCCATTTTTCCATGTTATTGCGGACCCCGTAGATAGTTTTTATTGCTTGATTCAACCACTTACTCGCATAAAAGAAGCCGAAGTCTGATGAGTTTGATTTCACTTGGTAGAACCAAGCGAACTCTTCAGGAGTGGGGGTCTCTAAGCCTAATTTATGGTATAGTATGTACAGACCTACCATATATCTAGAAGTTTTTGGAGTTAGTTGAAAAGGGACGACTCCATAGTAATCGACGATTGATTTTATGTAAGGATGAAGTGAGAGGTAGACACTGAATCTAAGAACTGCTTCCGAGAATGAGGCAATTCCACGAGGAGGTGTGTGTGTTCAATTGAACTCTGTGGGAAGGCATAGAGGGACATCGATTTTATAGTTGCAAACAATTTTTCTGAGCTTGTTTGTTGAACAACTCGTCTTTACATTGGTACATGACCAATCTCCCTCTACATATTAATAATCCGTTGCGAATACAGGGGCATCTCTGATATGTCGAGGCCATTGGTCTTGAGGAAGGTCGCCTATACGAGGACTACTTTGCCTGACCCCGGTTATTTCCACTTCAGGTTCTAGTTCAAGGTAGTCTTTGAGGTTTATAGAGCTAACGCTGGTATTGGAAGATTCTCCTGAGAATACATTCCCTTTCCTAAAATCCTCACTACTAGACTTCTAAAAAGAAATATGGATGGATTTAGTCCTATGGGAGCATCAGGGATCTTAGCTATATGCAAGCAGTTTTGGGGTCTCATCCTAGGATTGCATCAACAAGCCACTCATCGAATTTTTTCTAACCGATCTACGGATTCATAAAAATTGTTCGAGCAGTTCTTTAATAGTTCGTCACTCGACTGATTATGGTTTTCAAAGAATAAGGTTTTAGATCCTAAAATTCTTCTACAAGTTCATCTGTCAGTCAGTCATCTAAAGAGTCTATTCTATAAATTAATGGAGGAATTCTGAAAAATTTCCATTTTACGGTCCATCCGAATATGGGATGGGTTTATGTTCAGAATATTTAGACACTACAATTTGTTCCTATTTTCTAGAAATAAGATCTGTAAATGAGAGTTCAGGAAAAATTGAAGAACAAGAGAGAGAGGATATATACTAACCTTTCTTCGAAGACGGAGGGACCAAGATGAAATCTGAAGGATTGTGATGATAACTTCGTCGGAGAAGATGATGAAGCTATGCGAGCTGAGAAACAGAACTACACAGGAAAGATTTCTCTGTGGACACTTCGGGTTTCAGGAGAGAGAAACAGGAGGCGATAGGGTTCGAGTTTTGAAGAAGAGGCGGATAAAACTTTTTGATATATATATATCGAGTGTCATCAAATCACAGCCGTAGATCAAGGTATTTAATTTTCAAATCCAGAGGCCAAAATTCACGCGGGAGTTGATTTTTCGAAATTAAATTGGTATCTTTTCAAAATTTGAAACGATTCGATTTAAGACAACAGCTGGCGTCATCGCTGTCATTGTGTCTACTTAAAAAATGGAAAAGTCTCCTCGAGTTTTGCTGAGAAAAAGTGACACGTGGTTTCGTCTGTCAAGAGAAGGTACGTGTGGTTCTGAAAAGATGTGATTTGAGAATTGACGACTCTTCAAAAATCTCAAGATAATGTCATGACGTCGCATTTATAAGCTTGCACCTATAATAGAAGGAAGCTCCATTTTGTCCTAAAGAACTAATAGAGCTAGGGGGCAATTATTGTGCAGTCTAACAGCCTATATGTTGGTTAATGCCAGAAAGGGAAAGTTAACGACTAAGAGAATATGTCAGGTCGCATGAGTATGCTAAGTGCGACCTCTTCCGAGTAAGTCGAATACGACCTCCCTCTGAATAAAGTGCGACATCCTCTGAACAAGTTAAGTGCGACCAGAATAAATAGGAAACTAGACCAAATTTCGTCAAACGGGAAATTTACAAAGAAAGGGAAACAAAAGTTTCTCTTTCAAGATCGACCAGTCATCTCATTTAAGTTGTTACTCAGTTATATTGTTACTCAAATTGTATTTTTTGATTATACACTTACCTATTTTCACAATTGGAAAACATTAAGTCACCCTCACCTATATAAAAGGAGTTTAATGCTGTTGGGAAAGATCTTTGGCTTTTGGGGAGAACTTTGGGGGAATTTATTATTTTTAGTTCCTAGAAACTTAACGAAACTCTTGTAATCTTCTAGAAAATAGTGAACAACAGTGGACGTAAACTCATCTTTTTTGGAACCGAACTACTATAAAATTCTTGTCTCTTTTACATGCTTTAATTGATCAACCCTTTACACACACAAGCCACATCTTGCAATTTCTTAAATTAATTGTTGACAAAACCTCCGTCAATATAGATTATTCAAACCTTAGGATATTCTTTTGCAGTTTACTCTTTTTAATTTAAACTGAAAAATTGACCAACTGAAATGGAAAAATTGACCAAAAAGACAATTGATTTATCTACACTATTCTTTGCTCACTTAGTTTTGGTAAGACCAAAAAAAACCTATCAATGCACAACCCTATTCATGAGCAAGCCCTCATAGAAGCGTCAATTGCATAGTTCATCATGACTCTGAATAGTTTAGGGACGAGATTGAATTTTTAGTTGGCATGAGCTTTTTCTCAATATACTACAGTATCTTTAGTGTTTTACCTAAACAAGTAATCATTAAATATGATAAAGAGATGATTACAAAAGTATGATACAAAATTGGTATTTATGTAAAAGAAAAGTACAATTTTGAAAAAATTGGACAGATTAATTACTAATAATTAGTCCCAATAAGGTTATTTATTTCCAGTTATAATCCTGGTTACTTATTCTTTTTTTTTCCTTCTGTTTTTTCCTTTTTTAGGAATTACAATCATGATTAATATATACTACTAACTTATTTAGTTATTGTATCTGGATTAATTACTGTTATGATTTGTTGATGTATATGAACATGTAATTTGTGTGAATACATGTGAATATATATGTGAACAAATGTTAGTATAACTGTGTGAACACATATAAACGTATACATGTGAACAGATATGAACATATATATGTATGAAGACATTTGAACATGCACATGTGAATACCTAAATAGTGTACAAATCGCATTCAAACTGCATGAAGGTTGGTGAAGGATTGGTGACCTAACCTATAAATAGAGGCTTCATTTCTTCATTCTCTTCATTCCAAAAATTAGAAGTATTTCAAGTTCTTTCTTCTACTTAAATCCTTTCTTTTCTCTTTGTTTCTCTTTTCAAAGAGAAAAGATTTTCTTTGTAAAAGAAGATGTTTCAAAGAGTAGCGATGTAAGGTATAAGCGAGAGAATACTTATGAGAAAATACTTGGGTGTATTAGGATTATTGGGTAGAAAATAGAGAAATTTATGTGATTGTAGAAATTTTATATATAGTGAAATTTTTTTCTAAGAGACAATAGTTTTTCTCCTGATTTGGGAGTTTTCCACTTAAATTCTTGTATTGTGAGTTTGGTTTCTATTCTCTGTTATTATTTCTCTATTATTCTGATATTTTTTTGAAGTAAAATCCTAAGAGTGATGAATCTAGGTTAGTCAGATTCCAATAAGTAGTATCAGAGTAGGGTTCTTCAGTGTACTATAGCTTGGTGTTAGTCTAAGAAATTCTATATAAGGAAGTTGTATTCAAGTGGAAGTATTTGAATCCTTTACTCCTTCTTAGAAATTTTCTTAGCGGGGTTTTTTTTAAGTTAAAAGTGCAAAACAAGATATCAAGAAATAAGATTTCAATTCCGGTTAGGACTACTATAGAGAAATTTGATGGGAACATCAATTTTGGCTTATGGTAAATACAAGTCAAGAATTTATTGATTCAATCTGGATTGCATAATGTTTTAAAAGGCAGAGAGGCTTATGAGGACAAAGATTATGAGAAATCCAGTATGAGCGATGAAGATTAGAATGATCTAGATGAGAGAGCTACAAGTGCCATATGCATGTGTTTGGCCAAAAATATTCTTACAAATGTGCTTGGAATAACAACGACCAAAGATCTCTAGAAAAAGCTTGGAGAATTGCATTGGGTGAAAGGAATCTTAAATCGAGTGTATCTAAAGGAGCAGTTTCATAAGTTTCCTATGAATGAAGGTACGAAAATTTCTGATCATTTAAGTGTTTTGAATGGTATCATTTTTGAACTAGATGCTATTGGACTGAAGATTAAATATGAAAATAAGGTATTATGATTCGCCTGGTCTCTTCCACCTTCCTATGAGCATATGAAACCTATTTTGGTATATGAAAAGGAGACTGTAGTTTTTTCTGAAGTCACAAGTATATTATTGTCTGAAGAAAGAATGTTGATAGATGGTGGAAGTAATGTTCCATCTGAGGGTTCAGTATTGACAGTTGATACTAGGAAGAAAAACTCTAGAAAAAAGAATATAATCTATTGGGGGTGTAGATAATCTGGATACCTGAAAAGAAATTGTCAAAAAGGTGAAGCGGGTTTGACTAAAAGCTCCAAATCTAGTAATGCTATTAATATTGTCTCCTATGATGGAAATGATGATCTTGCCCTTTGATCATGATATATTCATCCTCATGATGTGCTACTTATCTCCAAAGATACCACGAAAGAGGATATGTCACAATTAGTGGCGACAAGTTTGTACACAAGTATTGGTTTGGTATTGATATAAAGTGTGTGCTAAATAACATCGATGGCTGATGGACTCGTGGAGAAGCCAAACGTGGGAGTCAGTATCATAATTATTAGTAAGGTTATTTTGACATAAGCCAAGGTAAAAATCTTAGAATTCGTCAATTCTATATAGTATACTCATATAATGGAGTATGATTGTCAGTAAAGACAATAATAGCAACATAAGCTATGAGATGAGATTGTATGTGAAGACATGATTAAAATCAAGTCTTTAAGTGGGAGATTGTTGATGTCTGTGAATATGTATGAACATATGTGAACATATGTGTGAATAAATGTGAATATATCTGTGTGAACACATGTGAATGTGTACAAGTGAATAGATATAAACATATATATATATATATATATATATGAAGACATATAAACACGCACATGTGAACACTTAAATGGTGTACAAATCGTGTTTAAATCGCATGGAGGTTAGTGAAGGATTGGTGAGCCTAGCCTATAAATAGATGCTTCATTTCTTTATTCTATTTATCTAAAAAAGGAGAAGTATTTCATGTTCTCTCTTCTAATTAAATTCTTTCTTTTTTCTTTATTTCTTCTTTAAAAGAGAGTAGAGTTTCTTTGTGAAATATGAGGTTTTAAAGAGTAGCGGTGTAAGGTGTGAGTGAGAGAATACTTGTGAGAAAGTGTTTGGGTATATTAGGGTCATTAGGTAGAAAAGAGAGAAATCTATGTGATTGAAGAAATTTTTCATATAGTGAAATTCTTTTCTGAGAAATAGTGGTTTTTCTCCTGATTTGAGAGTTTTCCACTTAAATCCTTGTATTGTGAGATTATTTTCTATTTCCTATTATTATTTCTCTATTATTCTGATATTCTTTTGAAGTAGAATCCTGCGAGTGACGAATCTGAGTCGGTTAGATTAATTTATCATTAATCTATATAGTAAAAAATAAAAATAAAAACACAAGCTCAAACAACATTGAATTATTCAAAAAATATCTCAACAATATGATAAGAATGTTATGTTGTTATAAAGTATTTTTGATGAAATATTATTGTATTTTTGTCATATTGAAAATTGAGCTCAAAACAAAATTCAATTATCAAGAATGTGACAAAAATTGTATTATTTATGTAATATTTTTTAAAAGAAACTTGTTTTCTGTGTCATCAAGTGATATGAATATTATTATAGATATTTTTATGGATATATTTTTTTTTTATGAGAATGGATATTTTTATAGGTATTTTTATGGATATTTTTTCTTTTGGTAGGAACTACATATTGGCTTGATTTTGAAGAATTCTTGATATAAGAACTACATTAGGCTTGATTAGTAGGCATTTCCTTGTAGACATGTTTTATTTTCGCATTGATTAACATTTTATTCTGTTGTTCCATACTAAAGCTTAGCCGAGGCTGGCTAAATTGAAAAAAAAAAAAAAAAAGGGTTAGACTTAGTACTTTATATAGAATTTAAGGGTTCATATTTTAGTTTTCCAACCAATGTGGGACAATGAATAAGTCATTAATTAATTCATTAACCTGAAAAATTTATAGGAAAAGCAAATAACTAGGCAAAAAATAAGTAGCAATTTTATTACTAAGACAAAACTCAGAAATATTTATGGTGTGCATCGACCAATTTTATCCCTTATTTTGTGGGTAAATAGCACATGTTGCTTATGTTGATTCTTAAACCATGCAATATGAAATAATTTAGTTGTTGTTTGATCCTCATTTATTTTAATCTAATGGTTGAAAAATTAGACCCTATATATAGAGAAAAAAGGAGGGTCCTCAAGATAATTGCTTCCCATACTTACATATGTTTATACATGCATAATTTACGTACATATATACTAGATTACAAATGTAAAAAGACATAATAAATTTATGCTATTTCTAATTCTCTATTAGCATACATGTATATAGAGTTGACTAGCCAATTAGCACAGTGGCGTGACATGATACATTAAAATTATGAGCCGAGACAAGCATAATACAATCATGTGGGCCCTACTGGATAATAAATTAGATATAATGGGCTAAGCATAGCATAACTCACAAGAATGGCACAATATGATACTGTAGGCACAACACATTAAAATATTAAAACATATGTCTTGTTATCATTTTATTTTTCTTACACTAACCTATGTGCTAATAATAATTATCTTTCAATGGTTTTTAATTATCTTTCTACTTTCTTTTGATGCTTTTTCACTTTGATAGGCTTTTCTTCAAAGTAAAAAAGAAGAATTTTCAAATAATTATGAATTTACAATTAAGCAGGTATAATATAAACCTAGTTAAGATGCACTTTGTAAAAATCCGGATTTTTGGGAGGGTAATTTGAACATTTTACCAATTTTCTCGATATAATAATGGATAGATTAATTTGCAAAAGTTTTGTACAAAAGGACTAAGTTGCAATTAATTTTGAGGATTTAATTGATAGAGTTTGGGAACCGGGTACTATAGTGCAAATTTTTAAAAATCAACATAGTCCCATATATTCCCACCCACGTGAGTTCCCTTTTCCCCACCACACACACACACACACACTCTCTCTCTCTCTCTCTCTCTTGCTCAGCCGAAGGGGGAAGAAGAAGCTGCCACCACCTCCCGCCGTCGTCCGCCCGAGCAGCTCACCAGCGAAGCTCCCCTGTGCCGCGTCGAGCTGACGCCACCGTTGCTGGAGAAGACGAAGTGGACCATTTCGGATTTCTTGTCACTTGCGACGATTCTGGCCATCATTTGACCTCTAACTGGGCTCGTTGGATTCGTCTCGTCGGGAGGAAGCCTCAAGATATATATATCTTAACCCTATACTGCCCGAATCAAAAGTTGCCTTTTTTGGAATATTTTGAGCTTGAGTTGACTTTTTGATCTAGCCATTAGATCGTGTTTTTGTTGTTATTTTTAGATTGTACTCGAAAAATAGGGAAGTTTGATATATATATATATATATATATATATATTTCCTATGTTTGGTGATCGAAACGAAAATTGAAATCAGACGGCTAAGATTTACCTCGATTTGCGTGCCATCGGTCTGGTATGGGCCCAAACCCGAATTGGACAAGTTATAGTCTAACCTAGCTATTTTTGGTACTAGAAATTCAATGAAGAGGTCTGTTTGTGGAATTGAAGCTCCGTTGGGAAGTTGATTTTTCGCAAAAGGACAATCGAGGGCTTGGATTTGGTTTCCGACCCTCCAAACGATCGTCAACGATGCCTTAAGGATTCAATAGCATGGTATCACTATTCTTGTGAGGTAGAGATTAAGTTACCTTCGTTTTATACTATTTTCGAATAAAACTTAATTTCTGCAATATATGAGAACAAATATGGTTTTTGATTTTCTTGAATATATGTGATGGATTGTGATGGTATGATATACATATACATATATATATATATATATATATATATATTGTATTACTCTTGAGATTTTCTGAGTGCAGGTTATTTTGGGTATATCAAAAATAGGGCTGTTGTACTGCCCATTTTTCTATAAAATCCTAATATACTTATTTTATTGAAAAATCAGAGTACAATTATTTTCACACTTCAGTTCTGTGTTGCACATGTCATAGGATCATACATGAGCACCGTGTTAGCATCATGGGTTTACAGTGTGGTGTTGCGTGCCCCACCGTCGGAGTAGAGTCTGTAAACTCGCGCGGGGTTTTGTTACTTCTGATTATCTCCCTATTTAGCAGGCGTAGGCAATTCGGTTATACCTCTAGGTTTAGTAGGCGATACAGGGGTGTCCCCTCCGGGTATAAGCTTAGGTGTCAGGCAGGCTGTGAGGTACACTTAGTTCTATCATCTTGGGTTTCCATAGATGAGAGGATGTGAGCTCATAGGTATGAGTTGATTTGTGTTATGTGTATCTAAATTGAATGGTTTTGATTTTACTGATTTATTTATACATATACGTGACGATTTCCGGTTTTGGATTATCATATATATATGTATTGGATTTAAACTAACCATGCAAGAGCTTTCCATCACTAAAATATTTTTGATCGAGGTAACTATTGTTCCTACAAGACATTTTATAATCACTCCCTTCTTTAGATGGTATCCAGTGTGATTTTGGAAATTAAGAGGAGTAAGAGGCCATCAAGATTTTAATTCGCTATCTTGGTAATGCTTAAAGCATGTTGTTGTGGTGTTTAGATTGTTTGAGTTTTGTTTTAGTATTGAACCAAGATTACTACTTTCCATTTTGTCTGTGAACTCATGTATATCATTTTGATGTCTATTCCGACGTGAATGATGATGATGTTTGAACATATATTTGATTTATGTCTTTTTGGTATTTATTCGATCTATGTTTAGTGGTATATACGAACTATGGGAGAGGTTCACGGGATGAAATTCTAAATATTTTATTTCATTTAAAATGGACTGTTTTATAAAACTAAAACTTTTTAGGCGTTTTCAAATAAATCAAGGAATTTCTCATCCTTGCGAAATTCCGCTTCTGTCACTAGCCCGGATTTTGAGTTGTAACATACTTGATCTATTTTTGAAATTATTGTTTATAAATTTAATATCCACGAAGATAATTAGGAGATACTTAATCTATAAGTAATAGTTATTATTTCAAACATTTTCAAGTTTTTTTTCCTTCTTTGATGTATAAAATTTTACATTAAATTTACCTTTTTTTTATATAAATTCAATTTATTTGAAAAAAAAAATTAGTAAAAGTGATACTAAAACTAATAAAATTTCTTAATTAGATAAACCAATTTCAGGCCAAAAAGACTAACACGTTTAAGCACATAGGCTGACACAGCATAGCATGGCACGACATATTAAAGCATAGGCAAATAAATTGTGCCGGACAAGTAATTTTATATTATAAGTTGGTACAACACTACACGACTAAAACACTGCACAAAGGCACGTTTATGCCTAACTTGAAAGGGGACACCTCTACATGTGTACTCCCACTTATATTTATTTTATATATATATATATATATATATATACTTTAGATTATATATATTATTTAGGTCAATTACAAATATATCCTCCATAGTTTTTACTTTCTTAAATTCAACCATGTGTTCTTAAAACTTACATATTGATTCACCTTGGGTAACAATAGAGACACATAAATTTTATACATAAAAGTCACACACAATAATATAGCACACATTTATTTACATGTAGTCCCACTTTGAAGATACATGGATAGTTAAAAAACATGTCACATCATTATGTGTGGTTTTTGTATGTAAATTATGTATGTCTTTAGAATTACTCTATTCACTCCTATAATATTTAAAATCGGAAAAAAAAAATTTTGACTAATGAAAATGCACTCTTCCTTGAGTGTATTGAAACAAAATTATTGCCAAAAAACTTCTAGATTAGTAGAAATCTAACGTGTTTTTTTCTTTTTAATATTTCAGAGTAGTTGATAACAACTTTCTATTAAATTTAGAAAATGTTTCGAAATAATTTATATTTCAAACAAAAAATGAGATATTTTTATCAATTAAAATTATTTTTTTCTAAAATTAAATTTTATAGAAGTAAAATTGAAATTTTATGTTAAATGTCTAGGAAGTGAAATATAGTTTACAAGAATGCATGGTTAAATTTTAAAAAAGTGCTTCTATTGTCACCTCTCTTTTTTCTCTCCCTCCTATTTTAAATAAACCCCTTACGATTATTGAAAATTTTAAACTTTTTTCCCCCACGCCCTTGAAATATATTTCAACTCCAAAATTGGACAACAAAAACTTAATGAAAATTCTTTTCTCACAACCCCAACAAGGTTTGAAGAACCACATTCATCTAGAGTCTTCTTCATCCTCTAGTATTTTTAACAAAAATTTATCTTTTTCATACCTGAAAGACTAAGGTGATGTTTGGTTCATGGAATAGAATGAAAATAGTAATAGGAATGGTAATAGAATGGAATCAGAAAAGGAATATGAATGATAATACAATATTTGATTGAAATTGGAATCAATAATGGAATGGAATGAAATAAATTGTGCATTAACAAAATTACTCTTATTTTTAGATATTTTAGTAGGGCAGAAAAGGAAAAATTAATTTTATCAAAATTTGAAATAAATTAAAACTTTTATTCCAAAGGTGGAGGAGTGGAATAGCAATTCAATCATTTAATGGAATGATGATTTCTATTCCCTTACTAAAAGGCTGAAGCAAACATTGAAATGTTCTCTTTAGTGGAATGAGTTTTCTTCAAACCAAATATGCCAACAATTATCAAAAAAATTCCTTAATTCCTTCCCTCCTAAGTTTAGGGTTTAAATATCCCCTCTTCTTTTACCAATTATTTCTATATATTTGTTTTCTTTAAAGCATTCATGGAGATGGAGTTTTTAAGTTTTAATTTAGGGGGAGAGAGAGAGAGAGAGCTTTTCTCTTCCAATATGAAAACTCAATCCAAATTTTCATTTGATTTTGTTTTGTTGATTTAAGAGCTTTATCAATATATTTAAGGGGTGTAATCAGAAATAAAGTTGTTAATTAATATGGTATTCAGATATTAAAGTAAAATGTTATTATTATGTAAGAAAAATATTTATTAATTCATTATTTAATAAGGGATGTGAAGAAACAAAAATAGAGGTTGCAACAGAGCCACACATTTTCAAATAGAGCCACACATCTCAAAAAGTGAAGAACTCAGGGGTATATTTGTAATTACTCCGATTATTTGTTAGAAATTACAATTCAATAATATCGCTACTATCTTTACAAAAATAGTAAAATAGTTACGATTTCTAGTGTCATCCTAATTTATCTTTTAGGATATTGAAAAATTATAAAGTTAATGAATAAATCAAATTAATTCTTAAAGTTCACTCAGCTGGAATTTCGAACTCTTCTAGTCTCCCTCGAAAAGAATATTTTGTTATCGTGGGCTATTTTCTTTGTGTTATTCATTATTTAATTTTCTTTTTTTATTAAAAAAAATGTTTCAATCTCAGTTATTGAAACAACATGGTCCCTCGTTTCAATATGAACAATCCTGATATGATTAAAAAAAAGGGACAAAACTGAAAAATAAATACACAGTAGCAAAATGTGACGAGCTCACTAACCCAGTAGAGCACGTTTCTAAAGTCACCAAAATAAAATTTGGTAAATACTTTTGGGACTAAATAGGACTAAAATTTTTACTTTTTTCAAATATAAATGTTTTATTTATTTTTTTTTTTGAAAAGTCACCAAAATATAAATGTTTTATTGCTCTCTACTTGATGCCCACTTTTCAGGACACTCGTAACGAACATCAGCGCATTGGCATAAATTTTGCATTCAATTCCTTTAATAGACTGGGATTTGGACAAGTAAATTAACATTAAAAGATTCGAAACATCTAAAGATCGACCAACAAGCAAACGCTAATAAAATTTTTCATCCCAACTCGGCAGAAACACCGCCGATGCAGTTAAAAGATTTAAAAAGTATCAACAAAAGATCTACCTATAAATCATTTAGGAAAACATATAGAAAATTCTCTTTGTACATTTCCTCCTTAATCATATGGGATTTGGATATAGGCAGCATCACAAACGAAAGGGATGTCAGCATACATACCAGCAAGAGAACAACGCAAGCACTCCAAAACTGTAAAAAGGTAAGCAAACGCAACACCTGTCCAGAAATGCATCCCCACTTTGCCCCAGTAAAGAGCAAGAGGCATCCAACGACTCACAGTCCCTATGACCTGCAGTGCAATTTCCAGCAACATGCCCATCACTACATGAAACCTGAAGAAGTGAGGCCATTCTTTTCTCCTCACAATTCCAAGATACGCAACAAAGAAGTATGCCATCAAGAACCAGCTTGGCAACCTCCCAATCGCCCCAAGAAACGGGTATGTTGCAAATTCCAAATCTTCCAGAAATGGGTGCAGGTGATAAGCAGTCTCGGCATACATCCAGGTTTCATGGAGAGGCATCAAATACGGAAGACATGCCAGTGTCCTCCACCACCATCTAGGCTTCTTACTCATTGGAGGGAACCTAAAACTTGTGGGCACATCCTTAGCCGCTCTAGGAGACATACAAGATGGGCAACGCTTTGGTAACAAGGGGAGAGTGCGTAGTAGGCTACCCTGATCCCCAATTAAGGCAGGAGACAATCCAGCAGAAAGATGAAGAGGCGGCATAGCTACAATAAGGACAAAGCAAGTGTACACCAGTAGAAAAGTTCATCAGCCATTTAGTATCATCAATCATATGTGGATCAGTAATAATATACGCCGGAGGACGTTGAAAGCAAATATTGTAGCTCGCTTATCATCAAGTACATCACAAGTTTCCAGTGTGCTTAATTTCACTTTAGTACCATTCACCAAATCGCTACATTTTAAAAACTATATTGTCTGAGTATGCGTTGGAATATGAAAAAAGAAGAAATTAGCTTGAGCGTTACACCAACTCCAGTACTTACCCTGTTGACGAAGCATCCATGAGCTCATTGTTAGAAAAGTACCTTTACTTTTCAAATGAGGATAGCATGGGGTACCAGAGCCATGTATCAATGTCTTGCTTGTCCCGGGATTAATAGGGAAACACCCAGTGGGCATCGAGCATCCGTTAAGAATCATAGTTAGGCACCTGATCTACAAACCAACATCATGAGGAAAAAGCATAAAAATAACACAGTATATCAATCAGCTTTAGTAGGAGCCAACTAAAATTAAAACCATATTATAAAGTAAAGAATGCAAGTCATGCTCCGATATATTCCGCTAAAATTGTAACTCTGGCAATGAAACACAAACGTTTAAACAGTAAAGTACAAAATCCGCGACAAGATACAATACCCAGAAAAAAGGGGAAAAAATCGTTTAGCTGCTGCATTTTACAATTCAAACCCATGATTGCAAATGTTAAACAGTACATTTGGTGATTATTGGTCGAGAAATAGAAAATGGAATAAAATTCGAAAAAAAAAATATCGTTTTTAACCTGCAATTTCCATTCAGAGGGGAATAATTCTCTATTTCGAAACCGATAAATACGATAATAAAGAAAGTTTCCAGAACTATCGAGTACAAGAAGTAATTTTAGCCTAAAAAAAAAAAAAAACGCATAGAGGAACCACAACTGAAAATCACAGAAAGAAAGCACAACTCCAATGCCTAACTTCGGACATAGATAAACAGAATGAGTGATTTACCTTTAGATGAACCAGAGGCCAGAGCTCCACTGCAAACAAAATTAGGGTTTCTGCTAATTTCTTCTTGGTATATCCATTCTATCTTCTTAGTCTTGTTCGATAAACCCCAGGAACTCTCCTGATCTCATCTAAAACTTGGAACAGGAAAGCAGTATATATTGGGCCCGAGTGGCCCACTTTATAGCCCAAGTTTAAGATCCACTTGTGTGGGCTTCCGTGGGCCAAGATTGACAAGGTAGGCCCAATAAAA
This sequence comes from Parasponia andersonii, assembly GCA_002914805.1. NCBI lineage: Eukaryota > Viridiplantae > Streptophyta > Magnoliopsida > Rosales > Cannabaceae > Trema > Trema andersonii. Next base: position 31,694 of record JXTB01000188.1, on the reverse strand, counting down.
GTTGGGGTCTGAACTCTCAAGTCTCGGTCTTCCTTACGTGTTCTTGCGATAAGGAGGAGGAGTAGTCCTGTCCGTGAGTAGGATGGCAGAGTGGCAGTACAATACAGACCAGCGCGTGGTGCGCACTCCACGTGGTGGACAAGAAAGCAGAAACTAATTAAAATAAAAATTATTTTTTTAAAAAAAAAAAAGGTAAGATAGAGCGCTAAAAGCAGGACAATCAGACGTAGGCACAAGTCCCCATGCCAATTTTTTTTTTTTAATAGTTTTAACTTTTTTTAATTTTATTTGGGGGATTTTTCTCATTTCGTTTCTTTTCCCTCACTCGCTCACACCACAGCAGTCTTCCTTCCTTCCTTCCCTAACTCCGTCATAACGAACGCCGTCCCTTTCTGCCGCGAAATCTAAACTCCGTTCCTTCCCTTCCCCTACGTCCCTCAACAAACCCAGCGCCGTCATATATTCGCGCCGTTTATAGACTGCCTTTTTTTTTTTTTGGTTAACCTACTTTTGCTCCTCGCATGACGATTTGGAAGACGAAGTGGAATAGGTTTCTGAGTCTCTGAAAACCCTAATAAGCGTTGAATGGTGAGACTCTGTTCATTTTCTCTTTCTTGCATTATTTCTTTTTTTTTCGATTCTCTCTCTGGGATAAAGGGTACAACAGTTTGAGATCCCTAGTTTTAGATTCTCTTTTCTTCTTCTTCTTCTTCTTCTTCTTCTTCTTCTTTAATTAATGAATCTGTTTATAGTAAAATTTGTAGGCATTTCGTTCGAGGTATGAATCCCTAATCTGGGTAATTTTTATTTATTTATTTTCTCTGCGTTCGAGAAATTGAGGATAGACATTGATATAGAAATGTTTGCTTCTATACATGTAGAAAAACTCGGTGTGGAACTCTACTCTTTCACGGTGCTAATTAGAAACCATAGGTTCTATGTGGGCAGTGGTCACGGGTCCAATTTGGAAATTATTTTCTTCTGGCGTAATTGGGGTTTAGTTGAATTAGATTATAGTTTACGTTTTAAGCAACTATATATATATATATATATATATATATATATATATATATGTATATATGTATATGTATATATTTGTAGATGTATTATGTTACAGGTCAGAGGCAGGTGCTAGGACTGAGTTTGAGTCCTCTTGATTTTCCCCTTTTAGAAAGTGCGGGGTTAGGTCATTCTGATGTGGTCTCTCGAAGGAACAATGACTTTGATCTTCTTAGGAAGTGGGAGAGTTCTATGATTGTGTGTTCATCCGAACCGTGTATTCTATTCTCCGATCAGCTGGTGTGATTTTTATGGTTTTAACATGTCCCTGTGATTTCATTGCAGTCAGTGCACATTTGTGTTGGTGCACTTTATTCTAGAGAGTTAGATTACGCTGTATTCGTTTCGGGGGAATCATAGTTGCTGAATAAATTTATGATTTTCTGCACTCCCTCTCATTTCCAGTAATAACTCTAATAGCAAAGTAATCTTCCCCGCTTAATCTTTCTTTTTGCTTGGTTTCTCATATGGAGGTGGTGGGAACTCATTCTTGAATTATCCTTTTCTCTTGTCTACTGTGAGAATTAAAGCCATACTAATGATTGAGGAAACCGGCATTATGATTTATCGGACAGATATGTGGATGCATCTTGTTTATGATATGTATATGTAATTCAATTAGATAGATCAGGTGCTCATTGTTTTTCTACCTCTTGAAGAAAGAAGAACTACCATTGAAATCTTTTGTTGAAGTTGTTTTTGGTGTATGTCATGTACATCGAGCTTCTTTTTTTTTATTTTTTCTTCCCTGAACTATAAACTTTCTTGTATCTTTCAGGATGAAGCCTTGTGAGGCTCTACAAGGATAATGGTTTGAGCCTTGAGGTATATATTGATTTTTCATTGGAACTCTCCTTGTTAATGGAATTGTCAATTGATTACTGATTATTGAAATTAAATTTAATCTTTTACTTTTGCTTATGTTTCTTTTTTTGTTTTTATATACCTTTTTATTTTTTTCCCTGGCTAGGTGAAAGGAGTCCAGTACTCTGCTTGTGGTGAATTCTTGTGGTCTGGTAGCTATTGCAATAGACTTTCAGTATCTGAGTTGTCATGGGGTCAGCTTGTTGTGTCCCTGCAAGGGAAAGAACCTATCCCAACAGAACTGGGGGTGAAATACGTAGAAATGTCATTTATTCACCGTCATGGAGTTTTAGATGGGATAATAATCGTGGGCGTGTTGCTGGTGAAGTTGAGACTCCTTCATATCAAGTTTCTTGCGGAATCAGCAGGAATGCTAGCATGGAGTTAAAAGGACCATTAGGTTCTGAAAGAGGTAATTTTTCAGATGTGGGAAGCCCTTTGGAAAATTTTGGTTCGCCCACCTCTCAGAAGTCTCCTATTCATGGGGAAACAGTTACACATCTGATGACTTCACCTTCAGGTAAATCTTGTCTATTCTTCTGCAAGATAGATTCACATATTATATGTTTTATTCTCGTGGGAATATGTTTTTATATAGTGGATTTTGCTGATAGTTTTACCCTTTAACGTTAGCTGTTTTCATTTGGAAATTGGAACCAAGAACCTATGGCTTTATTGATGTGATGACTCTTGTGGTTAATTTTTGTTTTTTTTTCCAAACTTCCTTTTCACCTTAGACTTTGAGAAGCATGTTTATTGTTATAATTATTTTCCTAAGAATGATTAATGATTTTATATCTTATTGCTGTGGTTTATGGGCCTTTATAATAAATAATTTTTTTAAAGAAAAAAAGAACCCTTTCTGCTTACGTTATACTGATATATGAAATTTTGATGGAACAGATCTATCCATGGCAAGCAACTATTCGCCAGAGGTGAGTTTTATCCATTTGAAGTTGGACTACTAACTATCTAGGCCTTGTGCTTGTGCTTGTTCTTGTTGAGTATTTCTCCTACTTATCATTAATGTTTTTAGCCTCTTTCTGGTTGTGTTTCAGATAAAGAACTTGGCAGAGTCATCTGCACCAAATCTTTCATTTTCAATACCTTCAGCTTTCTCAGCGCCAACTGCAGATCCCTTGGCTACCACTGCTTATCCACCTTTTCCTAACTCAACCCCATCAAGACGGGCCCGCCGTTCACCAGGGCACCAGCTATTGAGACAGGTTTCTGATAGTCGAATCTTGGGACTGAAATCGCCAAATAACAACTCAGTTTCTGAAGGAAGACCATCCTTTGTACTCTCTACTTGCAGCAATGATTTGGCAACTGGATCCCAAGGTGGGTCTTCAGATGGCTGGTCTATGCGCACCTTCTCTGAGCTTGTTGCCTCTTCTCAACGAGAAAGGTGGTCTTTTGACAGCGAGCACCTGGGCTCTATTAATGGAAAAATAGGTGAATCCAGCAGCAGATTCTCATGCTCCCCTTCGATAGATTTGCAGTCCTGTGGAGCTTGTTCTAAGTTACTAACAGAGAGATCTTCATGGAGTAGCCAGAATATTATGGCTGGCCCTGAGCTCTCAGTAGTTGCTGTATTAATCTGCGGTCATGTCTATCATGCTGAGTGCTTGGAGACTATGACCCTAGAGGCTGACAAGTATGACCCAGCTTGCCCCATTTGTATGGTTGGAGAGAAGCAAATGTCAAAGATGGCGAGAAAAGCTTTGAGGGCAGAGGTGGATTTAAAGTCAAAAAATCGCAAGATACCCAAAAATAGAGTTGTAGATAGTTATCTTGAGAGTGATTTTGATGTCTTTGATCAGCAAAAGAATAGCGACAGAAAAGGGAAATGTCCCAGAATGGAACCCAGTTCCAGCACAAAGAGCTCCTTTGCCAAGCCTTTCTTGAAACGACATTTTTCTCTTGGGTCCAAGTGGAGTAGATCCTTGTCAGAAAATGATACTGCCAGGAAGAAGGGGTTCTGGGCTAGATATCGCAAAGATTGAGCACTGCAACAGTTGTAAGAAGCTAGCGGTGGTCTAATCATAGATCTTATAGAAGAAGGAAGTATCACTACGCTAGGATTTTGCTATTTGATATGTAGTCTAGCTTCACTAATAAATATGGTTCCATTTTGAATTCCTTCCAACGATTTATATCTTGAAACCTGGATGCACTATGCATAAAGAAAAGCCTCAAGTGTCATAGATAGGTTGAGAACGGGTGTTGAATCCACGATGCATATGTTTACCAAATTTAGGAATGGTATTACACGTGTACTCAAAACTCAGGGCCAAAATGATTATGCTCTCGAATATGGTAACAAAAATTGTCATTGAGATCACTGCTGACAAGCTCGTTCCCCTATATAGATTAATTTTTTTTTATTTTGGTTCTTTAAGTTTAGTTTGACGAAGCTTGTAATACATATAATTAGAGTGAGACATTCTTTAGTGCTCTTCAGTGCATTTTATGGCTTTTATACTTATTTTCATTGGATTCATGTTCAAGGCATCTCATAGGTTTTTTGAACACCTTCGTGTTAGCAGTTTCGTCATGCTTTTTATTTTGATTTTACGTTTTTCTTTTCCCTGCCCATCAATGCATTTTTACAGTTATTTCTTTTAGTTGGGGTATACATCCTTCCGGTTTCTTCACCAACTAAACAATCGCCTATGGCAAGAAAGTCACTACAAATTTAGTCATTGTCGTAACGGTGCTAGACCCACTCTCCAGTAATTTTCATATATTTGAATATCCATCGTAAAAGGGGAAAAAGAAAAGTTCCATAAAACATTGAAAAAAATAAAATAAAAGAAATATGATAACAAAGTCATTTACAAAATCAGTATTTGTAGTAAGTTCTGGTAAATATTAAAAAAGCATTCCATATAGTAACAAAAATTGTCATTGAGATCACTACTGACAAGCTCATTCCACTACATAGTTTAATTTTTTATTATTATTATTTTCTTACTTTGGTTCTCTAAGTCTAGTTTGACATATTTGAAGCTTGTAATACATATAATGACATTCTTTAGTGCTCTTTTGTGCGTTTTATGACTTTCATACTTATTTTCATTGGATTCATGTTCAAGGCATCTCATAGGTTTTCCAGACACCTTCGTGTTAGCAGTTTCGTCATGCTTTTTATTTTGATCATACGTTTTTCTTTTCCCTGCCCGTCAATGCATTTTTACAGTTATTTCTTTTAGTTGGGGTACACATCCTTCTGGCTTCTTCACCAACTAAACAATTGCCTATGGCAAGAAAGTCGCTACAAATTTAGTCATTGCTGTAACGGTGCTAGACCCACTCTCCAATAACTTTCATATATTTGAATGTCCACCGTAAAAGGGGAAAAAGAAAAGTTCCATAAAACGTTGAAAAAAAAAAAGTAAAGGAAACATAGTAACAAAGTCATTTACAAAATCAGTAATTGTAGTAAGTTCTGGTAAACATTAAAAAAGCATTAAAATTTGTCAAAAGTGAGATTTGAAAAGTTCCATAAAACATTGAAAAAAAAAATAAAGGAAACATGGTAACAAAGTCATTTACAAAATCAGTAATTATAGTAAATTCTGGTAAACATTAAAAAAGCGTTCCATATGGTAACAAAAATTGTCATTGAGATCACTGCTGACAAGCTCGTTCCACTACTATATTAATTTTTTTTATTATTATTTTCTTACTTTGGTTCTCTAAGTCTAGTTTGACATATTCGATGCTTGCAATACATATAATTGGAGTCAGACATTCTTTAGTGCTCTTTTGTGCGTTTTATGGCTTTCATACTTATTTTCATTGGATTTATGTTCAAGGCATCTCATAGATTTTCTGGACACTTTCGTGTTAGCAGTTTCGTCATGCTTTTTATTTTGATCATACGTTTTTCTTTTCCCTGCCCGTCAATGCATTCTTACAGTTATTTCTTTTAGTTGGGGTACACATCCTTCTAGCTTCTTCACCAACTAAACAATCGCCTATGGCAAGAAAGTCGCTACAAATTTAGTCATTGTGGTAACGGTGCTAGACCCACTCTCCAGTAACTTTCATATATTTGAATATCCACCGTAAAAGGGGAAAAGAAAAGTTCCGTAAAATATTGAAAAAAAAAAAAGGAAAGAAAACATGGTAACAAAGTCATTTACAAAATCAGTAATTGTAGTAAGTTCTGGTAAATATTAAAGATGAAAATCCACCATAAAAGGGGAAAAAGAAAAGTTCCATAAAATATTGAAAAAAAAAATAAAGAAAATATGGTAACAAAGTCATTTACAAAATCAGTAATTTTAGTAAGTTCTGATAAACATTAAAGAAGCGTTAAAAATTTGTATTAGTAAGTTCTGATAAACATTAAAGAAGCGTTAAAAATTTGTCAGAAGTGAGATTTGAACCCACGCCCTCTTACAAGGATCAAAACTTGAGTCTGGCGCCTTAGACCACTCAGCCATCCTAACTGTACTGTAATTCTCATATTGTGTTAATATATATATCCAACATATAAATATATAGCGATAATATAAAAAAACCCACCACCTTCGGTGTTTTATATAAAAAATATAAAAAAGACGCAAATTAAATCTTCAAATTGAATTTTTCTATCAAATAAGGGGGTGTCATATATTTAGTCAAAATCAGAATTTAGTTTGTTTAAAAAGATAATTTTACCTTTTAAACCATAAAACATATATTATATGATTGAAACCAACTATTATTGTTTTTCTTTTTAAAAAAATATATTTTATGTAAAAATGATAATTACTAAAAGTAATAAGAGTTTCAATTATTCAAAGCAATTTTAAAACAAGAATGACAAATTTTTTTTAAAAAAATCTCATTTTATTCTTCTTTTTTTTTTTCCAAGAGTTTAAATTATTTGAAACAACTAAAAAAAGAAAAGAAAGAATGACAAAAATTTTAAAAATTTCTCGTTTTTTTTCTTTTTTTATCATTTTAAGTGAAAAAAATAAATATTGAGACTAAAATGAGTTTAAATTATTCAAAATAATTAAATTCTAAAAAGAAAAAGAATGACAAAAGTTTTTATTCTTAATAATTATTATTTTCATTAAAATTATTTTTTTAAAAAAGAAGGTTAAGAATAATTGGTTTCAATATTTATTATTTGTAATATATGTTATAATTTTAAAAGGTAAAATTATATTTTTTTTAACAAACTAAACTTCTAATTTTGAGTAAGTGCATGACTCTGGTTCAATTTGATAGAAAAATGTAAATTAAAATTTTAATTGATATAAATAAAAAGGTACGAGTTTTTTTTTTTTTGATAAAACACTAAAAATAGTGGAATATATATATATATATATATATATATATATATATATATATTTATCCGATATTTACTCAAGTTTCCTTATCTTCTGCGCGAGAGACGACATTTTGTTCGTGTAACACAACATATTTGAATCAAAAATATTTCCAGAAAAATAAATAAATTGATTGGTGGATTGAGAGGATTGTGATCTGTGAACCACTTATGTGATGTATCAGCATTAACAACAAGACAAATATCCATGATTATGTCCCAGAATATTCAAGATTCCTATCATTAGAAGAGAAGATTATGTTCCGGATCATGGTCACATTTTCCCTTCACGCCATAATTCCCACGAAGAAGAAATAGCTAGAAAACTCTTCAATTCTTCATCATTTAACGGATTACGCCTACTGGACCTTTTTTTTTTTTTTTTTTTAACATAGTGAATTTTGAGGAACAAAGGCTTAGCTGGTTGGACTTTCTTTATATGATTTTCCCCTCTATTATGTACCTTTCTTTTCAAGCTCCTGTCGTATTCATTCTCATTTATTTATTTATTTATGAAATAAATGTCGTTTTCATTTATAGTCATATGATTTTAGGTAACTCATTGTCTTTTCTCGTTTTCAGTTTTTTCTTAGTGATTTTTCGTTTCAGCTTTTTATCGTCGTTCAACTTACTCACTGTCGTTTCCCAATTCAATCGTCGTTTGTCCTGTCCATCATCCATTGTTATACATTTTCTGCTTCGTTGTCGTTTCCTACTTAAATTGTCGTCCTACAATTTACCTATCGTTTTATCCAGACCACTCCGCAGAAACGAAATTGCTGTGTCCCTCAATTCTTGATTTAAACAATGCCTTTGCTTAGGTACATCTCTGAGTAAAAGAAAAATAATAATCCAAAGTACATGCTCCCATCATCATCTAAAACTGTTTTGAAAAGGGTTCTCCATTTGGTCAATAATGCTCTGCAATCCCAACCTGTAGCTTGGATGGATAAGCCTAACTCCAAGTTCATTCTTCATAAGAGCATTGGAAACTCGCTTCTCAGCAAATAAATCACCTTTCTTAACAGTGACTAAAGCATCTTCTTTCTCAGGAGACCATTTGATCTGGCCCGGCCACTTCTTCTCAATCAAGTTCCTTGCATATGCAAATACTTCTTCTCTGGGGGCTGGATCATCATCAACAATATTGAACACTTTCCTGTAGAATAAAAATGCCAAACAATAGTGCTATAAAATATATACAAAGATGAAAAAACCAAACTTTAAAATGCAAATGCATGAAACGAACTTGTGAGAATAATCCAAACCTGTCCGGAAATTTTGAAAGGTTATATACAAGCATCTATCGCAAGGGGTGAAAAAACTCCACATAAAGACTTAAATGGTTTAACAATTTGGTAGATTATTTTTGCTCTCTATAAAACAATTAAATAAAAAATTTGTATAAGAAGAAAATTGGACAAGGTCGAAAGGTTGAAACCTACCCAGGGAAAGATGCAGAATTGCTGGCCTTGAGAGCTTGACAAACGTCCTCAACATGAACTCTGGATGTGTATAACTTTTGTGTTCTCCTTCTCTGTCCTTCTGATAGGGCCTCCTGCTTGATTATCGTATCAACAGCACTGTAAAATAGGAGTTGAGACAAACCAAACTTATTGTGGCAAGAATATTCAAATGACAAATTAGCAACAACCAATGTGTTAAAAACATGTCAATACATAATTTAAGAGAAACCTTGTAGCCTATGAGGAAAATAGCTTTTATCGTTTTTATGAAAATTAAGGAATGAAAAATGTGAGCCCAAAAAAAACTATCTTTTTGAGGCGCTAAATCGTTAATTGAACATCAAATAATAAACTCAAAGCAGAAGATAGCAAATCATGACAGCACTCAAATATTCATCACAACCTTCTACCAAGACCATAGATACCTCCAAGCCGAAATACAAGTGCTTCGATCCCAAGAGTACGCCCCAGATCTAACCATCTCTTCTCAGCTGCTAACCTTAGTTTAGCCAACTCACTCGTTGGGCTAGCAGGAAATCTGCCATAGTGATCCAATCAAATGTCAGTTTATGATGAAATGGCTTGTATAAGAAAGTGATTGATTTAGATGAACTCACTCCTCGTCTACCCATTTACCACCAGAGTTTCCATAGACACCTGCAAAATATAGATAGAATTAGAAGAGATATGAAAACAGTTGCTTTCAAAAATGGTACTAGAGATATTATCCATAGCGTTCTTACTTCTCTTCATTCAAAGGAAGCACGTTAAACGCAACTCTTTGAAGAACATACCAGTGGTAGAAAGCTTAGAACGTTGTTTTTGTGAATAAATAAAGTAATGAAAACGCAAAAAGAAAAAGCTATTTCATCCCGGATATCATCTATTAAGTATGCATTTTTGTTTTATCTTTTAAAATATTCATGATTATTAGTTAATTAGTCTTTAAGTTACATGCTTGAATAACACCTATGTGAACGTGGCCCATTAGATAGAATAGAAGACATACTTGTTGATGACAAATAACAGAGCCACCTAAGATTTCCATCCACAAGTCGATTCTTCAAAAGTTCTTCATGCTGAATCATCTACCAAATGTCAAAGAATTCGTCACAAATAGCTCGTCGAAACACATTGTCAACACATTATATTTGAAGGTTTTTTATTAGCATACCGGGTCACCAATGCCCACAAAAGGAGGGATTGAAACAAGTAGATGCGTGTGACAATTCAGAACATCAAGGATGCTCCATCTGAACCAACAAAACCCAAATGAAAAGGCAAAGACTCTAAGAAATTAAGATAATAACCATTAAAGACCGACGTAATTTCACCTAGTACAACAATATATTAACTTATTAAGCATTTGACAATTTGCATAAGTGGGTGCACAATTTCATAACAAAATTCAAAATAATATAAATCCAAAGGCATGTACATAAAGATATCGAATAGCAAGCTTAAACTCACTCTGGCTGTTTTGAGTCAAAGTGGTAAATATCAAATCCCTTGTCTTCAAGCTGTTTCTTCTTCAAAATGCTTGTGCAAGTCCCAGATACATCCCTGATGATCAACTTGAGATTTTCAACTTTCGGACACTATTTCTAAATGTAATAGCTCACATACATGCATATATATATATATATATATATATATATATGTAGTGGAAATAAGGATTCAGAATGTTTACCATCCTTGACTCTTGAGCTGTTGGGCAAAGAAGTGGCCAACGAAACCCATACCCAGAACGAACATCCGGTTCCGAGATTTGGGTTCCAAGGAATCGGTTTCCAAACCCAAAGGTTTCGCCGCTGCCATACCACACCAAGATGCCTCATAACTCATTCTCATACACGACGACGACATGGATGATGAATTCTGTTTGTGAACTTCTCACTTCCCAGTTCTCATTTCTCCGTTGCTCCACTTTCCAGTGCTCAATAACGTAATATTTGGTTACTTTTAAGTATTGAATGGTAGAAGAAAAAACAACTAGGTTTAGCGCACAAAAATACATAAAAAAAAGAAAGTTATATAGAATAACAAATAGATAATAAAAAAACTAAAATATTCTTACTAAAGATAAATAATAAAAACTTAAATATAATCTAAAATTCTGTCGTAAACTCACAATGTAGTTACAAAAAGCATCGAGAGTTTGTTGAACAAGAATCGAAAACGTGAGATTGTGCATGCCTTCGTAAATAGCAAAAAAGACAAAAGACAAAAGACAAAATGAGTGCCAATTTGATAATGATGACGAATGATATGACAATTAATCTTGATATGTTTAGTTCATTTATGAAAAACTGAATTATGTGCCATCTAAATAGCATTTTTATTGTCACAATATAATAGCGTGAGACAAGACAAAAAAAACATTCATATCAGCAAACAACCAATGCAACCAAACTATCTCACAAGTGATAGAGGCCATAGCACGATACTCCACTTTTGTAGAAGATCTAAATACAATATCTTGTTATTTGCTCTTCCAAAAAATAAGAGAATCATCCAAAAAGATACAAAATCCTATTGTAGATTTACGATTGGTAGGATCACTCCCCCAATCAGTATCAGAATACGCATGTAGTTATAAAGAAGAGGTAGACAAAAGCAAAGACATTGAAACGGAATATTGTGAAAATACCTCAAAATACAAAGAACACCTACCCAATGAATCGTAGTAGGAGAAGTAACAAACTAACTAACTATATGACCAACATATGCAAAATCTGGACGTGTGATAGTGAGGTAAACCAAGCTACTAACAATAGAACAATATAAACTCGGATCTGATAGAGGAAAACTATTAGAAAAAGAATACCGAGCATTTAATTCAAGGGGAGTATCAACAGTCTTATTATCAGTAATACGAGCACGCTCAAATATGTCAGCTACGTATTTAGACTGAGAAAGAAGATAACTTTTCGAAGAAGAAACAACTTCAATACCCAAAAAGTAACACAAAGAACCAAAATCCTTCATTGCAAAACAACGAGCTAACTCTAACTTCAAGGCTGCAATCCCATTGACATCATCACTAGTAATAGTCATGTCATCAACATATAAAAAAGTAAAATACGACCGATTGAAGTACACTTGATAAACAAAGCTGAATCATGATAACAAGGAGAGAAGCCAAGAGAAGTAATCATAGTAGAGAACTTTTCAAACTATGCTCGAGGTGCCTGTTTGAGACCACAAAGTGCTTTCCTAAACTTGCAAACTTCACCAGGATTATGAGAAACACCATAAGAGGGAACCATATAGACTTCTTCTTGAAGATCGCCATAAGAAGACATTTTTTATATCCATTTGAGTAATATTCCACCGACGAACAAAAGCAACTGCAATAAGGATGCGAACTGTAGTCATTTTTGCAATAGGGACAAAAGTCTCCTCATAGTCCATACCATATTCCTAAGAATAACCTTTAGCAATGAATCAGGCTTTGTATTGTTCAATAAGTGTATCTGACTTAGTTTTGATCTTATAGACCCAACGAGAACCAATGGCTCGTTTACCAGGTAGTAAAGGTACCAAATCTTAAGTACATCTGATGCAATGTTATAAGTTCCTCAGCCATAGCCTGCTGCCAATTACGATCATAGATTATCTCATTATAGGACAAAGGCTCAGAGAGACGATGAATATAGGCTAAAAATGAAACAAATGAACTAGAATAACAAGAGAAAACAAAATCTGGTAATTGAGTTGACTTACGATGACGCTTAGGGTAGCAAGGAGGACCTTCAGTCTCAAAAGATGGTTGGGCAACTGCAGAGGAAGAGGGAGGAACAGAGGCACCAGCAACAGGAGAATCAATATCATCATAATCTAATGGAAAAGAATGTAAATATGAAGCAACAGACAGAACATTTGTGTCATCAATGAATGGATCAATATGAATAAGATCAGACTTAGTCATAGTATGAGGATTAGTAGGAATGGAAAAGAAAGGAATATGTTCAAGAAACACAACATGACGAGAAACATATAATTTTTGTATGATCGGATCAAAACAATGATATCCCTTGTGACCTGTACTATAGCCCAAGAAGACAAAAATGGCTGACTAAGAAGAGAGCTTAGTATGCTCAATATGAGGTCGAAGTACAAAACATGTAGAGCCAAAAACACACAATAAAGAGTAATCAAGAGTATAACCAAACAATTTTTCAAAAGGTGAGAAACCTGAATTGAGCGAATTTAGAATCCTATTAATTAAATGAGCAACAGTAAGGATTGCTTCTCTCCAAAATTAACTAGGAACATAGGCAGACAATAAAAAAGAATGAGCAGTCTTAATTAAGTGCCTATGTTTTCTCTCAGCAACACCATTTTGTTCAAGAGTGTGAGTACAAGATGTTTGGTGAATAGTTCCATCAGAAGCTAATAGGTTAGAAATGGCATTAGAAGTGTATTCATCCCCCAGATCACATCGAAAACACTTGATAATAAAAAAATGTTGAGTTTTAACCAAAGTGTAAAAAATATTAAAAATAGCAAAGGAATCAGATCAGCATTTCATAAGATATATCCAACAGTAACAAGTGTAATCATCAATAAAAGAAACATAATATCGTGACCCTTCTTTTGTAGGCATAGGAGAAGGTCCCCACACATCAAAATGAATAAGATCAAATGGTGCACAGAAAAAAGAAATACTTTTATTAAAAGGCAAAGCGGAGAATTTTGCTAATTTGCAATCACAACAATCTGAAATGTCATGAATGTTAAAATTTCCCAATGCTCTTGTAGAAACTAAAAACTTTAAATGAGATGCTAAAACATAACCAAGGCGAGAATGCCATAAATAAAAACTAGAAGAATGAGGATTCAAATGAAATGATGACAAGTCAACACTAGTAGCTGCAACATCGGGTACTTTGAGCTTATCCAAAATATAGAGTCCCCTTTGTCTACCGCCAATCCCAATCAACTTCTGAAAATATGAGTCATGTACATAATAAGCAATCGAAGAAAAAAAGACTAAATAGTTAAAATCATACAATTGACTAACAGAAACAAGATTCAAAGTAAGATTAGGGATACGGTAGACATTAGGGAGACAAAAACAAAATGTAATAATTGAACTAATACCTACTAATGGCATAGGAGTACCATCAGTTGTCACAATAAACACTAACGATTTATGAGATAAAGAAACAAATGACGATAAGTTAGGTGACATATGATGAGAAGCACCATAATCTAAGACCCATATTGAGGCAGCCATACTTGCAAAACTAAATGACAACAAACCTATACGAGAAGAGGCAGACATAGCATGTGGCTGAGTTGTAAGAAATTTCTGAAATTTGCTAAAGTATCATTAGATCTAATAATTGAGCAGTTGCAATAGTATTAGGCAGAGGTGGTCGATAAGTCTATTGCGGCGTAGTACTAGGCAAAGATGGTTAGGAGGTCCGTTGCGATGATTTTCCTCCAGGTCTCCATGATAGAGGAGGAGGCTGTGGTAACAAAAATAGTTGTTACTGTTGGGACTGTTGCTTGGCTTTATTTAATAACTTAGGATAATGCACCTTCCAATGACCCTTTTGTTTATAGAAACTATATTCATCGGGAGCAGTCCTTGCATACATTTTATTCTGATTAGGGAAAGGTGGTCGTTGAGATATTGCAAAGATAGAAGGATTGGGTATTTGAACAACCCTTTTTTCTGCATGAGACTTTAGGCGTATTTCCTTAGCCAATAATTCACTCATTACTGAATCAACCGAAGGAAATAGACTACGATATAAAATTGTACCACAAAGCCCCTTAAAATCACCACAAAAGGGCCATCAGAAATTGAACCAATCATTGTTCTTCTCTTTGGGCAATATAAGGAGCAAATGATCGTAATTTAATTGATTTTATGAGAACTAGTTGGTCCCATAGATATGTCATAGCAGAATAAAACTCCTGAATACTCATATTCTTTTGTTGAAAAGATCAAATATCATACTCTAGTTGATATTGTTTGACAAAGTTAGACTGTATGTACAGTCTTGCGAGATGGTCTCAAACCTCTTTGGCAGTATCATATTTCACTAATTGAGTGCCTATAGAGTGTATGGCAAAATTATTGATCCATGTAATAATCTTTGAATTGTTTACATCCCAAATATCCAATAATTCTGTAAATTTCGGATTCGACCTATCCGTAGGCTTAACCAAAGTACCAGCAACATAACCCCACATCTTTTCACCTTTCAAAAAAATTTTCATCACATAACTCCAATATGAACAATTCTTTCCATCTAATTGCACACTAATTGACCAAAGCGAGTCATCTTTAGCACCAACCATTGTAAATACGTAACAAAAGAAATTCTAAGCAAAAAGCGAAGATGAAAAACAGAATAAATATAAAGAATAAATCAAATCAGATTCAAAGGACGAATTCGAAGGAAGCCAAAACCGAAAAAACGATGCAAAAGCGATTGTACGAACACCAAAAAAACCTAGCTCTTAATATCATAATAACTTCAAGAATTGAATTGAAGAAGAACAAACAACTAGGGTTTCTTATTGCATAACATAGAAAATACATCAAAAAAATAAAAAAGAGTTTATATAGACTAACAAGCAAATAATAAAAAGACTAAAATACCCTCACTAAAGATAAATAATAAAAGCTTAAATATAAGCTAACAATATTTGGGCTTGAAGAATGGGCTTTCTTCTTGGACCACCAAAGGCCGAGACACTTTTTATAAGTAGCAGTTCTCATATCAAAGTTTTGTCATATAGCATCTAATTAAATATGTTTAGATTTATAGCAGTTTTATACCTAAATTATCCCTGCTATGATTTTGAGTCTTAATTGGGGTAAAACTAGAAGCAAATTCGGAATTTCAAGATAAAATATGTTTTATAAAAATAATAAAAGGAATAAAAACTCAATTATTAGGACTTAAAGCTAGTCTCATGACGGGGTCTTATAACAAAAAGACCGAATAAATCAGAATATAATATGTTGAGTAGAAAATTAATCTGCTCATACCACTGTAAAAATACATATACTCTTATTTAACTATAAAAACAAAATATAAATATTTATTAAATCAAAGTGTTCAAAAAGGGACAGACTAATTTCCCATCATGCTCGTGGAGAAAGCTACCAAGCCTAATTTCCACCAATGAGGCGTAGTATTATGATGGGCCTCACGTGGTATGTGGCCCAACAAATAAATATACATGGGGAAGTTTGCAAAATAAATAACCTAATTAGTTAAAATCACAGTTGCCACATGCAAGATAACAATGGATTAAAGATGCCAGCATCGAATAACTTCACTGACAAAGACACTCCTGCTGATACAAATACGATTTCAATTAAAGATTCCAACATACATAACTACTACACAGCACAATGAGCACATGTGTGGTCACTAAAAATAGTTAAATGAAGTATATTGAATTCTAACATTTTCAGGTAGCTTACATTAATAATTAACATATTACTATATCTAGCCAACTTATTCGGCTGCTGTTGTTAAAAATTTACAGCCACTTAAGTTTCGAACTGGATCGGTGATAGTGACCCTTCAACTGTCCCGAATTTAAAAATTTTTTATGACAAGTCCCTCTTCAAATGTTATAAGTTATAATTAATTAACCGAGATATCGTGATTATATACTAGAAATAGTCTTACGGTAACTACATTATCTTTTAGTACCGACAATTTTACGTATGAATCGTCTATATTTGATTTCAAATATATGATGGCTACATATAGAGATACACGTCACTCTATAAATATTGTAGTCTCTAGAAAAATCGAGTGGTGGTGATACAAGCAACTTACTTAATACATCTACAATCCAACTCTGAAAATAAATGAGGGTCAACTACAAACAGCATCGGTGGGCATCCTTTGGAGCCGGCAACGAATCCCACCTAACCCATAATGCCATATTAGCCAAAAATTTGAACCTTTCAAACTATATACACCAAAACCTTAGTTTACGATGTCATTTTTTTATATTAATTTCTCTATCAGAAATTTTGAAAACTCCTAGGCCATGTTGCTTTCTTTTCTAATTTGCTTGTAAAGAAAGGGAAAGAAAGAAAGAAAGAAAGAAACTGCTTTTTTGGGAATTGGTTCCTGAAAACTGAAAACATATAAACCTATATTTAATTTATTAGACTTATAAATATTATACAAATATGGAAGATGGTATAAGAAATCTGGTTGCATTGGGAGTTATTTCATGGTCGGCAGCTTTTATTTTGATCAGAAAGATCTTTCCAAACCGTTCTTTTGAATTTTGCAACCGTGTTGTTTCTACGATCCATGCAACTGTTGCTGTTACGTTAGCCTCTCTCTCCGTTGAAGATTGGAAATGCCCAGTTTGTCCTTTGGCTTCAATTTCGTCCACTCAGCAGGTAAATTAAATTACAACTCTATGATCTGCTGTAGGCTTTTATACTCTTCTGTCTTTATAATTGTATGGTAAATTCTGACTTAATTTCTTATCTTTTTTGGGTTTTATTTGAATAATTGTTGTTGAAATCCAGATGAAAACACTAGCCGTTAGCCTTTCTTATCTCATCTATGATCTGATTTGTTGCCTCTTTGATAAGAAATTTAGTATTGACAATTCTGTCCACCATTTAGTCAGCATTGTTGGGATCGGAGCTGGCCTTGCCTATGGAAAGGTAATTATTGTTATTATAATTAATTTTGTTGTTTATATTGATCGTGTATGAACAAAAAGGTCAACGTGTTCTTAGTCCGTAATTTATTTCGTAGAATTCTTCTTATTTTGTCACTATTTCATAGTTTATAAACTTCGTACGTATACTGATATTGGGTTTCAATTTTTTTTTTTTTTCTTTTTAAACAATGATAGTGTGGATCAGAAATGGTTGCAGCATTGTGGATAACAGAGATCTCCAGTCCTTTTCTCCACTTAAGAGAATTTCTCAAAGAGCTCGGATACAGGGACACTGACCTAACTTTAGCAGCTGATGTAAGCTAAGATTC
>JXTB01000188.1:0-13041 GCA_002914805.1 Parasponia andersonii | reverse complement strand
ACAAAATATACTATGAGATTAAGAATTTGAAAAAATTGATGTATAAAACTAAATTTTTGAGTAATTTTAAGGGGAAATTACAAAAAAAAAAAAATACTCTAAAGTTTAAGTATTCTGTAATTTAAACTCTGAAATTTGAACTCTGCAAAATAATATACTAGGATTAAAAATTTCTGAAAATTAATGCTATGAGTTAACTTTTTGAATAACTTAACTGATAAAAATAAAATAATATCCTCAAAATTAAGAATAATAATAATGATTAATCTAATTTTAGTGATATTATTATTTTTTCGTTACTAAAATTGATCAAAATGTCAATCTAAGGTATTAATATTCAGATATTCTTAATCTCGTAGTATTATTTTGCAGTCTAAATTTTAGGTTTTAAATTATATAACACTCAAACTTTATAGTTTTTTTTTTTTTTTGGTAGTTCACCCATTTATAACAAAAAAATAATAATATCCTCGATCAAAATTAGATTAGACATCATTATTGTCCCATAATTTCAAAGATATTATTATCTTTTAA
Source organism: Parasponia andersonii (assembly GCA_002914805.1). Taxonomy (NCBI): domain Eukaryota; kingdom Viridiplantae; phylum Streptophyta; class Magnoliopsida; order Rosales; family Cannabaceae; genus Trema; species Trema andersonii. The sequence goes on along the minus strand of JXTB01000188.1, from coordinate 12,507 downwards.
TTGTTAAAATTATTCAAAATAGCTCACCTATCAATTTTCAAAAATATCTAATTTTAATATATTATTTTACAAAATCTAAACTTAAAAATTAAAATAACAAACACTCAAATTTAATAATATTTTTTTTGTGCTTTACTCTCATTTTTAAGATTGGAAATCTGCATTGAATCATTACAAAGCCAACCAGCCTAACCAAGGCCAAAGTGGACATCCACTTAGGCCTAACCAAACCGCTGGTGCAGATCCTATGCCTGCTTGCCATCATTGCCATGGATTTTTGACATGGGCCTATTAAAAGGTGTTTTGTGCCTAAACAAGCCCGTAATTTGTCCCTAAGAAGTACCAACTACCAACACACCAGGCACCGGCTCAAATTTTAAATTAAAATTTCTTCTATTAAAAATTTACATCGATATAACATAATTTTCAACCTCAAATTTGCATTGATATAGCATAATTTTCAACCTCATTTTATGTTAAAAAGAAACCATATTAAATATTAAATTAGAATAAATTGAAAAAAAAAATATATATCTTTAAGTTTGAGTGCTCTATAATTTAAACGCTGAAGTTTAGATTCTGCAAAATAATACTATGAGATTAAGAATTTCTGAAAATTAATACTTTAAACTGACATTTTCACCAATTTTAGTAACGATAAAATAATAATATCATCAACTAAAACTGAATTAATTCTTATTATTTTCCTTAATTTTGAGGATATTATGATCTTTTATCAATTAAAATTATTTAAAAAGTCAACTTACCGTTTTAATTTTCAGAAGTTCTCAATCTGTGTATATGAGTTTTAATTTTTAGAAATTCTTAATTTCTATATATTATTTTATTGAGTCTAAATTTTATAATTTAAATTGTAGAATATCTAAACCTCAGGTATTTTTTCTATATAATTTACCCTATTAAATTAGTTAAAACCTACGGTTAAAAGTAATACCAAATCTTTTATTTCGTTGCTAATTAGTTCTTGTATTTTTGGAGTAAAAATTTTGACCATAATTTCCCAATGATTTTGCTAATAAAAAGTTGGTAATAATTTGTACTGTTCTTTGATAGATATCATTTGCAGTCACATTCACGGTTGCCAGGATGGTAGGTGGGCCCTATCTCACTTACGTGACCCTCACTTCTATAAATCCTCTTATCATACAGGTAATACAATTAGTATCAAAAATAAAATCATTGTAACCTCGTAAAATCTCTTCATACTTTTGAGATTAAAATCAAATGTTCAATACTCGTGTGTATCTTGGTCCAGGTCATGGCAGTGGGATTGCAGCTGGTCAGTGCCTTCTGGTTCTACAAGCTAGCTAGGATGATCAAGTATAAGTTGACAAAGAGGACTACCAGATCTAAAAAAGTTGCCTGAAATGACAAACTCAACAGAGATCTATGCCTAGATTACTAGTTACGTAGTTCCATCATATAGTTGATATTTGGGTAGTATTCAATTTTTATGGGATTAAATTCGCTATAAAGACATTTATGAATCGAGTGAAGATGACCAATATATGGACTGTACTGTACATGTGGGAAAGAATGAATTGATGAAATGCAATTATTCTTATCATAACATACAAATTTATGCCAACTTCTACCTAAACCCAGCAGAAATAATAAATGATGTTCAAGTTGAACAGGTTTTACAACTGAGTTTCGATTATCACTAGGAGACCAAATTGGCTCTGTTTTCCATTCATACCGGACCTTTTTTTCCTTTTAATATAAGAACAACAAATTTTTGTGACAAGAACAAGGAGAGAAAATGGAGGAGCATCTATGGAATGTGGTAATATTGGGAGTTATATCATGCTCAAATAGTATTGGTATGGACTTTGGTCCGTGAACCAATGCGCGTTATGTACCTTGCGTAGTTCTTTCTCAAGGGAAGCCAAAACTCAGACTTGATGTAGGTGTAGTCCGTACAACTTTAAAAAATGTTATAGATGGAATTTCACCAACTAGCAAGGGATGATACTAGTGTGGTACTTGCCAAATCTCTTTAGCAGAAAGGTAGTTAGTGATGCATTCAATAAAGTATTCAATAGAATAGTAAACTAAAAGTAAATAAATGATAAGAGGAGAAAATGCCAAAAAGACAAATAGGGCTTTAGGGATTTACGGTGGCTTACCTTTTTCAAGTGATTATGAAGCTATTTATAATAGTTTTGTGGTACTCCAAAAATTAGGATTGATATCCACGTATCTCTAAAAAGATAAAGGGGAATCACACATACCCACTTGTACAAATATGAGTTTGTGATTGGGTCAGGTATCGACTTCTCCTGAGACCATGCCTTCTTTATTTTTCTTCTTATTCAGAGTTATGTCGTTACGTTGATGGTCGGCTATTTTTCGGTTCTTTGGCCTTCGACTTATGGTACCTAGTCATCACGCAGTATAAAATTCGACCAAACCGATTTTCTATCTCAATGGGCTTGGTCGTGTCATGGCTGGACAATTTTTCCTTTTAGACTTATTCAGCTATCCTTTTACAATAGGACGTAGCTTCAACCCTTGGTCAACTTAGTCAGTCGATAGGACACGATGTCATTTTTAGTCAATATTGTGATGTGTCATTCGCAATATGGCGTATATGTTATTTTTGATTTGCTCGGGGAAATTAACCTCAACATCTGCCCTCCAAGTTCTTGTTATGACTTACTCAGGTGAGAACTTTGTTATACCTTGATTGGCTTTTCTGAGGCTCCTCCCTTTTGGTCGGTCACTTAGTAGAGTCAATCATGATTGGTGTATGGCAATAGCCACATCAAAAATCGGTCTATCAGGATTCCTGCAGTTTTTGTAATCATGAATAGGCTATAATTATGGCATTGCCCTTTTCTTGGGAAGGCGTATTATGCGGCGTATTCTTCCTTTATTAACTCGATTGGTGCATGTGTCATACGCGCCTAACCCCTGTCATCTGTATGGCTTCCAGGTTTATCCTGTGGCTAATATCATTTCCCGCTCTTCCTGAGGAATGTAAGGAGTTGCCCTTCGTGAGCAGACTGTCAGAGGGTTGTATTACCCTTTATTTAGGGTTATTTGAAGCTGGTTTGTTGCTACCCTTCTACCAATTTCTACATAATTTCTTCACCCACTGCAAGATCTGCCCTACGTAGCTTAACCCATATGGATGGAGAGATGTGCTTGGCATGTGGGTGATGTTCATGCTAGAGGGTTGGTTGGACCTTACTCTCCCAGTGATCAAATATCATTATCAGTTGAAAAACTCCCCGAGCAATCGATGATTATACTATCTTTAGGCTAGGGCTGACGACGATAATAGTCCGAGGACATACCCAATCCTTGGCAAGGAGACATCAGACGAGTAGGGCAAGAACGAGTGGTTCTATTCTAGGACTTATTGGGACAATGTGGTCGGCGGCCGACTCTTCGAAGGCTCAGATCACATCTTGAATTCTTTCTGACTTAGGAAGCAGTGGCCAATACGTCGTGCTAATTGGGCCAGCGGCACCATTATCTCTCGAGTAATTGCAATTGAGGGAATGCCAAGAGAAAAGAAGTTGGTCAGCAACCTTATTACTGACATCAATTTGGAATACACTAGATGGCACCTATTTAAGAATAAGGGCGACTATGAGGATTATGTCTGAGCCAGCCCCACCCGACCATAAGTTCCAAATAAGGCTGGGCCTTCCTCCCGAATTACTTAACTTAGGAAGCAAAGAACGATTCGTGCCCATCCTGTTGCTTCCAGTACTGCCCCGACCAGCCAGTCATCTATGCATCCGTTCGATCTTGACTCCCCTGACATGGTGACCTTATCCCCACTTGGAGATGATCGAGCCCATTTAGTCGAGCCACGTCTTTCAATAGGATTTCAAAGGGGGCAATCTCGATTCTCTTCCCTTTTATATTACTTATTTCACTAATCTTCATTTTTTTAGAGCTTGACATGTCAAACATCAATGAGGACCTGAGGGTACTAAGGGCTCATACTAGAGCCAAGGAAGGGGTGGTCAGAGTTCACCGGGAAGCAACTCGTGCCCTGTCCAACCAAGGAATCCATAGCCCCTTTGTACTTTTGAGTTTTCTCCTACTCTTCCAAGTAGGACTCCTCCACTTTCTGGCCATCCCAACGAGAGGCCCATGGACGCATCCCACACTAATAAGCCCCCTGCCTGAAAGATGAGACTATACTTAAAGGGGTCGATGGATAGGATGAATGTTGCCTGCTCTGACTAGCTTGTGGAGGACTGCAAGAGGCACTCAGATAGGGATTTCGCTGCTTTTTGCTTGGAGCATACTGCTCGGGCAACTCTAATCTTAATCATTTCTCTACTTCTCTTTTTTCTCTTTCTTTTTTTTTTTTCTCTCTTTTAAGTGCATTCTTACTATTGCAACAAATTTTCATGAATGAGCTTATGTACAAGAAGGGACTTATCTGCTAATATCGAGAGATATCGCTCCAAGTGGAACATAACATGAAAAGAGTGGGAGCACTAATGGAAAAGGACCAACGATGCTAAGAGTCAACTTAGTGAGGAGAAAAAGGCTAAACTCGAGCTGGAGGGGAAGACAATAGTGGAGGATTGGATTGCAACTCAATACTACTATTCAAATCCTTGGTGGGACACATACGAACAGGGATTTGAGAACCTTAAGCTCGTAGTGGTAACCCAATATAAGGACCTATATTCCTACTGCTCCATACGTCCAAGAGTCTACTACGCTTATGCCCTCTCCTCCCAGCTGCTGACCAAAGCCAAATCCCGACCAATCCACTCGTTGATCAGAACCCTGTGACATCTCCAGCAAGTTGAAGTCACCTCTATGCAGGTTATCCTTGAAGTGATGGCAATAGTCTTCTTTTTTCTGTGTTCTTTTTTTTTTTTGGGTCTTGACGGCCGAGCTTGTATTTTAATTTGTAAAGACAATTAAACCCTCCGGTATGCACTTTCTTCATTAAAATAGTTTCTTCTTATTATATATATGCTTTCCTTTTGAAATCTCTCTTTTTTTTTTATCTGTGTTAATTCTTGCACCACTTACTCCACAACGTCTCAATTGTTTCGTGGACTTACTAAGTTTTGGTGCTACTAATCGAAGTCGAGTTTTAAGGTTAGATCACTAAGAGGTTCTGAGCATAAGTAAATTTAGTTTAGATTTTGATAGTTGCCAGTTGCAATAGGTTGTCCCTATGTTTGGGAAATAAGTTATTGAATTAAATCAGATTAGTGATTCCTAGGCTAGTGCTACGGAACAACGTAGGATTATGTTACTAGTATTCGGAAATTCTGTGCTCAGAAACATATAGAGGGATCCTGATCTTATCTGTTCTTCGTTGACTTTATCTCAAGTGCTCAAAAGCATATAGGAATATTTTCTGTCCCTAGTGCTCGGAAGCATATTAAGAGATCTATTATCTCTAATGCTCGAGAGCACCTAGGGATTCCCTAGTATTCGAAAGCACATTGAGTGATCTATTATCCCTGGTGCTCAGAAGCACATGGGAATTTTATTTTATCATGCGGTTACTAGCCTTTTGCCCCCTGTTTTCAGTTAATAGCTTATAATTAAACAAAAAACAATAGACAAGAATGTAAATTTTTTATTATATATTTTCTTCATACAAAATTTAGTTATTGGTAATACTTACGTAGGTGTTTAACATTCCATGGATGAGGTAGGTCATTGCCCTACATGTCCTGTAGTTTATAAGGTCTTGGTCGGAAGATTCCAGTAACCAAGTGTGGCTCTTCCTACTTTGGTCCGAGCGCTCCGGCTCCTAGCTTGGCGGTATTCAAAAGCACACGCCTAAGCATAAGCTTGCCAACTCTGAATATTCATGCTCATACCTTTGAGTTGTAATGTCGAGCGACGGTCTATTTATGGGCAGCAATTCTTAAAAGAGCCTTTTCTCTTTTCTCTTCGACCAGGTCAATATTTGTTCTCAGGCCTTCTTCATTGTCTATGTCGCCTTGCTCAGGGTCTTGATTTTATAGGCTTCGACCCTATAACTTGGTATGCCAACCTCGGCAGGTATTACTGCATCTGTACTGAAGGAGAAAAAAAATGGTGCTTCTCCAGTTGTTGCTTTCTCTATCATCCGATGAGCCCATAATACACCAAGCAGCTCGTCAGCCCAGGCTCCCTTTAGTTTATCTAGCCTTTTCTTTAAGTTTTCCTTGATCGTCTTATTGGCCACTTTAACTTGCCCATTCGACTAAGGGTGATTAGGGGTAGAGAATAGCTTATAGATCTCCTAATTCTAGTAAAATTGCCTTAGGCTTAGATTGTCAAACTGTTTGCCATTATCAGTTAATATTGAGTGTGGGAGTCTGAACTAGCAAATGATGTTCTTAAAAATGAAATTCATACAGTTTGCTTCTATGATCTTTACTAGGGGTTAAGCCTCAATTTACTTTGTGAAGTAGTCAATGGCAACGATCGCAAATTTTGCTTATGCTCGAGCAATAAGAAGGGGTCCAATCAAATCTATCTCCCACTTTGCGAAAGGCCAAGGACTAATGATCAGGGACAGGGGATTAGAGGGCTCTTTTGAATAGTGCGCAAAATGCTAGTACTTTTGCATCTTTCCACCATTTCTCCCGAATCCTTTTTCATGGTCTACCAATAGAATCCTTACTTTGAGGCCTTATATGCAAGCAATCTTAGCCCTGAGTGATTTCTAGATGCCATATTGTATATTTCTTTCAGCATATATTTTGCTTCATCAGGTCGGAGACATCTTAAATATAGAGCTATATAACACCTCTTGTTAAGCTTATCTCCAATGATGATATATTGATTGGATTGGAACTTGATCTTCTGAGCTTTATTTTTCTCACAAGTAGCTTACCAGTTTCCAAATAATCTTTGATTGGATCTATCCATGAAAGAAGTCGGTCTATGCACATAGTCTATTCACATTCTTAGGTGCTAAGCTCAATCAACATCTCGATCAGTATCTGTCCAAGAAAGTTATCAACGAGCTCTAAGGTAAGTCATGCGAGGCCATCGGCCTAAACATTCTCAGCTTTCGGCACCCTAATAATCTCATGCCAAGTCAAGGCTCCTAACTATTCCTCCATTTTGGCAAGATATTTAATCATGTTATCTTCGTTGGCTTGGTATGCCCCTTGTGAACAAGGTCTTTTCTTCATCTTCCGGGCACATACGAATCTAGTTATAGCCTGAATAGGTATCCATGAAACTCAGAAGCTCATGCCCGGCTGTCGCATCTACTAGCTGATTAATTCTTGGCAGTGGAAAATAGTCCTTTGGGCAACCCTTGTTTAGATCTGTGAACTCTATACAGACCCTCCATTTCCTATTCGCCTTCTTTACCAAGACCATGTTAGCTAACCACTGGTAGTTGACTTCTCTTATGAATCTAGTCTGAGCAGCTTTTTGACCTCTTTATTAATCGCTCTATACATTTCAGGAATGAACTTCCCCCTTTTTTGGATAACTTTTTTCGTGTGCTTATTCACTTTCAGTTGGTGGACGATCACTCTAGGGTCTACGTCGGGCATATCCTCATGCGACCAAAAAAATGTTGGAATAATATCTTATAAAGCAATTTATTATTTAGATATTATAAACAATATTTATTGGATTATTTAGTATCTATTTGTTATTAAGAAATTCTATATTATGAATTTCTATTTCATTTATGTCCCATTGATATACATGTGATGTGTATGTTTATCTTATGCAAACATCTAAAAGATTCTAAAACATGAAATGAGTAATAAAGAATTATTCGTATGATGAGTTCATATGTGGGAGACATTATATTCTTTATTTCATTATGTCTAAATTAAATTGTTCGCATTCTGCATATTGAAGATGAAATACTTTACTATGCCATAGAATGTAGTGTTATCAATTTAATTAATGAAGTCTCTAATTATCGAAGTGGGTCTTCGGATAGAAACACTAGTGTGTTATAAAAAAATTTATAACAGCATCGAACAAGACCTAATGAATTAGAATTTGAGGTTAAGTACCATAACTCAAATTTCTAATTTTACTAATCTAGCACTATTGTAGAAGACCTTAATCCTAGTGATTAACGAACTTACTTTCATATGTTTTGTCTTTTTGAGTTACTAAAGGACTAGTTTCGATTTATGGTTCAAACGTCGGTATCTTAGAAGATAAGGTATATGAAATGTGTAGAACGTTTTTCAAGATGGACACTATGCATATGATGTCACTTTGAGTTTTTTTAAGTACTTGAATAATATAAACCAGGGCCCTGATATTCACTATGTGAATTTGACTGTGTTGGTATAAGCAGATACAAACAACATAGTCAACTAATATCCATTAGATGAAAAATGGCAACTCAAAGGTAAATATGTACTAGAGTGGTAATACAGTAATTTCACCCTACTAGTATGACATTGCATTGGGGGTATGTCTACAGATATAATATATGCTAAATGGATCAAGCTAATTAATAATTAATAAGCTTCACAGAAAATAAATGACATTTAGTCCAAGAGTTTAATACTGGGCCTATAGTGGTGTGTCCCAATATTAATGGACAAGACTCAATCATAATTAAGAGTTAATTATGATAGTGGGTATATGGTCTATTGGAGCTTGGGCTTTATGGATCCATCTGGTCCCTTGTCTAGCTCAAATTAAAGCCCAATAGTTATTTGATGATCAGTTGAGCCCAACAAGCCTAATAAGTCCATTATGGTTTACTAATCTCTCTATAGTTAAGAGAAAAGTTCTCTAGCAACCAGACATAAGTGTTATATATGAAACACCCCCTTAAGAAGAGAGTGTCACACGAAAAACAGAGAGAGAGAGCAGAGAAAATCGGCCACCACTAGGGATTCACTGTCCTTGGTGTTTCGTCCATCTCGGACAAATCGGTTTGAGGAGATTGTCTTCTTGTTCATTTGCAGATCTCTTTGTGGGGAATCAAGAAGGTGACCACCCACCAGATCAATCAAACGGCTTTCGAGAATAGACAGAAAGATGAGAAGGTTCTGAAGCGAATCTGGGTATTGTTCTTGTCTAGATTAAGAGTTAATTTATGTTAAATCACGAAACATTTTGTAAAAAGAAAAATTTTAAACGACCAATTTCGCTGTATTTCTTGATTTTACAAAACTATGGTGTTCTTGAAAATAATTTTATGAAAATATTTTCCGAAAATTATATTCCAATGAACACCAGCAAAAAATACATCTTTATACTCTTTTAGGAAGCCTAAATACATCTTTATACTCTTTTAGGAAGCTTAAGAGCTTTTCTCGGAGTTCTCCTAGCAATCTAGACCCGATTCTGACTGATCGCTCTCGGCACTAGTCATCTATTTAGATGGATTCTAGATCCTCAACGGGTTCGGCTACCTTCCCCTTTTGCTCTTCTTGGGGGTCGAGGTCATTAATGGTCTGTGTATCCTGGGGAATAGTCCCCACATTATCTACCTAGTAGATCGTGGAAACCATTCGCACATTTTGATTGGCTTTTGTTGCCATGGCTTAACACTCTCATGCCAAGGTCTGGTCTCCCCTGATTACCTCAACCCCTCATTCGATTGGGAACTTCATCATGAGATGGTAGGTCGAGACAACTGCCTTTAACTTATTCAAGGTTGGTTACCCGATTATAGCGTTGTACGCTGACCTTTGGTCTACGGTGAGGAAATCCACCATTTGAGTGGTAGCAGCAGGCACTTCCCCAAACATTACAAGGATATGGTCGATTGCTTAATAAAGTACACTTATTTATGGTATTGAGCCATCCTTACACAACTAAGGATGTGGCCAAAACCTTTATGTATAATGTTTTTAAGCTTCGTAATATGCTGGAAAAAATTATTTCATATAGGGATCTAGTGTTTACAGGCAATTTTTGGTAGGAATTATTTACTCTGCAAGATGATGGTCAGACTGAAGTTGTCAACAAATGCTCGAAGCAATACTTACGATGTATATCAAGCAATAGGCCTTGGTAGTGGGTTAAATAGTTGCCTTTGGCTGAATAGTGGTATAACATGTCATTCCATTTTTCTACTAGTACCACTCTTTTTGAATCTGTTTATGGCAGACCACCGCCTGCATACACCACTTATGTAGCAGGAAAAACCCAAGTTGCAGTTATTGAGCAACAGTTAATGGATCAAAGACACTATGATTAGACACTTACGAGAAAATTTTGAGACTCAAAACCAAATGAAACAAGCAGTTGATCAACACTAAACAGAGCGAGAGTTCGAAGTAGGAGATTTAGTGTATCTATGTTTACAGCCATACAAACAAACCTCTGCGGCTGTTCGATGGAATCAGAAACTTTTGCCACAATTTTTTGGTCCCTACAAGGTTCTACAATGCATTGGACAGGTAGCATACAAGTTAGAGCTTCCTCCTAAAGCAAGAATTCATCTTGTATTCTATGTAGTACTGCAGATATGGGCCGCGCAGCCCGGCTCGGCCCGTTTGAACCAAAAAGGAAATTTGAGCTAGGCCGAGCCAATCTAGAAGTCTAAAAAGGAGGCCTTGCTCGGCATGGTCCTATAGTCTAATGGCTAAATATCACCGGGCCAAAATCAGGCCGGACCAATATTATTTCATAAAAATATTATTTTTTTAATAATAGTTACAAAAACGATAAAAATTTAAAAAAAATAATAAAAAATTGACTACCGAGCCTGGGTCAAATTTGCGGGATGCGGGCTAGCCCGTTGGCCTCACCCATATTTGCAACTCTAATTCCATGGTCCTGCCTTAAAAAGAAAATAGGTGCATCAGTTGTACCTCAAGTCAATCTCCCTACTGTTGATGATGAAGGCCGAGTGAAATTGTTTCCTATAATTATGTTGAATAGAAGAATAATAAGTCAATAGCTCAAGTTTTGGTTCATTGGTCCAACACCTTTCCAGAGGATGCTACATGGGAAGAGTAGTTTACTCTAGTTTTGATTCATTAGTCCAACTCCTTTCTAGAGGATGCTACATGGGAAGAGCTGTTTACTCTGTAGCAATAGTTTCCTGATTTCAAGCCTTGGGGACAAGGCTAATTTAAGGGTGTGGGATTGTAACAACTCTTAGGAAAGTGTCTAAATAAGGGACAATTTTTGGCTATCTTTTATTACATTATTTCCATTATTAGTATTCTTAGGAGTAATTTTAGTATTTGGTCAATTATGTCTTTCTCGTATAAGGAAGGAGCGTCGACTAGTTTTGGTGTGAAGAAATTTTTATTAAAAAAAAAATCACTAATTTCCTGTCAAAATTAGTGTTCTTCTCCTTGGCCATTACATCCTTCTTCTTCTACTTAATAATAATTAATTAAAAAAAAAAAAAAGGCGAGTGAAGTAAGAACATGAATCCATGATTCACCTCAAAACATTGCTCCTTTATTGTATTTTATGATTATTCTTAACTAGTAGCTCACTCGTACATCTTTTAATTTTGCCTGATTTTTCAGAGTGGTTCAGAATTGGTGGCAGCTTTGTGGATATGAGAACTCTCTACCCCTTTCCTACACATAAGAGAACTCATCAAAGAGCTTGGTTGCAAGGACACCGACTTAAACTCAGCTGCTGATGCAAGTCCAGAGACTCGGATGGTCTTCCAAAATTGTCTTATAAATTAATCTCAAATTAAAATTAAAAAAAAAAAGAAAAAAAAAAGAGGGGTTTAATATTGTTTTTTCATTAGGTTTCTTTTGCAGTGGTACTTACGGTTGCAAGGATGGTATTTGGATCTTATATAACGTACGTTACAGTAGCGGCAAACAACCCTCCAATCATACAGGTAAAAGTCAAAAGGGTCTCCTAAAACACTAGGGAAATTAGGTTAAATATGTTCCGTAATACCCTTATTTTGGCCCATATGCACAAGTTAAAAAATATTTGAAAAATATGCTTGCGGACGAAAATACCCTTACTAATACCTAAGAGAAAATATGCCACTTCCCCTTAAACTCCTCATTTCTCTCTCTCTCTCTCCAACTCTCTCTTTCGTCTCCTTCTCTGAAGAGCCAAGTACCATTGCGTCGTTAACCGAGGAAGACGAAATCTCGTCGTGCCGTCTATCGTAAATCTCTGTCACTGTTTAGGATTACGTTCAGAAAAATGAGTCCCTAAAAGAAGATAAGCAAAATCTGATTTGAGGGTTTTATTTTTTTTTAATTTAGGGCATTTGTAGTAGAAGACGATTTAGAAATTTTTCACTTCATTCCGACATTTTTTCGATGTATTTTCGATTAGCTAGTCTAAATTTTCGATCATATTTCGATGAGTATGATTGAAAATAGTACCGGAAAATCACGCGAAATTCGACGTATTTTCGATAGTATTTCGACGTAGTTTCGATGGTATTTCGACTGTATTTCGATTTACAGAGTCGAAATTTCGATACCTTTTCGATGATATTTAAAAGAGAAATTAGGTTAAATATGCCCCGTATTCTCTATTAAATAGGTAAAATAAACTTTCGATGTTATTTCGACTGTGTTTCGATTTTATTTCGATGAGGTTTGGATGAAT
>JXTB01000187.1:700735-728689 GCA_002914805.1 Parasponia andersonii | reverse complement strand
CTACACGAGATGGGCGTTGGGATCATTATGTTTATCTCTTCTGTTTGTTTTATGAAGTAAATCGATCTAACTGTATAGTTGTTCTAAAGTTCTTCACACACTATTGGCATTAAGAGAAAACTCTATTAAGAAACAATAAATAAATAAATTTGTAAATTTCTTACATAAAGATAAGGAACGAATAAATAAATATGAGAGAAATAATAATATAATAACAAAATGTTAATACTAGAAGAGAAAAGTTTAAAATTTGAAAATTTCTTACGCAAAGAAAAGGAACGAATAAATATATATGAGAGAAATAATAATAAAATAACAAAATGTTAATGCTAGAAGAGAAAAATTTAATCAATCTAGTAACAAGTGAGATATATATATATATTTCCTCATAGAAAGTTTTGTAATTTATTCTTTTTCTAAGTTTATTCAATATGTCATTTATAATTGATATCCATCTGACGAGGATCTAGATCCCTGACCTAGAAAAAAAAAATCGTGATTCCTAAATTAATGCTTAAACAATGGCTTTAATATATACGCAAGCATTTATGTAATTTCATATTTTGTAAAAAAAAAAATTAAAAAAGGGTGGAATAGAAGAAGGAGGGATAACGATTGTATGAAGTTTTTTTTACACTTTATGTTAATAAATATTCATTTTCTCTTTTTATAGCTAAATAGTTGAGGATATGTATTTTTACACTTGGTTTATCTACTTATATACTAATATGTATTTTTACTCTTAGTTTATTTACTTATATACTAAATTTTATTTATGTATTGATTATACTAATTTCTATAGTGGGTATATGTAACATCACTAGGCATCATCCAAAAGTGCTAACTTGAAGGTATTTTTGGGCTTATAGATCATTACTTAAATACTCATGATCTTCTCAAAATATACCCGATATGAGACTTGAGGTGTTACAATCTCCGCTGTTAAGGGTCTAACATCTTCGGTATGGAGTTTATATTTAATAGAATAAAAAGACTAAAGAGCCCTTATTTAAATAGAATTTTTGGAGTTAATTTAGTAAATCAATATTTGGCCTCTCTAAGAAACCCTAAGAATCTAATAAACTGTCAATTTTTATTCGTACGCTCTGTAGAAAAGAAGAGTACAGCTAAGAGAAGAATAAGGAGATTTAGAGTTCGAGGTAAGCTAAGTCCTCAATTTGTTGGCCCATTTGAGATATTAGATTAAGTTAGTAAAGTAGCCTACAAACTTGCCTTGCCACCAGTTTTGTCTGGTGTTCAGAATGTGTTTCGTGTATCCATGCTAAAAAGATACATTCCTGATTCTAGTCATATGATTCAGTACGAACCAATACAACTTAAAGAAGATCTAACTTATGAAGAACGTCCTTTACGTATTGTTGATACAAAAGAACAAGTATTGAGACGTCGGATTATTTCTTATGTTAATACAATGGACCAACCACACTAAAAGAAAAGCTATATGGGAGTTAGAAGAGGAAATACTAGCAAAGTATTCTCTCATTTTTGAGACTACAGGTACGTGAAGTTTAGAGGACTAAACTTATTTTAGGTGGGAGAGAATGCGATAACCCGTAAATGTAAAAATAATATTAATAAATAAATAAAAAGGGCAAAAGACAAAAAGACCAAGGGTTTAGTTAATTAAGGACAATTCTATAATTTTGAAAACTAAGAAACCTTATATGTGTCATCTTTCAGAGTCTAACAGAAGAAAAAAAAAAATTAATGCTCTGCAAAAGGAGAGGAGAACAGCTAAGAGGCTTGGGAAAAGAAGAATGATTATAAGAAGGTTAATTTTTCAATTCTTTAAGGTAAAAAAACTCCTCCTCATCAATTATCAATCTATTATCTAAAAATTTTGGGGTTAATCCAATTGTAACACCCCAATTTCCACATCGGGTATATTTTGGGAAGATCATGAGGTGAGGCCCAATGGTAGTTACCCTATGGGCAGGGTCCATATTCACCACGATTTCGGCCCGTGGTAGCCTTCTAAGGCCCACACAAGTATAGACTAGGTTGACTTTGATACTAAATATAACATCATTAGGCTTCAACCAAAAGTGCTAGCTTGAAGGTACTTTTGGGCTTATAGACCATCACTTAAATACCTATGATCTTCTCAGAACATATCCAACGTGCGACTTAGGTTGTTACAATTTAATGTAACACAACTAAGTCTCCTGTTAAGGACCTAACGTCCTCGCTAAGGAGTCTACATTCAATAACCCATATATAACCCCAAGGATAGAGTTCACATTCACCACGATTTTGACCCGTGATAACCTTCCAAGGCCGACACAAATATAGACTAAGTCGGCTCTGAATATCAAATGTAAAACCACTAGGTCTCACCCAAAAGTGTTAATTTGAAGATACTTTTAGGCTCATAGATCATCACTTAAATACTCATGATCTTCCCAAAGCATACTCGATATGGGACCTGGGACGTTACAATCTCCTCCCGTTAAGGGCCTAGCATCCTCACTAGGGAGCCCACATTCAATAGTCCATATAACCTCTATGCGCAAGGTCTACATTCACTACAAATCTGTCCCGTGGCAACCTTTCAAGACCCACATAAGTATGAACTAAGTCGACTCTGATACTAAATGTAACACTATTGAGCTTCTCCCAAAAGTATTAAGTTGAAGATACTTTTGAGCCTATGGAACTTTGTACGTTACAATATATCACTTTCTAAACTTGATTATCGAACATTTTGCTACGACGTTTAAAAAAGGACTTTTGCTTTAAATGGACTCAAAATTGGGTCATTGTATTATAAAACCCTTGATTTTATGAGCATTTATAACATATAGCCACTTTAACACTTCATTTTAATAAATGTCTCTATTTTAAAATATGTTATTAAATCAATTTTATACTAACTCATGGGTATATTTAACAAAAAATATTAAATCTAATATACATATATTTGGAACTTATAATCTAGGCCATTTCGCTATAAAAAAAAAAATGTTTTATAGCAAAATAGTCATTTATATCAGACTGATAAATCAAATGTCAAGAGAGGAAATTTGATTTTTTTTCTTTCTAATGGTAACATTTCAAAAAAAATTCAAAAAAATCCAACTTCTAAAATTCTTTGAAACATGCCAAATTATTTAGAAAAATACAACATTTTGCAATTGATAAGATTTACTTCAAGTAACTTAATTGGTTATCTCAAATAAACTTACTAATTATGAGTATATTTAAAAATTACGAATTTTGAAGATAAAAATGGTATTTCCTAAATAAATTTGGGAATTTTTTAAAAACTTTTACCCATCTAGAATTTTTCAATTTTTTGAACTTTGGACCTAAGTTTTTATAAGAACCTTAAGTTTTCTAGTAAAATGTAGGGAATTTGTAGAAAAAATCCGCGACCTCTTCATATTCATTCACTTTATCCTAAAAATTCATGAACTCAATCCGAAATGTCCAAAATCCCTCATTAAAACGTGAGAATCACATAATTTCTCATTACCATTTAACAGTGTTACGAGGAACATAGAACAATTACAACATTGGATGCTAATATAGGCAAATTCTATAATTCAAGAGCCAAATTTGAATTAGGATTATAATTCAGGGGCAAAAAGTTTTTTTCAGAAACAAGAAAGTTAGTACTTTTAGTACCCATAAAAATCTAACACCTGAAAAGAATTAAAAAAAAATAGAAATCTGAATTATCTAATCAAAACTGCGCGGTAGGAACTTATGAAAATTAGCATTTAGTACAACATGATCCAACTGAATCAGCAACGTGATAATTTGGCAGTATTAAAACGTCCAAAAATACAGAGAAGCAACAAATATTTGATCCGGCATACCATTAACTTCTAACAATAAGTATAGTCCAAATCGATGCCGAAGGAGCTAAATCTCATAATGAAACTATCATTGTCTATGCACACAAAGAAATATGCTTAATACATTACATTCTACCCTGATCGGGAAAATAGATCACACATCTATGTATAGATACATGTCTGTCTGAAGAAAGCATTCCTAGCAAAAGAAAGTAATTTTGGAAAAACTGTATAGGTTCTCTAACAGCCAAGAGTAATTGATCAAAACATGGCGGAATTGAATATGAGACTGGCCAAGGGCAATGATCAATTGAACTTTTAAATTTTTTAATTTACTCAAGATAAAACGAGCAGGATATAATTTATGTACAACTTACATTAGGTAGAAAAGCGATGAGAAATTAAGGAGACAGATCCTTCGAATGCAAATGTTTGGATTCCAGGCCATGCAGCTGTGCGGATACAAGATTAGACTGGTCCTGGAACAAGGAGGAGAACATTTTAAACAATCCATGAAACAAAAAGGTAAGAATCACAGGTTAAGATTCACATACTATGCATTGCAAACTATTATGAACATCGAAACAACCCGGAATGGTCTGTGGTCTGAAATGCAACCCCTACAAGCATGCGACAATACAATATAATTTCACTATATCGAGCAAAGAGTATAATAGAAAGAAACTTTCATATATCAAACTCTGGCCAAATGATAAAAAAATAATAATAAAAAAAAGAAGGCTGCCATACCATGCTATGCATTTTTTGTTGGGTTATGTAATGAGCATCATGGAGAGGTGCAATCGAGTTCAACTGTCCCTGCAACATAAATAGGGGTCTCAGTTAAGATGACAGTGTAGAAGTAATAACCACTAGAACCCACCAAATTGCATTACCAGCCCTTGAACATTCTGTTGATTGCTACAATAATCATCACGGTCTGGAGCTACTGGATTTAGTTGGCTCTACGACACACACCAAATGACATCAGAAAACATTTTGCTTTTCTAAAGTAAAAATTGTTGAAGATGGTAATACAAATCTAAAATTTCCAGCTAGGAATTGGATACATGGCTTTATTGGGAAGAATATCTTACCATTCCTTGAACGACTTCTTGAGTTCTAAAGTAGCCATCGAGTGTGGGAGCTCTCGCATTTAGTTGTTCCTACAATGGAAAATGCACGAGCTCACACACCAGAGAAATTTCAAGAACATTCATTCATATAATGGTAAAAAAAATTAAGAGGAAAAAAAACAGAAACTTGCAAATTCAATTAATTACCATCCCCTGCATGCTCTCTTGTGATTCATAAGAACAATCAACGGTTGGTGCTGGTAAAGTTGAGTGTCCCTACAGCAAGTTGGAACCCATATAAAACATCAATTTGTATTCCAGAACAAAGTTTCAAAGGAGGATATAGATAACTACCATTAGCTGCCAGCCTTCATGAATCCCAATAGTTATGGTCTCAGGCTTTGAATGTACATAAGAGAATACAAAAGTCCTATTCATATACATAACCCCTAGTAGTTTCTTATAGACCTAGCATATATGCATAATAATCAGTAGAAGTGCCACTAACCTGTCCTTTCTTAGATGCACCATTCTTTTTATTTTCCTTGCTTGTTCTGTTACTTTGGTTCACTTCTTCAAAGCTTTGAGGACCATGACTCGAAGGTGAGCTTGGTTCTACTACAGTCTGAATCGAGTTGTTAATACTTTCACACTTCCTCAAAGCCTCTTCTAATGCATTAAATGCAATGTTGTAACTCTCTTGAGACAAAGACCCTTCATCACTTAATTTAAAGGCCCTGTGGCATATGCCGTTATAGCGTTGGACTCTAGACAAGACTATGTCTGACCCTTCTCTCAGAGTTTGTGTACTCTTTGCGTCCTTTGCCCAACGTTTCAATATGTATTGAGATGGGATCCTATGTACACCAGACATTTGTAGGACAATCATCATATGTCTACAAAGAAAACCATTGAATTCAAAAGAACGACATAAACACGAAATATCTGATGTTGTTTCATTCCATTCCACAATAAAATTCTGATTCTCTTCAAAATCTTGAACTCTGAAAGTTTTGGTTACTCCATCTTCAGTTTCTTTCCTTGGATGACAAGCAACAACACCCAAAACTTCAACTTGGAATTTCTTAAAAATTGCATGAGTGTAAATCGCTGCCATTTGTTTCCCAAAAGGTGATGGAGATTTCAGTGCCGGTTGTTTATGCCACGTTTCAAAATCTGCTTTTACTTCCTCTTCAGATTTCTCTTGGAGAATTGCTCTGTACTGTTCCAATAACTCTTTTAATGTAGTTTTCCTCTGGATGTACTTGTCCAAGAAACAGTTTATACTTTCTGATCGCTGAGCCATGGACAACCCTGCAAGGAAAATATCTTTCATGTATGTTGGTACCCATCGTTCACGATCTTCATATAAGGATTGGAACCATAAGTCATTTGTTAAATTAAATCTCTCAACAATTTTCCACCATCTTTTTTCAAACTGTTCATTAGTCCAAGACTTGAAAATGCATTTGTTAAATTTAGGCATAAACTTTTCATGTTGCCTAATGACTTGGCTGAGCTTCCCAGGAATCTTGTCCATTATATGCCATAAACAAAAACAGTGACGAGTATTGGGAAAGGCCTCTGCAATTGCTTCTTTCAAGATTTTGTCTTGATCTGTAAGTATCACTTTAGGAGCACGTCCCCCCATCGCTCTAACCCATGCCTGCATAAGCCACACATACGTTGATTTGGTCTCATCAGCGAGTAATGTGCATCCCAGAAGAAGGAACTGACAATGATGGTTCATGCCAAAAAAGGGAGCAAACGGCAATTTATATTCATTCTTAATGTATTTGACATCAAAGAGTACTACGTCACTAAAATTGCAATAATCAAGCCTACCTTTGGCATCAATCCATAAAACATTTCTCAGCCTTTGCTCTTCATTCAGATCTATAGCATAAAAGAAGTTTGGATTCTCATCTTTCATATGTATAAAATGGTCAAGCATAGCCTGAGCATCTCCTTCATCTAAAGCCAAGTTTTGTCCACCTTGTAATTGATTTGGTCCATCCTTTTGAGCGTCCATTCTTTTATAGCCACCAGATTGTCTGGACATTGTCATGTACGTCTTTTTGGTTCTCGCACGAATAGCGTGTAAGGCATCAGTGTCATTACTTCCTAAATCCAAATTCCTATGCCCCCGAAAGTAATAAGCCTGATCAGGAAAAATTTCATGATTGTGCTCCTTAATGTAACTACTAATAATCCATCTACCATCCTGCCTTATCTTAACATGCATGCAGGCCTTGCAATCTGTTTTTTCCCATGAACGGTTAATACGACCACGCTTTCTCTTACCAGGGAACATTGTTGTGCCATCCATGTTTGAAATGCCTTCTAGAGTTTCATCTGCTCTAGATTCTCTCTTGTTCCCATATCTAGTGCATGCAAATTTGGCATCAATAAAATTTCCAGTTACTCTAGATCGGCGGCTTGCCTTTATTATTGCAGCAAAACCTACAGACTTGGCATATTCTTTATAGAATGAAAAAGCATCTTCCTTAGATTCAAAATCCATACCATCATGAGGTTCTAAGTCTTTCGAAGTATTTAAGTTTATCTCACCTCCAGTTTGTGATTTGTTTCCATTATTCGAAACTCTTTCACTGACATTTGGTCCTCTATTCTCCTTATTATTTCCAGCCGAGTTAAGTGAATTCATATTAGTTTGATCTCTGTAAACCCCTTGCTGTCTCTCACCCACCGTAACCACATATTGTCTATTATCTTCGTTATAATATTCTCCTGAAGGCTGTTCAAGATCTATCCCCATAGAATCTAAAAGCTAATTGTTCAGACATGCACCTGGAAAGTCAAGAAGATACTACATACCTGTTAAACTATTTAAAGTAGTTTCAAAACCATCTAGAACCCCCATATGCACATCTAAATCAACTACACGACCAAGTATGATAATTTATAACTAACAAAAACACCAGCGGCACTCAAAGTGAATCCCAAAAACACATGTAGAGACTCCATAGTTTGATCTAATGCTATTTATATCTAAATCAAAAAGAACAAACTACGGTAGCTTAGAAATGGTGAGTAATTCTATCCATGCCAGAAGTGATGCATAGCATCAATTGGTTTTAAAGCCAATTACATTGACTCATTCAAGTAAACATCTTTTTCAAGAAATGGGGTGTAAAACTAAGAAGAATATTTTGATTTTAAAAAAGAAAAAATAAGCCTCTACAAAACAAGCAACAGAACATAATATATATATAAAAAAATATAAACAAAAAGAGAAAGAAAGAGATATTTTCAAAGAATCTATAAGAGGATAATCTAAGACAAACTAAAATACATGTACAGAGTGACCAACAAGTTCCACATCTAAAAACAACTACTCACTGAAACAAGTTCCTTTTCACCGAGTTCTAAAATTGTTGCAAATTACCATGTAAAATAAGCAAGGACTGAAACAACATTCAGTCACAATACCTTAAATTGGTAAATGAAGACTTGAAAGGAAGTTTCATTGTCCCAAATACAAGTATAATCATTTATGTTATAGAAGTGGAAAACTAAAACTTTAACATAAGGTTGCAAAACCCACATCACTATAAATCCAAGAAAACATATCAGAATGCAAAGCACAGTCTCAGTCCGGAATGAATATTTTTAACTGCAATACCAGCAAATACTAGAAATTGAAAATGCATATAGTAACAAAAAAATTGAAAAAAAAAAATAAAGTCGGTGAAACTTCATCTCGTGAATGCATATCTAAATAGATGCCAATAAACCATAAGTAGAAAAAAAAAAATGTGCCATTGACATCAATAACTCATTTACTGTGGGTATCTAGAAATGGAACTCAGAAAACCAATATCGAAGATAAAAAATGTGTCACTGAATAGAAACTTATGCAACTAGACTATAATAATGATACGAATTTTCCAATCCTAAAATATGTTATATAGGTACCAGGTCCGTTGAAACCTTCAACTAATGAGGTCTTTATTGAAGAGGCCTTGCACTTGAAAAGTTAAGCTTATTTTCCTCGCCATGAAATCAATTACTTTGATCATAAAAATAAGATAAGTGTGAAAATGCATAAGAGAATAACTAATTAATCACCCACTAGTAAATCAACAAAGTGATAGGACCAAGCACATATAGAATAATCACTAGTAAGCATATTTCAAGATGTGAGATTCCAGGAACAAATTACTCCTGAACAACAAAGAACATAAATATCAAAAACTAATTAGCATAAAATTAAATCAACCAAACTCGTGGGGAGAAGAAAGAGAAAACAACAAACAAAACAAAGTAAGTAGCTTTTCAGCAAAACAAACCAATGAACCCCATTCGCTTACTCTGGAAAAAAAATGCAGACAACTTTATCAGAGAGACCTGACCATATGATGAAGACCATGCACACCAATTTCCAACGGTTTTCAGTCAAAGCACAGGTAACCATACAACCATCCAATTCAACAGATTGATCTTTCTTTTTCTTTTTCACGTGATTTTTCTTTTTCTTTTTCACCCTGAATTTGTCTTATGAATTTCCTTGCTTAACATGCAATTGGAGTCCTTGTCAGCTCGTCTCCCTAAAAGCCGAGAATCACTTGATTTCATAATGAACTAACTACAACTTCTCATTGATTTCATCTTTCTTTGTCTAAAGGCATAAACCTTGAACACTTGTTGATCTACTTAACTACAACAAGTGTGAATTTTGTTACTTCCCGACAAGGGTAACATAAACATTGTGGTTAGCCTATGATCAATAAGCAATATATGTAAACACAAATTTGATTAAACAAACAATTGGAAAATCAATATTTAAAAAAAAACAAAAAACAAAAAACCCAAAATTCAGCATATGATATAACAAAGTTTAGTTGTTCAGTCTTGTTATCTCACAAAGAGTATAACTGAGGTGTATTTTCTTGTTCAGATACCTCTACAACAGCTCCATTGTTCCCAACTGCAGCTGAAGCAACTAAACACACTCCTTTCCTTGGAGAATTGGTAAGAAATGACAAACTCGTCCATTATCTTCTCAAAAAACCTGGAAACAGTGTAGTCCCTTGCTTAGCCTAGCCTGATATTATCAAAAAAGAAAAAAAGAGCATTTTACCAGGAACTGAATTGATTTTCATGGGTCAAACAAACAAACAAAAAAAAAAAGGCATTGCTGAGGCAATTAGTGCAGCCTGTGCCATTTTCATGGATCAAAAAGCCTTCAAATGGGATTAGGAATTCAGGAAAACTAGTAGTGACTGTGAGCCAAGTCTAAAACTGAGATTAATGTGGAAGAACAGAGGCTCCTTGGTCAAAATGCAATCAGGCATCCAAGATATCCTGAACTTATTTAAAAGGAGAATAAATAATGAAAAAATTAAAATATAAAAAAGTAATTTACAACGCAAACTAAGTAAAAGTAACCTTAAGAAAAAAAAGGAAATTTTCACCAGCAAGTAACAATTGAGACAAGCAATCAATGCGACCTCAAAATACCCAAAGCCCAAACACAATAAACGTTAGCAACCAACTTTGAAGACTAAAAAGAGTAGCTAAAAAGGAACAGATAACCTTCTCAGGTTGCAGTTTTGACAACATTAGTTCTATTAGATTTAGCTATGTCTCCATAATGTAACCCGGAATGACACCTTGCTGATAACTAGTCCCTGCACGTAATTTAGGTGATGAAACTGACTTGTTCTCTCTTTCGTCTAAATCAAAGTCACCTAATAATTAGTAATAACATCACCATGCTAGTGCCTTGCCACTGATCCTAAAAAACTTAAGAAACCAGTCACATCTGCTACACGACTAAGATGTGCCTAGTTCCTAAACAAGAATGGATGTAATAGTAATGATGACTGAGACAAGAGATGTAATTCTGTAATACAGATGATAATCACTTCCACCAATGTCCTCCCAGCATCCATAAGCTAAGAAATCGTTTTGCTATGGTCTGAAACTCACCAGCATAATCTATCAAAATGGGCACTTGTGAATTGTTTTTCCCAGCAACCTGAGCAGACTCAATTAACCCCAACTTAATGTACAAATTAAAATAATCTGGTTATTTTATTTTCCACATGGTAGATGGCACACCATCTCTATTCCAAATTTTTGAAGCATCCAAAAAGTTATGCAAATCTCTGAATGAATTAATTGATTTTGGTGGCAGTAAATAAAAAAAAAAAGGAGTTTAATCTTTATTCTCCAAAAACCCTTGGTTAGATTCTTCTAATAGAGAATTCTCCACTAATGAATTATATGAGAATATGAATCTATTCTCTCCAACTAAGAGAAAAGAATAAATGCTTTTATATACCTATGGGGCTCTCAAATTAGAAGTGTGTACCAGTCTGAAAAGTGAAATGGGAAGAAATCTGAAGGGTCGTATGAGCCTGTGACAGTGAGAGGCAGAGGACTTGGCCTGTTGAGGCACATGACTTGGGGCAGGGATCCCCAGATTAGTGAATTATTAGTTATTATCTGTAGCTTTATCAATAAATCTTCTAAATGCAATAAAATAAAATAAATTTTGGACACCCTTTTGAAACCACGGTCCAGAACCAGAATTGTTTTCTCGATATAAACTTCAACTTTTGCATTTTCCAGTTTGTTAAATGAATCATTTCACTACACTATTTCATTAATTCCTTTACCACTGCCCATTTCTCTTGTTTAGGCCCATCTCGTTAAAATTCATATTACAAAATTGAAAGCTCTATAAGGAAATCGAAAAGAAACCCAAAACCCAGTTCCCTTAAAACTGAAAAATCTATCAATCTAAGCACATCAAACTTACTAGGCATTCTGTAAAATCTAAGCTCTATAAAATGTGTTAAAGAGAACCACACTATCTCCAACAAATCTGACTACCCTCCACCCCATCATGCAAATTAAGAAAAACTAAGTAGCCATTAAAGTAACAAGTAGCAATAGAAGTAACTATCTCAGTTTGCTGACTCTAATCAATTCAACATTTCTATTGGGCATTCTATCAAACACTTTGCATGCACAAAACTAAGTATGCACAACCAATAAAAAACAAAAAAAAAAGAAAGTTATCCAACAAAAAAATCTAAGCAAAATCAGATTTAACCTTATATCAATCTGAGGAAGTGTGGTGGTCTGAGAGAAAGAGAGAGAGAGAGAGAGATACCTGAAGCTTGGGAGCCAAGGCTTATTGAGAGCAGAGGAGAGTCGCGGCCCTGAGCTTGACGAGAGAAGGAAAAGCGAGCCTTGGTGCGAGCATATGGGAGTCACGGCCAAAGAAGAGCGCGAGAGACCTAATCCCAAATTCTGAAAGGGATAAAAAGGGACTATTATTGGACAGTATTACTTTTATCCAATCTAATGTACTTAATTTGTGACACCAAACATACGACAACTGTTATCCAATCCTCTTCTTGTCCGGCAGTCCAAACAGGACCTTATGTAATAGACTCAGAATGAGATAGCCGAAAGTAATTAGCAAAATACGGGAACTAAACGGCCAATAATACGCAACTTTTTGTAAATTTAATTATACAAGTATAATACTTCTAATTTTGAAAAATATGTTTATAAAATATGCTAATACAAGTGTAATTTTCTATGAAAATATGAGATTTTTCACCTACATTACTTATTGATAATTGATTAAGTTTTTAAATCAATATTACACAAAAAAAAATGTAATAATAGAAAATCTACTGGGACAAAAAATAATTGAATTTGAATGAAAAATAAAATTGGTGAGGAGTATTTTTTTATATGGCTGAAAGATAAGTATGAGTATTTTTATGTACGTTTGACAAAAACAAAAATAAGTAATTCGGCTGTATAATTGAAACATACGTATTTATGTGTATGATACGGATATTGTGCGCAAAATTGCTAACTAGCCTGAAACTTTTGCTGGGATGTCAAGGAGTGCGCCTAGACAAAGGAATTTCTTTCAGTGGACACATGTAGCCATTCTCTCTAGGAATGGTTGGAATCTTTTAGCAGTCTTTGATCTCCCTTGCTTCTGTGAAGTACATTTTGGATTGAATAAAAAAATTGGATGCCATAAAAAAAAAAAAAAAAAAATCACATAAGCATCACAGGTCAGATCTCTAATCTTTCTCTTCTTTACTAATGGAAAATATCATTTTTTGGTGTTATGCTTTTAACATCACAAATACCCAAATTTCACAGCAAAAGATGAAAGCAGAAAAGGAATACCCAAATCAAATCGGGAGCTAAAGTTTCACAGGTCGTGGACTGAGGGAGAGATGGGCCTTTGCGAGCTAGATGCCATCCAAAATTTGGACTGTTGTAGTTGACTTTGTGAAATCAAATTGTGAGGTAAAATATTTTAACTTAATGCTACTTTTCCTAAAGATCTCATATTTTCGTATAATCAATAGAGCAAGTAATTAAAAATAAAAGATTTATTTACTAAGTTTTTAGTATGGACACTAATCTAGTAGGTATTTTCTTTTTTTTACTTATACATAGTATCATTTTGGCTAATGAAAATTCATGTATATTTTTTTATATTAAAATGTTTCATCAATCATGCACATTTTTTATATTAAAAAGTAAGAAAAAAAAAACATTAATGATACGTTTTTTCACTATAATCGTTGGATCACTATTAGATAATGATCCAACGGTTAAAAAAAATACTTACACATAGGTAAAAGAAATATATTTACTTGATTGGCAATCTTTTATAATAATATCCTATGTCTTAAAAAAAAATAAGATTTAACTAATGACCATTACTTATTACAAATTTAAAAGAAAATATCACACTCATGTTACCAAGATTTGACTTTCCAAACTTACATACACATCTCTAAAATCTTGAATCAACTGAGTTAGTCTCAATTAGCACAATGATATCCTATTTTAATCTTTCAGATTTATAATATTGTCCAATACCGTTATACTATGTTAATAACGGTCTACGTTCTCATTAATCGATGATTATCATCATATCGAAGATAATATTTTTAAGCTAAAACATTCGAGTAGAAATAGTAGAAAATTGGTCTATATTGAGTGCAGCTGGGTATTGACTTGCTGGGAGAATGGCATTTTCTGGCCTAGTGTTTCTCGGTGCAAAGCAAATTCCATGACTGAGTTTATTCCTGAGATGAAATCGCAGCTGTCAAAATCAGACTTTGAGTTGTGGTATGTATTGTCATCTGGTTTATATGGTATAATAGAAATCGAATTGTCCATGATAAGAAAGGCCCAAGTCCAGAACTTCTTCTAGAGATGATGCCTTTCTTTGGTGGTTCGAATTCAAACGACTAGACTCCAAGCTAGTCATTCCCCTCGGTCTACAAAATGGTCTCCTCCGCCTGAAGGCCGTCAGACAACACTCGTCGCACGTTGGTATACATAGGCATTGTGGTCCGTACGTGATAATCTAGGCACATGGTTGTGGCCACTGCTACCCAGAAGATTGCTATCTTTTTTAATCCATTTATCGCTAAATGTTTAGCTTTTAGGGAGGTAACATGTATAAAATCATATAATACCTACATGAACATGAGACGCACTTAAAAAAACCATATCACAATACCTGTGAAGTTTTTTTTTATTACTATTATTATAAATTAAAAAAAAATATTTATTATTATTCAATCCTCGCTTTATTAGAAATTATAAATTTTTATATTTATTTTCGATTTAGCTCGAATTTAGAATTAAAATTTCAAATAATAAGTATTTTTACTGTTTGATTCAATTCACTTGGTCAATAATACATAAAAAGTTAAATATACACAAAATAAACAAAGAAAAATATAAAAGTAAATACAAAATAAAGACGTAAATAAAGATACGCTAAAGTTGGTTTCTAAATGGTTCCACTTGAAAGTAAAATACCGAAAAACACCTAGTAGATGGACGTCATGTACGGTTCTCAAAGCACGTCGTGGCTTCTATATATAAAGAGATATATTGATTTAGTTATTGTATTTTTCCTATATTTTTGTAATAATTAGTCTTATGCCCAAATTTTGTCAAACTCAATTTACTATTTGCAAGACCTATTAGATATTTTCATATTTAGTTAGGATGAATATCTTCCATCAAAAAGAAAATTATTATTTAATTATCAAGATATTGATTCTTTATATCAGTCAGAATTAGTAAACATCTCCAATGATTTGATTACTCAAAGGTAAAATTATTAGATAAGTTTATTAATTATTAAGATCTCCCATTTATGATTGGCCTATAACTTTATACAGGGTCTTCGCCAAAGAACCAACAGATATCATGGATAATTCTCTCCACAAAATGACATTTTTTTTTCTCACTTCTCAATCTTTAGAGAATATCTACATTCTATCACATTTATTTTCTAAGAACATGTTGACTTTTCGCTCTTTTGCAGGAAAATCCCAAAGAGAATCCGACGATTTGTTGGAGTGGTATCCATAGGAGGTCTGAGTTATATAGAGTAATGGAAGCTTTCGTAGAAAGAGTGGCTAGGGTTTCAGAGAACAAAACATTGTTTTTTAAGTTATTTGTTCATTTAGTCTACCCAATTAAATTTGAATGGTTTAGTTTCATGGTTTTTACATCTTGAGGGTCTACTAATACCTTTTCATATATAGTGATAAAAGATATTTATCCATAAAACGTTATAAAAAATAATCATGATTATCATGTTGCACCTCTAAAATACTTAGATATATTCTTCCTTAACAAACCCCAAACCACATTTTTCTTCAACAAATGCTAAATTACTTTTGCTACCACCGTCACTTGTTTTACACCATTGATCGCTATGCTGATTGTGCCTATCTCGGTTCCACTTGCTTTGTTGACCTTTCTTGATATTGTTAAAAAAATTTCAACTGAGGTAGAGACACTATCCTGATTGTGCCTATCTCGGTTCCACTCGCTTTATTGACCTTTCTTGATATCGTTAAAAAAATTTCAACTGAGGTACAGACACAATCCTGACTGTGCCTATCTCGGTTCCATTTGCTTTATTGTCCTTTCTTGATATTGTTAAAAAAATTTCAACTGAGATAGAGACATTAGAGCAAATTTAAGGCCTAATTTTTCATTAAAATAAAAGTTTTAATTTTGCAAATGATATATATATATATATATATTCATCACGTGCTTAAAAGAAGATTAAAATTGATAAAACTATTTGATTTTTAGTTAATGTTTCTTAAAATTTAATTACGTGTCGATATATAAAATAAAGAATTTTGGGGAAAAGTTTTGCCTTATGAAGAGAAATATGTACTATTTCTTTGAAATCATTAATTAGCCAATTAAAAATGAGATGCATGGGATGAAACATAGAATAAATAACTTGTCCATATAATCTCCTTTTTAAAATTCACCCTTAAAATAAGTACATTTTCTTAACTATTTTGTTATTTGTTTTTATTTTTTTGGTTATTCGGGTTATTGTTTGTCGTTAAAATGGTAATATTAATTATGTATCTATTCTTTTTGGGATTGGGACACGTAGAAACTACGTGTGCTTAATATTGTTTCGTACTCCTATTTCTCTAAAAGGCACTGTGGTAGATCTTTGGGATAAAGTTCAACATTGTTATTTGAGTTCTCAACTTGATTTTTTCTAGAAGGTTAGTCTGTTTTCTATTTTTTAGATTATTTGGTACATTTGGAATTTGGCTCTTTTCGAGGAAAAAAAAAATCTTCCATTAATTCTGCATTGGTTCTCTTATGGTACTTTATTAGAAAGGTTGAGTCTTTGATTTCAGGTATTATGTTTAATTCTGTAACAAAATTTATGATTTTGAGGGAATTTCGTATTAAGGGTAGGCCCCGAAAGATGCCTAATATTAAAGTTGTCTAGAGGTCTTCTCCTCATTCCTAGATTAAGGTCAACACTAATGCTTCTGCTTTTAGCACTTTGGGTCTTTCTAGATGTTCAGGAGTATTTAGGACATATCGTGGTTTTGTTTGTAGTTGTTTATCTATTACTTTAGAAGTAGGTTATGCTTTCGAAGCTGAGTTGGCAACGAAAATTTATGGGATTGACTTTAATTAGAAATATAGTTAGAAGCGTCTTTGGTTGGAGAGTAATTCTATTTATGTGATTTCTATATTGTAATCTCATTGTTTAAAAGTCTCTTTTCGTTGGATATCAGTTTAGTCTAAGATTTTAGGGTATATTGTTCATATGGATCTCATCGTGATACATATTTATTGTGAGGCTAATTGCATTGTTAATTCTTTGGCTTCTTGAGCATCTTCAATAATTTCTCCTACTTGGTGGTAGATTGCTCATTCTTTCATTTCTCTTTTTGTTTATGATAATTATATTGCGAAGTCTAGTTATAGATTTCACTAAGTTTTCTGATTTCTTTGAATTTTGTTTCGATTTTTAGTTTTTGAGAGGTCAAGTCATGTCCCTCTTTGACTAGGTATCTCTTTTTCTTTCTATTTTATTTTAGTTTCTTTCGTTTTGTCGAGTTTTAAAAAAAAGTCATCTCCTTTTGTCTCATTAGTGTTGTTACTTGTTGGTGACCTTTAATTCATTTATTACAAATTTGCCATTAGACGTTTTCTGCTTAGCCACTGCTGCTCACATTCACTAAAACTAAATTAATAAAATTACAGAATTTCCCTTACGGGGTCGGCAGCTTATTCCTCCTCAGTTTAATAATCTTACGTGAAGAATACTAGTGGAAAGACATCTTATGAAGAAAATTATTGGAAACTAGTGCTCCATTTGAAACATGGATAGGCTCCATTTGAAACTTAGATTTTTAGAGAGAGAAAAAAATTTCAAGGGAAAGGAGATAGTTTAATTTGATGTTATTTTAGGTATATAGAATTTTGACAAACTAATTAGTAAAATCAAAAATGTCAAATAAAGTTCTATAAACTTTTAGAAAAAGTATTTTCTTCTTTCTTTTCGCATGACTTTTTTCTTGCAATTTTTTTCCTCCAAAATTCGAGTTCCAAACGAAACATTTTGTAACAATTTATTGTGGTTCACAAAGTATCATACATCTCTCTTAAGGACAGTATATTTCACGAGAGAACATATAGATGTTAGACTACAATTTGTGAGGGATATCATCGTAGAAGGGCATGTTAAAGTGGTGAAATTTTTGCACTCGATAATCATGCAAATATGTTGACTTGGGCTATTGTAGTAAGTAAGTTCAGAGAAGCTTTGAGCTTACTAAATATTTTGTCAACTTGAAGACCTTAGTAATTGTAAGATCTATAGTTCAGATTCACAACCAAATCTAGAGTCAAGATAGAAATTGTTGACATTGGTGATAACTAATTTGGTACATTAGTTAAGGTAGTTAAGTCAGCAAGTTAGTTAGGGCTGCAGCTTAGCTGTTGTAACTAATCTAGATGGCATGTCAGCAAGTCCTCAATTATAGGCTCTATGTATAAGAATGTATCAGTATAGATAAGTAGTACTGCTCTATTGTTGTAAGGAGAGTAGAAAAAGTTTCATCACACTATTGTTGTAACATTGGTTTTGCTTGTTAGGATTATGTCTAATAAAATATTTATTATTTTTGGATATTTATTGAATATTTTAGATATTTAATGAAGGGATATTTCATACATAGTATTTGTGATAATGTTTTGATTATTAGTATAATAGTAAATGTCAAAATATTCTATAACTTATTCATTAGATAAATATTTTAATAAAGTTGTTTATTAAAGTTAAGACATATTTTCTCTTATTAAATCAAATAGGATTGTTCACAACTAATAAGAGAATATAGACACTTCTCTTGAATCGTGTTGCAAGATATTGTGTATTTATAGTGTATCTTAATATATATTGGCGTGACAATATGCAAAAAGTCTTAGATATAAATATTGAATAATGACCATATGAAATATATTATTGTAATAAATGTCATTGACAATAACATATTCTCACAAATTTGATAATTAATACATATTTTTTTTAATCCATAAGTGATAAACTTGTGTTTTAACTTGTATTATTTGAGATGTTAAAAGATACAAATCAAGAAATTAATGATCTAGACTATGACATTTTAGTAATGCATTATTATGGACATTGAGAAAATATGCTTATAGTTATGGAATTCACAACTCTATTATATAGAGAAATGAATATTGGTTCGAGGAGCTTTAGGAGCTTAAATGATTTAAAACCTTAGTTAAGTAATTAATAAAATTAGATATTTTAATAATTGGAGACTTTTTGTAAGTCTGGTAATCCTTTAGATATAATATTGTACAAAAAAATTGAAAGATATAATTAGGGGAGTAAAAAGATAATTTTACCTAGTTTTAATTATAAGTATTCATATGAGGATACACGTAAAAATGTTAATTATCTAATAGACATAATTTTAATTATAAAGTATATTGTGATATTTATTTAATTCACGAGTACAGTATGAACCTTTAGTGGAATAAGTCCATAACTAGTAGTATAAGTTCACTTATATTAAGAATTAATTAGAACTAAGTCTTTGACTATTGGAGTTTGAATTAAATAGGTCTATTCGGATCCCTAATCTACACAAATATCTTGTCCTATATGAGATTAGCCAAAGTAGGCTCAAATAGTTTTTTTAGGCAATTACATAAAAAGGAAAAAGGCTGAATATAAATATGAGCTTTTGTGACCCACCTAGTCCACTTCTTAGAGCAGAATTTGGCCAGTCCATACTCTAGTGTTGGTCGAAATTCCTCCTTAGGCTTTTCTTCCCCCTTCCCCCATTCTTTTGTGCAGAAATTTTTTTTTGTTTTGACTGAAACATTAATTTGGTAACTGTATAGAAAATTAAGAGAAAGTGAGAGAGAGAATGTAAAAACCCGAATTTTGGGAGGGTAATTTAGACAATTTACTAATTTTTCGAATATAATATTGGGGGGATTAAATTGCAAAAGTTTTGTGCAGAAGAACCAAATTACAATTTTTGATGGACTAGATTAATAGAGATTTGAAATTTGAAGACTTATGTGCAATTTTTCAACCTTGTAAGACGGGGCCACGTGCCCTGTCCTTTTCTTTTCTCTCTCTCTCTCTTCTCCCCCGATCTCTCTCTCTCTCTCACTCTCTCTCTCTCTGCATTTCTCGACTGGAAGAAGCAGAGGCCACCACGGGAGCTGCTGCCTCCGTCGTCCGCCCGCGCCACCGACCGGCGTCGACTCGCCAGACCGTGCCGAAGCTCCGCCGCCGTCGCCTGCAACACCAGAAAACCTCCAAGTCGCCGTTTCAGTTTTTTCGTCGCCGAAGAAGATTTCGGCCACCATTCGACCTCCAACCAATCCGGTTGGATTCGTCTCGTCTTAAGGATCATCAAGGTATATATATCTCAACCCCATTTTACCCAGATTGAAAGTTACAATATTTGGGTATTTCAAGTTTAAGTTTGACTTTTTGATCCGGTCGTTGGATTGTGTTTTTGACCTCATTTTTGGAATGTACTCGAAAATGGAGAAGTTTGATATATATATTGCCTATGTTTGGTGATCGGCATAGAAATCGAGATCGGACGGTTAAGATTTGTCTCGTTTTGTGTGCCGCCGTCCAGTGTGGGCCCGGACCCGAATTAGACAAGTTATATATCTAACCTAGTTATTTTGGGTGCTAGAAATTCAGCGAAGAGGTCTGTTTGTGGAATTGAAGCTCCGGTGAGAAGTTGGTTTTCACAAGAGGACGATCGAGGGCTTGGAATTGGTTCCCGACCCTCCGGACGATCGTCAACGACACCTTGAGGATTCAATAGCATGGTATTGCTATTCGAGCGAGGTAGGGACTCAATTACCTCTGTTTCATATCGTTTTTGAATAAAACTTATTTTCTGTAACATATGAGAACAAATGTGATTTTTGGTTTCTCGAATATCTGTGATGGGAATTGGTTGTATGAGATATATACTGTATTACTCTGAGAATTTTCTGAATGCAGGTTATTTTGGGTATATTAAAAATATAGCCATTATACTGCCCGTTTTTCTACAAAAACCTAGTATATTGATTTTACTGAAAAACCAGAGTACGGCTATTTTCACACTTCAGTTCTGTATTGCACGTGTCATAGGATCATACATGAGCACCGTATTAGTATCATAGGTTTACAGTGTGGCTCTGCGTGCCCCACCATTGGTAAAAGTCCGTAAACTCGCATGGGGTTTTGTTACTTCTGATTACCTCCCTATTTGGCAGGTATAGGCAATTCGGTTGCCCTTGCAAATTTGGTACGCGACACACGAGTGTCCCCTCCAGGTATGGGTTTAAGTATCAGGCAGGTTGTTAGGCATACTTAGTGCCATCATCCTGGGTTTCCACAGATGAGAGGATGAGAGCTCATGAGTATGGGTTGATTTGTGTCATGTGCATATGGATTGAATGGTTTTTATTACACTGCTTTTTATATATATATGGATTTCCAGTTTGGATTATATATATATATGTATGTTTTGGACTAAACTAACTATGCAAGAATTTCCCATCACTAAAATATTTTCGATCGAGGTAATTATTTTTCCTACTAAGCATTTTATGCTCACCCCCCTATCTTCTTCCTCAGGTGGTGTCCAATGCGATCTTGGTGATCAAAAGGAGTAAGAGGTCATCTGGATTGCAGTTCGTCTCTTGATAATGCTAGGAATTTGTTGTTGTAGTCTTTGGACTATTTGAGTTTTGTTTTAGCATTGAACCAGAATTACTGCTTTCTATTTTATCTGCGAACTTATGTATGCCATTATGGTATTTGACTTTTGTTGTGGAAGATGGTGATGTTTGAACTTTTATGTGATTTCGTGATTTTTAATTATTATTCAGTCTATGTTTAATGGTGTATACGAACTGTGGGAGTAGTTCACGGGATAAAATTCTAATTATATTATTTAAATGGACCGTTTTTATAAAAACTAGAACTTTTGACACTTTTCAAATAAATCAAGGAATTTCCCACCTTTGTGAAATTCTCTTTCTGCCACTGGCCCCAGTTTTGGGTCATGACAGAGAAAGATCTTAAAAAATTTTATGAAAAACTATAATTCGAAATTTTTTTTTTATTTTTCATGCTTCCGCTAATCTTTAATTTTGTCATATTTTTCATAAATTATAACCAACATTGTTATGGGAGTTGAAATATTCTAATTGTACTACTGAGGGGCCTTAGTGAAGCTTATAGAGAGAATCATATTCTGTAATTGTGAGCATCTGAGGATGTAAATAATAGTGAATTTGACTAGAGACTTCTATATCTCTGCCCTGGATATGTATAATTTTCATATTAAAATCTGGAACCAATTATCTCGAGTGTTCGTTTTGCTTTCTATACTCTGATTTATTTGTTCTTATATGTATGATTGATCTAAATATTACCAACAACCGTATTTGGAAAGAAAAGTGCGGAGGCATGTGGGGCATATTTAAAAAATAGTAAGATAAAATTTATATGAAGATAAAAAGTAATTTATGTGTTTAACTTCTCTATAATATATTCTAATGGAATAAGAGATTTCTGTAACCAAACTAATAATCTCACCTTTCACTTCTAAAACAAATCAAGGTAAATTATGTGAAAACTTCATCACAAACACATTCAGCTATCAATGAGATCATAGATGAGATATTTACAAGTATCAACGCATCATACTCTATAAATGAGAGATTTTAAACCTGATAAACTTTGATTCTATCAAAAACACCATCCACCAATAGATAAGGTAACAGGTTTTTCGTAGAGATTGATATTTGTCGACATTTATCATTCTAGTTCTAGAGCTAAATCCACATAGAAGATAGGACAAATTGAGTAGAGAGATTAAATCTACTTTTACACAAAAGAAATGATATATTAAAAAGAAAAGAAAAAAACAAAAGGAAAGATAGTTCTATCGAATAAGGAAATCAAGATCCAAAGCAAATCTGAGTCTCTGGCTGAGCAGGTATCCATAGGAAGTCGAAGTTATAGAGAGTAATGGAAGTTTTCATACAAAAAGTGACTGGGTTTTAGAGAATAAAACGTTGTTTTTCTTAGTTCTCTTTTATTTTTTGTTTATCTAATTATATTTAAATGCTTTTAATAA
Source organism: Parasponia andersonii (assembly GCA_002914805.1). Lineage (NCBI taxonomy): Eukaryota > Viridiplantae > Streptophyta > Magnoliopsida > Rosales > Cannabaceae > Trema > Trema andersonii. The sequence continues at coordinate 705,766 of JXTB01000187.1, read as the reverse complement.
AGGATTTTTACACCTTGGGATCTACTAATGCCCTTTAAACGGTGATAAATGGGACTCATTTATGAATATTATCAAAATTAACCCTAATTATCATCCTAATTATCATGTTATACTTTTAAAATTAATTAGATACTACCTTTCTTAATAAATCACAAAACATATTTTTCTTTAACAAACCCTAAACTGCTAATAGTACCATCATCACTTGCAGTACACCACTTACATTGTTGATAGCAAATCTTGACGTGCCTCGTTTCAATTGCGGTTAAATATATATATGTCCATTTAACTCGCTAATTTTATGTTATTTTGACTACTTATCTTTGTCGCATTTTATTTATTCGTTTATATTGTCGAAAAATTTTACCAACATAGGGACAGAGTAATTTCACAATTCTGAATTAATTTTTTTATTAAATGAAAGTTTTGATTTTATAAATATATTTTTTTTCATCACTTGCTTTTAAATGAGAATCACATGCTTTTAAACGAGAGTTAAAATTGATAATGCCCTTAATTTTACTTCTTGTATGTTAAAAAAGAACTGGTTGTAGATTTATAAAACAAAGAAATTGGAGACAAGCTTTACTTCATGAAAGAAATATGTCATCTTTCCTTTGAAATCGTCGGCCACTAAAAAATGAGATGCATGGGATGAAATGTGGAATGAATAGCACGTTCATGAAATCTCCTTTTTAATATTCAGCCCACTTAAAAAAAAAGAGAGTAATGTTTTCTTAACTATTTGTTATTATTATTATTTTTGGGTTAATGCTTGTCGTTGAAATGTAATGTTGATTAGGTAACCGCTGTCTTTGGGATTGGGACACGTATAAGCTGCATGTGCTTAAGTCGTCTCCTTTTGTCTCATTTGTGTGTTGGTAATATATATATATATATATATATATATATATATATATATATATATAAAATAACAAATATGCCATTGGGCGCTTTTTGCTTGGCCAGTGGTCACTGGCGCCGCTCATATTCCCTAAAAATAAATTAAAAAGGTAAAGAATTGGCCTTATGGGGTCGGCGGCTGCTCCCTCGTCAGTTCACGTCCATACGGTTACTTTATTACCTCATCATCATATAAGAAGAACATTACTGGAAACTAAATAAAGTTCACAACGGAAAAATAGTGAAACGGATATTATTATTTTTATATCTTTTATTTTAATAATTTGTTCAAATTATATTTTCTGTTTTAGTTATTATCAATATTGATTCTTAGATTTGAAATTTATTACAAATTTATACCCTGATACTAATTTAGAGCAGTGAATTTACTAAGTTGTCGTTTAAAAAATTAAAAATAAATCATCTAAAAACTGATCCGAGAATAAATTTATTAAATTATCTTAGTAAATTAACTGCTCTAAATTAGTATTAGGGTATAAATTTATAACAAATATAAAATATAAGGATCAATATTAATAATAATTAAAATAGAAAATATAAACTGAATAAAGTGTAAAAATACAGGATATAAAAATGATAATTTCTCTTATAGAAAAATAAAGAATTCTCTGGTCACCTTTTCTTGTACAATAATATTAAGAAGACAAAAATAGTTTTTCTCGAAAAAAATCAAAAATAAAAAATAAAATGAAATGAAATGAAGCGAAGCATAGTGTTAGAAGTAGCACACAAATCTCTTAAACACAATTTTTTTTGGTAGGAACTTTTATTTTCTGTAGAGTAGGCAGAGTAAAAAGCTAAAGGAGAAGCATATTGCTCATGCAAGAGGATACCAAACTTTAAGATATATATATATATATATATATATATATATATATATTCCAATCACTTTAAAATAATCAAAAAAAAAGGAGACTGTTATCCAATTTGCTCATTTTCATATTTAAAACTAAATACCATTTTAATTATACAGGTTTTCCGTCTCAACTCTCTTAATTCACCTAACCGAATTCATAATTAAATTCTAGGTTGGTTGATGATGATCCTCACAAGTAATATTTAACAATTTTTCAATCATATTGAACTCATTTGGACAAGTTAGAAATTTTTCTTAAATGATTTCAGGCTTGGGGGGTTTACAATAATTTAAAAAAAAAAAAAAAGATTAAAAGGGCAAAATTGTAAATTTGACTATTGGTACGGCACTACAAAAGTTCTCATGTGCCTTCAAGTTCGTCCCCACTTATTTTGGAATTTTATTTTCATTTTGTTCTTCCTGAAATTTCACACCGAAGATTGCTGACTCCTATAAATTCCTGGCACCACCGCCATTAAAGGCCATCTTAATTTCTTCGTCTTCCTCTTCTTCGTAAGCGGTTGAACGACTCGTCGTTTTAATGTTTTCCCGAAAGCCAAGCCCTCCATCTTCATGGACGGAGAAGGAGGAGCACCACTACGACAACAACAAGATTACCAAAGAGTCCTCACTATTTTTCACCACCACTCTTAAAAACAACCCCAGACTCAAGTACACCGCTCTCCTTTTCTTCTTCCTCTTATCCTGGTACGTCGTCAACTCCGTCTGGTTCAACCTACCCGCCAAAAACGACAACTCCCAAAGCCAAAACGACGTCAAAATCTCAAAGACGACGGTACTCAACAACTGTAGGAACGGCACTCTCTCCGTCTACGTGTACGACTTACCGGCCGAGTTCAACTTCGGCCTTCTAGAGAACTGCCGCCACCTCAATGTCTACACCGACATGTGCCCCCACGTCGCGAATCGCGGCCTGGGCCAGGCCATCTCCGACCTGGGCTCGGGCTCGGGCTCGGGCTCGACCCGGCCCAGCTGGTTCGCGACACACCAGTTCATCGCCGAGATGATCTTCCACGCGCGCGTCGAGAGCCACGCGTGCCGCACGCGGGACCCGGGCCGGGCCGCCCTCTTCTACGTCCCGTTCTACGGCGGCCTCCACGCCTCGAGCAAGTTCCGCGAGTCGAACCTCACGGAGCGGGACGCGCTGGCCGTGCGGCTCGTCGACTTCTTGACCGAGCAGCCCTGGTGGAGGCGGAACCAAGGGAGGGACCACTTCCTCGCCCTGGGCCGCACCGCGTGGGACTTCATGCGGGCCCCACAGAGCCCCGACTTCGGCGCCAACCGCCTCCTCAACCTCCCGCCCCTCAAGAATGCGACGGTCCTGACCGTCGAGAGGCAGCCGTGGCAGGGCAAGAACCAGCGCGGGATCCCCTACCCGTCCTACTTCCACCCCTCCACTTGGCGGGAGGTGGTGACGTGGCAGGAGAGGGTCAGGGGGTCGAGCCGGCCGAATCTGTTCTCCTTCATCGGGGGGCCCAGGAAGGGCCTGGAGAAGGCGGCCATAAGGGACAAGCTGATCGCCCAGTGCTCCGGGTCGACCAGGTGCGAACTCCTGCGGTGCGGGTCGAAGTGCCACGACCCGGGCCACGTGCTCGGGGTGATGGCCCGGTCCGACTTCTGCCTCCAGGCGCCGGGAGACTCGTTCACGCGGCGGTCGACATTTGACTCGGTGCTGGCCGGGTGCATACCCGTGTTCTTCTCGGAGCACACGGCGTACAGCCAGTACGGGTGGTTCCTGCCCCAGGAGCACGGCGAGTACTCGGTCTTTATCGACGAGAAGAGCGAGGCCAGCCGGAGGGTGGAGGAGGAGCTCGCCAGGATTCCTAGAGAGAGAGTGGAGAGGATGAGAGAGAGAGTCATTGGGCTGATCCCCAGGCTGACGTATGCTCACCCGAGCACCACGGACGCCGGGTTCGACGACGCCGTTGACGTGGCCCTGGCGGCGCTTGCTGACCACGTCCACTTCAAATTAAGCTTAAATTAATTATTTTTTGTTTGATAGAATTTTTTTTTTTTGAGGTTTTAAATAAATAATTACGAATTAATACGAAAAAAAGAGAGAAGATGTTTATGAAATTTGAAAATATAATACATATTTTTTTTTCGGGGGGGCCCGCAAATACGTGGATGGTGCCTGCCGACAACCTTGAGTTTAATTTCTCTTCTATTTTTTTTTTGTAAAGAATAATTGTTTTTTAATTCATTAGGAGGTACTTTAGTGTTACGCGTTGAATAAAATATTTGAGTTTTTAAGATTTTAGTACATTTTATTTGCGGAGGAATTTTCTGTTACGATTTGGGTTCTTGTCGGTTCCACCAAGAGAAGGAACAACTTTGTAATAGGAAGGACACCGAAGATTCTTATTGTGACAATTTAAAATAATATTTTAAATGTAGCGATTGGGAAAAGAAGCCAACACAGCGAGGCATATAACACTAACACGCCCCTTTATTATTGTTATTATAGATGAATTTTTTGGCACTAGGTTTAATATTTCAGGCTGAATTGAAAAGTGTTCGGAAAATTTAGAAAGACCCAAAATTGGCGTCAAACAAGACAGCAGCAAATACTCTGAGGTCCACTCATTATTGTTGTTATAGAATAAAATAACAATGTCTGTACAATTACCAAGCACTTATTCTAACTAGTGTTTAAAAAAAAAAAAAAATTCCTCCAATCCAATAATTGCCCAAATATTTACAAGTTCTTTTGAAAAAGAAATTATTAAAATTATTAAGAAATTGGTCCACAATCCATTGGAAATACTTACTTGTTTTTCCTAAATATCGCGTCATATCAAAAGTACATCAACTTTTGAAAATGTAAATGGTAATGTAATGAAAATTTAAACTTCGATTTTAACAAAAAAAAAAAAAAAAAAGAAAATGGATTGAGTGGGGAGTGAAATTTTATCGTAACGAGAGTTCGTCCACAGCCTGTGGAGAGTTTTGAGTTGGAATTGTCGGTGTTGTGCGGTCTAAAATCCTCAGGTCGCATGAGGGTTAAGTTCGACCTCTTTCGTGATGGTTATATGCGACATCTTCCACAGGTTATATGCGACCTCCTCCGTGATGGTTACATGCGATCTCTTCCATAGGTTATCTGCGACCTTCTCTGTGTAGTCTTTTTTTGCGTAAGTATGTGCGTCTCTTTCTGTATAGGTGGTGGGTGACCTTTTCCGAAAGAAAAGGGAAACAAGTATATGCTATGTCAAACAGGAAACCTACAA
>JXTB01000187.1:658975-700551 GCA_002914805.1 Parasponia andersonii | reverse complement strand
AAGTAGAGAAATACAATAGATAGTTCATAAGTTGAGTTGCCCACCGACACTAACAAGTTGACGTGGAGTGTAGGAAAGGACCGTGCGTTGAAATAAGGAACAAGAGTGTAGACTAGAAAGAGAGCTTGACCAACACATAAGTATATAACAATGGTCCACATTTCATTTCCTTTCAACACTACTACTAAAAGCACTTAAATGTCATGCATAAAGGACAAGGAGCACTTCTTAAGGAGCATTAGATATTTGCAAGTACAGAGTAGGTCTACATTCTAAAACCCTCACAACAGACCAGAAAGCCTTACTCGAAAATGGCAAGCAAAAACAAGTAGTGGACAGGTTCATCTTCTTCTCTATTTATCACTTTATTTATTTCATAAGCTACTACTACTGTAGTTCAAGATAAAAACAAGAATAATCCAAGTAAATATATATATATATATATATATATATATATATATATATACACATCTATATACGCGCGATAATACTATTTTACAATTACAATTTAGTGTGTTTCTACTAAAATATTTCACTTCAATATTATAACAAATTATTATTAGAGTACATATGAAAAATAATAAGATAAGAGAACATTACTAGCAGATGTCATATAAATATATATATATATATAGATATAGGCCATTATCTAGTAGGTATTTTTTTTTTACCTCTCTATAAATATTTTTTATAAATATTTTTTTTAACCGATAGATCATTATCTAATGAATACCATGATTTAAATAGTTGAAAAAATAATAATAATAAAAATAAATACATATTATTTAATGCTCTTTCTTTCTCTCTATATTTTACTATGAAATGATATGCTTAATGAATTTTAATTACTCAAAACAAAACGCTATAGATAAGTAATTGGTGTCCTAATATTCAAGAGAAATTTAGGTAGATAATTAATATTTTAAATTTTATTAAATAGATACCCATTTTTTAAATTTTATAATTAAATGTCTAAATATATATATTTTTACATTTGATAAATAAATATATCTACCAATTTTAATTATTATACTGAAATATATTAGATATACACTTTTTCATACTTGGTATATAAATCTGTGTACCGAACGTTTTGTTATAATATTTAACAGAATATATTTCCTTGCATTGGCCCAAATTTTGTTCTTTTTTATATGGCCTTATATTCAAATACCCACGTATAGGTAATTGGTGCCCTATATGTGTGTGTATATATATTCAGTCTCAAGCACCATTGGTGAATGTCAAAAAACTAACTGATTCCTCTGCTTTTTCTCTGCGTTCGCAGTTTTTTCTATGGAATCTCTTATTACAAAAAAATAAATAAATAAAAATAAAAAACCGATCTTTTCCACACTTGGATTTGGAGTATGGCAAAAGAAAACAAAACCATACTTTCTCATTCAAGTATTGACAGAATGATAGATTAAAGTCAAATGCCCTAAACGTTTTCCATATACACAACAAGCCTCTCAAGTCACTCACAGACTGAACCAGTACTTATAGACTCATTTGTTCTCAAGACTCAAAAAAAAGTGAACCAGTACTCCTAGACTCATTTGCTCTCAAGACTCAAAATTTTTATCACTTTTTTTTTTCTACAGTTGACTTTTGACATTGAAAAAAAAATGGGGACACTGCTTAAAATGAATACACAATAAATAAGTTCAAATTTGACACAAGAACGGAACATCTTTCATTTTCTTCAATATATGACAAAGGACAATTGCCCTTGAACCTCAGGAGGGATAACTGTTGCTTGCTGAACTCGTTCTTAGTTCATCTTTCCCTTCTGTTGTTGCTAGCATCCACAGATTAGAATACGAATGGCGAGCTTTCGATCCGAGTTCTACGGTTCATCTTCAACGAGCTGCACATTGTATCCGTGCTTTAGGTCTGTAGAAATAAAGTATCCGACATAGTATTTAGACGTCCAAATTTAAACACACCCTCATCGTGAGACAAGCAATATATAGTAGACATATATACTTATACGTGTTTTTTGTTCACATGCGAAAGATAAAAAGAATTTTCCAAGCCAAAATTGTGGTACACATGACATGGAAACAACAACAGGAGGAAACAAGCCCGCGAGAATGGCCTAACAACTAAATCAAACATGATACAAAAGTGTTAGAACAACAAATTTGAAAAGTACTACTTTCATACTTTCATTAATGAGAGTCAAAATTCATGAGACAGTTAATAATTTTGAATATCCTTTTATCACAGGATAACTATAAAAGCCACAATATTATTCTTCGAATGGCTCTTCCATATTTACCTCCACCAAGCAACAAGTCTCACATTAGTTTGATGTAAAACTTCAGTTAAGTAAAGTTATGATTATGGCTGCAATCAATGTTCAAATGCTGATGGATTTTGATCAGCCAAAATATGATTTATAAAACTTAAACAATACCCAATAAGATTCTCATTTTATTCAGAACACCTTTTCATGTTTTCACAGATCAGAGTTTGCGATGAAGTGAGGAGTTGAATTCAGTTAATACCTTTCACGGATGGTTTGTCATATTTGTCTTTCCTCTCATCCTCATTCTTCCATTCANGGTCCCTTCCATCATTTCCTATGTCACTTTCACTGGCTGTCTCCCATTCAGAATCGTCAGTTTCTTGGCCATAAATCTCACCAGCATCACCCTCACAGTGCACACCACCGTGTTTGATGGCTGCCTCTCTAAACAACCAAGCAGCACGCATTTGCTTCTTGACTAATCGCTCGGCATAGTCCGGAACCTTGTTTTGCCTCAATGACAGATCAGGATCATTTGATTGAGAGCACTCATTTATAAACAGAATGGCATCTAACAAGCTCTCTTTCGCTAAACCAAGCATGTCATAGGCTTGAGCTCTTCTCCAAAGGCTTTTGGCGTGACGATTAAGTGGGTTGTGAAGACAAAGTGCGCGTGTAGCATCACTTATGGCAGCAACAGGTTGTTGCAAGAGTAGATAACATTGAGCACGGTTACTGTAAAGAACAACTCTCTCCTTTTTGGATCTCACTGGACACAATGCTAATGCTTCTGAGTACTTTGAAGCAGCTCCAGCTATGTTTCCTGAAGAGAACAGAGAATTTCCTTCAAGCTTGACCACTAGCGCAGCTGCCTGTTTAATATGGAGATCCTCTTTGGGCATAGTCTTTTCCCACTTCAATCTCTGCCTCGAACTTAATAGTTCTTCAATCAGTTCTTTTGTGCGATTGCTTAGGGAGTTGCGTCCTGTCCCTGGTGACTGAATACATTCCTGAAGAACATTAACAATGGAATCGCCGAGCTTTTTGTGATCACCCAGTGTTGTGATCTCAGCAAGGTCTATAAGTGCAGGTACAGCCTTATCAATCACCTATATAATGGTTTTAATGGCATCAGGAATGGTATAGGGGATTGTATAAAAATCCAACAAGTATAATCAGTTTTAAGATATGAAAAGAGAAGTCATTGAGAGCATATTACAAGTAATTGGCCAGAGTATGCATTGTTGTTGTACCAGCTATTTGAAAAATGCTAAGCTAAAGAGGATGATGCTCACATTATCTAAGCATTGAGGACCTATAGTGACAAGTTTTTCCTCCCAACAAGGTTACATCCTTCCCATTTGAAAACTTTATAAGAAGGCTAACAGAGTACACTATTTTAAGGAACGCAATAGATGGAACTCTGAACAAAACATAGCAGTTCCACACAAACTTTCCATTCATCTCCAAATAGAGAAGAGAAAACAACAGTCCATCTAAAGAACAAACCTTAATAAAGTTTAAAGAGTCAAATATGTGGGACAAGCAGAGAATTATTTTATCACGATAGACATCAAAATAATTTTGCAAGTATTTTCAAAGAAATAGCAGTATTGCATTCATGTGCACTAAAGCAAGGCTGTATCAATATTCCTTCTTCAATCAAATTATGTAAACTATTAACAGTAAGAAAAGAGAAGTAGGCCTGCCGACTGCTTTATTATTGACAAAGCTCAAAGACAGCAGTGTTCCTTATTTACTCAGCACGTAAGTTAAATTATTTGTCTAACAGGCTTTTGTGAGTTAGGGGCAATTCACACCGGCAAAATTTTTCTACATTTCCTTAGTCATTTTTCGACAACTACTTTGTTGAAGACAATCAAAACACTTTGTCTTTTCAACATCATAAGTATGCACAATAAATTAAATAGTCAGACCATCGTAAAGAACTTGAAAGAGATCTTCTGCAAGACTTAGATATATTAATCCATTATTACTTCTGATCATATAGTATAAAGATTAAATGAAAACGAGAAAGGCTTTAGTTAACAGTAATGCAAACGGAATTAGAATATGAAAAATACCTTATGGCATGTATTTGGATCTTGAAGCAACCAAAGAAGGCAATCAATGGCCATATATTGCCAATCATCTGACGACCGAGCGATGTTACATAATGCTTCAATCATACCAGGACAGCTAGCAACAGGTCCTCTCCCCAGCTTATGATGACAAATTGTTCTTAGTAAACCAATACCAGCGGGTGAATTCTCATTAACAAGTCCACCCCACATGCCAGGTAGCTTTATCAAGAATTCAGGCTTGCAAATGGTAGGAAGAAACTCCAGTTTAAAAGCAAAGCAATTGATGAGTTGCAGGGACCAGCACTGCAACTGGCTAGCCCACTCCTCTGCCTTCCTGGATTCCATTTCAACCCCACCCATGCCGCGTGTGAGCAAATCACAATGATAGCTTAGCCTTCTATCAACATACTGATAAAAATGTGAGTACACTATTTCTAGTGAACTTGTTGCTAGTTGAATAGAAAGCTCAAGAATTTCACCATGACTAGCTACAGCAGGAAAAGTGCTGGCATATGTTGCCAAGTGCCCTAAAGCTCGAACAGCTACTCTCTGCTCAACCCAAGTTAACCTCCCCCTCAGAAGTTCAACCAAGGGAGGAATAACCCCTGCATGCACAGCATTTTCTGCAAATTCTTCCATATTCATGGTATAAGATCCAATAATATGGGCTGCATAATAAGGAATGTATATATTCTGGTCATGAGAAAGCCAGCGACGATTCTTTAGACCTTTCCATATTAATGCAGCCATGCATTCAAATATCCCCAACTCAATGAATTCAGGGTCATTTGGATGTGCCATAGCAGTGTTCCAAAGGCCACTAATAGGAAGAACTTGACCATCGTCATCCTGCGCAGGGAGTTCTCTAAAGAATTTCAGAATGCTTGCTCTACGTTTACTTGGATTCCCCTCCTTCATGACACAAAAGAAGCATCCAGGGTATGGACAGTCAGAAGAAACTTTATCCATGTTCTAAACAGCTAGCACTTGAAGTTCATATATCATCCACTCAAACTCTTCACTGGCTGATGAATCCAATAAGCATGTCAATACTGCAAAAAATGTCACCTTTGCTCAGCATCCGGCAGAATCTCATCTCATAGTCATAGAAAACACAACAATTAACATACTGTTTCCTAACTGGTTCATAATTTACAACCTTTGTTTCCTAAAACAATACAGTTCGATTATTTAAAATACTGAATTTCTAAATCAAGTTTTATTACGTTGAGCAAGCATAAATCAAATTTCCATATCATATGGTAAAGAATTCTCAGCCTGCTCATACACACGCAAATTTCAATGAAATAGAAACCATCCCACTTATTAACAAACTGGTGACTGTATAAATTAATGCTATTCCCATTTATCGGGTTATCAGGCAGTAAATGCAATATTCTGTTTGAAAATACTAAAATTTTACCGGCTGCTCAAATACATTTTGATAAAAACAGCAACTCCCCATCAGTGAAAATCTGCCATAACAAATTCTAGTCTTCAATATATCTATGAAATTGTCTCACCCTAAAAGCAATTATCAAATGTTTAAGAGACTGTCAGTTTGGTTCATAAGCTACATATCAAACTAAACTCACCCTCTTCCCCAGAAAAATTTTGAACTCACCACTCCCAAAAAAAAAAAAAGGAGTACTTTTCTCTAATCAGATATAAAATTTAAATAATTCCCACTAAATACAAGTGAAAAGAAACAAAAAAAAAAAAAAAACAGTATTTAGATATCTTCATAAAACCAGCAATATGTAATGCTGAAAAAAATTACATTTTCCAGAATAAAGCAGTGAATTTTCCACATTCAAAGTTGGAAGCCCATAAAAATTTAAAATAAAACAGATCCAAAGTTGAGAACTTTACTTAGCAAAATACTAAGTTGGAACACAGTCACAGATCAAAATAAGAACAACCCAGATCCCAGACCTCGTAATGAGCTTCAAAAACCATGAAAATCAACAAAACATTCGATACTGAAAATAAAAACGCAGAGTAACAAAGCAACAACAAAAAATAAAATATTTATGTACAATAAAATAGGAATAATAATAGGTAAAGAGGGTATAGTCATAAGATAGATACCTAGAATAAGCACTTTTGAGGTCTATTAAAGAAAAAGTAGTCTCTCTCTCTCTCTCTCTCTCTCTCTCTCTCTCTCTCTCTATCTGTGGGGGCAAAAGCTGTCCGGTTTAGCTTCTTCTACTTTGATTAGCTGAGCTTTTCTTCGAATGAGAAGAAATATTTATGGGGCCCAAGGAAAGAAGAAGGGAGGAAGAGGAGGTGAATAAGAGAAAGGAAAATGGGGTTGATACGACGGCGTTTTGGGTTTTGAAGTTTTGAAACGTTGGACTGTTCCAACTTTTAATACTCTCACTCTTACCATTGTCTGATTTTTTTTTTTTTTTTTTGGGCTCTAGTATCTACCTCTCCAACGCGCTCTTGCTCACGCAAGTTGAGAAATATTTACGAGTTTTGACCAAGAACTTTGAATAATTTATTTAGAATAATGTTAGTTGTATCAAAATTTTTACCAAATTTTCATTATCAATATGTGATATGTAAATTAATAATATTTAATTGGTGAATATGATTAATTTATTGGTGGTAAGTTTTAAAGATAGCACTATATGTCCTAATTTTTGTACCAAATTTTTTATACCAACACATATAGCATATAAGTTGTCACCTTCTAATTGGTGTGTTAATATTTATGATATATAGAATAAATATCATCATTAATCGAGTTGTGATAAATTACATGCCACATATGTTGGTATTAAAATTTTAGTATAAAAATTGGTACCTCAAGTATTATTTAAATTTTAATACGCCAATTAAATAGTGTAACTCAAATATCAGATGCGTTGTAATTAAAAATTTAGTACAAATTTAGTATACTTAGTATTATCCATTTGTTTAATAGGAGAAAGAAAATAATATCATGTAACAACTTAATTTGTAGTTTGTCATTTGGGACAAATTTTGTTTTTTTTCTTTTGTTTTTTGGTTTCTGGAAATGTAAGAGAACTCCCTTAGATTTGATTAATAATTACATAAAATCTTGTAATTTATCACTTCTCATATCTGTCACTCGAATTGGCAATAACTGAAAAATGACAAAATTAATCTCAATGAATGGTAGATTTATGTTTTCACAAAATCAAGGCTAATTGATTATTTGACAAAATTAAATTGGATTATTATATAATGATTATTTAGTTCTCCTGTATTTTCTAAAACACATGAGATTTCGTGAAGAAAAAACACAATATAATTTTATGACATGTTCATAATTTAATATTTGGTAGCGTTTTTAGATACATTTTCATACACAATCTTCACTACCATATATGTCACTACTTACCATAGTATCATTAGTACCATATGTATACATATTTACCATAATTAGGTTTCACTTTTGTCTAAATATTATTAGATCACAAACTTAATAGTTTTTCCAAGTAGGTGAAAGGTAAAGACTAGGGGTAAAAAAGAAAACTCACGTGCACAAAATCAAACTTGAATGAAAATAGCGGTTGTAATTGCACCCCAAAATTGTATAAAAGCACTTCTTCGTTAATTTTTAAATTTTTTTACATGCTTATCCTTAAGTGAAGACTAAATATATAGTGAGTAATGTACCCTTCTAAATAAACATAATTTACTTTCAGTATTTACACCCCATCATGCTTAAAATCACCGCTTCCTCACACCACTTTCAATATCTAGAAATTTTCAAGTTATTCTTAGCAGTTCCTAATAGCTTGATATAAATCAAATCAGTTTATTTCTTAAGGAAGTTGTGTCACATATTCTATAAAGAACAAGCAATAAACAAAGGCATCAGTGATTATAGGATCAATTCGGTGAATATGCAGGACCTGGTTCAGGTGTGCCATTGTTCGAGTTCTTTTGGAAGTTGGAACAAAGGAAATTGAAAGAAATTTGGTTTATTTCTTTCTTTGTAACTGGACTAGGGAGGTTTCACTAATGGAATAAATTAACAGGTTTTTTGCAGCATGGGTGAAATGATTCATTATCTATGCGCCAGCATTTGAGATTCAACTTAGAAATAAGTTATCATAAAATAAATAAAAAAAAAAAGAAAAAGAAAACAACAACAACAACAACGAAAAAATGAAAAAATAAAAATAGAAAGCAATGGATACTGGCTACAGTTACTCAGATCCATTAATATGATACTCATATATATACATTAAACTTGAGTAATTTAGACTAGTAATAATCCATAGAGAAAGCTTCGACATTTGTTTTACCTCTTTGATCTGGCAGGGGTTGATTTTTTTTTTTTTGGGGGGGTCCTATTTAGTCATTTTATTTGTAGATAGTTGCTTTTTTTTTTTTTTCTTCCCTAAATGGTACTTAGAGGAAATAACTTAGGTTCCTATAAAAGAAACTAAGAAACTCTCCAGTAATTTATTAAATAAAAGGAAATAAAAATGAAAAATGTACAAAATTTTTGAAAAATATAATCTCCAAAATGGAAAATAATAACAGCTGAAAACATTCTTAGGAGGAGCCAGATAGTTATGCTGAAACAAAACTATTGTCTTGATATCCAAACAATACCTCATTAAATTTTTTTTTGCATAAAACCCAATGAGGAAAACCATAAAAAGGAAAAAAGAGCACATTGTATTATAAATAGGCAACTAAGAAAAACGGTAACCATAAAGTCCTGAATAATCTTTCTTAATTGCATCATGGAGAAATGGGGGAGCAGTATGTCACCAAATCAGAGTTTGAATACTTGTCGCTCTAGAAGCCAAAATATCAGCAACAACATTCCCTTTGAGAAAGATGTGGAAAACATGAAAATGTATCTTTGAAATCAACCCAAGACAATGCATCCACGATGGTCTCCAACGCCAAAGAACGAGACTCAGAATCAAAACCAAATAAGCCGAATCGCTTTTCAGCCATAAGTTTTTCCACCCTTAGTCCTATGCATAGAAAATTGCATGAATTACAGCAGCCAATTCTGCCTCAAAAGCATAGGCCTTACCAATAGAAATGGCAGAACTCCTTTAAAGAAACCCCTGGATGTCCTAAAAATACCACCACAACCTGCTAACCTAGGATAACCATAAGCAACCCCATCTGTATTAACCTTTAACCATCCTATTAGTGGGATTCGCCAAAATATTTCAACTATTTTTGGAACTTTTGATGGCTTTAGCTTGACGTTAAGACATTTCATAATTCCTAACTCTTCTAAAGAATTTCTCATAGTATTTGATCCAACATTGTTAGATTCACCAACTGCACGATATACCATAGTGATGACCATATGGATAGGGGTAAGCTCATTGTCAAACAATAACTTGTTACGTGAAGTCTAAATAACCCAAACAGTAGTCACAATAACCGATTTCTAAAGCTGTGAATCTTAGCTACTAAAATTAGCTTCAAGAGCATCAAGCCAAAGATCAATAATAGAGCCATCCAAGTTGTTAATTGGGTGGAAAATATATTTCACTCAGCTTGTCTTTCTATTCTGATTAATGGTTCCCCCTATGACTATTTTTCATGCTCAAGAGGAGTCAGACAGAGTGACCCTCTCTCTCCTCTTTTATTTGTTCTTGCTGAAGATTACCTCAGTTGTTATTTCAACATTTTGATTCGTCGGAGCGATCTTGTTCCAATGACTTCTACTAGAAAGGAGAAGGCTCCAGTCCACTATCTTTTTGCAGATGATGTGCTTTTATTTTTTCGGGCTTCTAAGAATAATGTTAGAGTTATTATGAAGGCCCTCCAACATTATGAAACTTTGTCTGGGCAACAAGTGAATTATTCTTAAGTCTTTTATTTATTTTGGTCGTGCAGTTCCATCTGCTACAATTTCGAATTTCCTGAACTTCACGAGTATGAGGAGAGGTGGTTCGTCACTAAGTTATCTTGGAGTCTCTCTTTTTGTCAGTTCTCCAAAGCATTCTAATTTTCAATCGCTACTGGACAAGATTTATAATAACTTCGAATATTGGAAAGGTTTGAATCTTTTAATTGCTGAGAGAGTTAGCCTTATTAATTCTGTAATTATGGGTCATTTATCTTATTCTTTTCAAGTCTATCGATGACTGGTACTCTTTTAAAAGAGTTGATTCCTTCAGTTATGAATTTTTTGTGGTCTGGATCATCTAAAGTGGCTAAGCCGATTATTGTTTCTTAGAAGATATGCTGTAAATCTAAAAAGGACAGTGGTCTAGGCCTTCGAGATCTTAGGATTCTCAATGCAGCATTGTTAAAGAAGCTTTCTTGGAGCTAATTAACTGATGATTCTTTCATTTTCAGATTCTTGAGAGGGAGATTTTTCTCCAATGGTTTTACTCAATGTTGATTTTGGAAGTCTTCTATTCGATATGGTTTGAGATCTCATATCCAGTCTCTTATCGATGAGTCGATTTGGGACCTGGTAGAAACTCTAAGGTATGCTTCTGGAGTGATAATTGGCTTGGCTCTCCTTTAATTGGGATGATAGATTGCAATGATACTTTGGAACCTGGCATTGATACTACCATTAATGAACTTGTTTTGGATTATGAATGATCTCTACCTGCTTCCTTTATTTCCAATTTTCCGATGATTACTGAAGAGATCCGGAAGATAGTTATCTGTGATTCTTTAGATACACTTATTTGGTGACATTCTGCTTCTGGTAATGTTACTTGAGTAAATGCCTACAATTCTTTAGTCGGTCCTTCTGTAAAAGAAAGATGAGGTAATAAGTTTTGGGCTAGCTATATTCCTCCATCGCGTTCTATGATTTTTTGAAGATCTCTTCAAGATAAACTTCCAACAAAATATAATCTCATGCAGAAAGGCTTTATCATGCCTTTATATCAATGTAGAGTACCAAAATCAATAAATGAATTTTCACCCAAAAAGAAAAAATCATTAAGTGAATAAAATGATATGTGAGACTTATTTTAGGAATGATAATTATACATTTTTTTTAATTTTGTAATAGGTGAGTTTAGATTAAGGGTGCCCAAGAGTGTGAATATAACTCCCTATGAAAATAATCTAAATAAAACCAATCAATTCGATCCAACTCTTGCTCCATTGGTCTTCTTTTTGACAATTATCATCAAACCTTATTAGAATTTACCAACGTGATTGAAACTCATAATTTCGAACCTCTTTAAAGTAATCTTTAAACTTAAATTCGAACATAAACTCAATTGAACTGAATATGTATTTTTAACTAGTCTTTGTCTAGTCCCATATCAACTTGAAACCTAAAAAGCCTAAAACTTGAAATCTGACTAATTAATTTGGTATGCATAATATAGTCTTCCAGAATTAGAATGTCTTGAGTTCAAATTTTCATTTTTTAAATAATAAAAAATGACAAATAAACACCTTTAATAAAAACATCTTTTATTATTATTATTATTATTATGAAGGTTTAAAATACTAATGTTATGAGCAACATTGCACACAACAAGCTCAATGAAAATTAGGATCCAACATTCTCAGAAATATCATCTATACTTTATCTCGATTTGGAAAATTTGCTACATTGATCAATCCCATTTAGCAATTTTAGTAAGAGAACTAACATTTCAAGTTATGAAATAACTGATAACATGTTATGTATTTATAGGAAATGTCCTTTATTTTCACATTAATTTAAATAATGACCATTTTTCACACCTATTTAATAAATGGCCATTTTTTAATTTTATTTTGCTAAATGGTCATTTTTTATTAGATCATTTTTTCTGTAAAATATATCAATTTTATGTTTGTATATCAATCTCATGTATATTATGTCGATTGTTTTTAGTAGTGTCTCAATTTTGGTGGTATGCTATTTGTTTCTTACAAAACTAATTTATTCGGCAGTTTTTATAAATTCGGACATTTTTTAATATTATTTGAAAAGCGGTCATGCCTTAAATAATGATCCAAAATTCGGCCAAAGCTCGTCACTCTGTTATCTTTTGCACAACTTGTTAAGTGTTATTGAGTAGCGTTGACCTCGAAGCCTTCACTCGACAATATTGTTGAGTTAGTTCATCACTCTATCATTTTTTGCCCAACTTCTCAAGTATTATTGAGCAACGTCGATCATGAAATCTTGACTCTACAATATTATGAGTTTTTTCTATATGTATATTATATATGACATTTTGATTTTTTAAAATAAATTTATAATTTAAAAAAGCTAGTTTCACAATATTGCATTAGTAATATTGAAAAAGATTAGTCACTAAAGAGACTGTTTAAAATATTTTTTTTTGTCAAAGAAGTCCTTTTAGATTATTATTACTTTTTATGGGTTGAGGTTAATCTATCATATGTGACATATTAGCATATATGCAATTAGGAAATTACGAAAATACATGGAAAAAAAAAAATGTTGTATTTGGAAGGAAGCGAGCGCGTGACGGGGGTTGAGAATGGGAGTGGAAAGGAAAGGTTCAAAAGTGGAGCACCACCAATTTTCACGATTATTATTGCGGCAAACAGTCTTATTTTTGCTTTTATTATGTTGTTAGAAGCCGGTCCCATTCCCCTACACGCCTGTCCACTTTGCCGTTTTTGAATCGGTGACCATTAATTTACTAAAAAGTACACCCGCGTTCTCTAAAAGTACGACTCAGTTGCTTCCCCACTTAACTCGCCACAATAAGCCATGTTGCCTTCATAATATGAATATCATTTCTTGACGATCTAGGAAAATTTTTAATAGAAGTAACGGCTACTTTGACCGTAGATTTTAAAGAAAATAATTTTAGTTATACTGAAAGAAAAATATGTTATAGTGTAAAGTAATTAAGTATTTAGTAAATAATAATTTTAAAGTGTTGTAAATTGAAAAAATTTTATTAAAATAATTAATACACTATATAATTAAATTGCTGTGTAAATATTAAATAATCAAAATAACATTATTATACAATTATACATATATATATAGAAAGAGCTTATTAATATTTTTTTACAATTATGCATATTTTGTACATACTAAACATATTAATACTTTTGTTAAAAAAATTGATATAAAAATAAATTTAATTAAATCAGTTACTCAATTAAATTTATTTTATTTTATTTTATTTTTATCTGAATTTAAAATTTCAATAACGAATCGATTTGGCTATTTCAAAATAACTAATATGAAGAATATTTTAATTAATTATAATTTAAATATATTAATACTTTTAAAAAAATTGATATAAAAATAAACTCAATTAAATATTTAATATTTTTATTTTTAAATGAAGATATTTTAACCTTTATGATTTATTTATTAAAAATAGTATAAATTCTGAAATAATCTAAAATTTAAAATGATGAACTTTAAGTTTTGACTATAATTTTATCAAAAATTATTAAATAATCTAATTTTTTATCAAATATCCTTTAGTGCACATATTATTAAAAAGAAATATTTTTAGTTCGTTAAAAAACCGACAAAAGTGACATATATATCCCATCATTTTTCAAAGAAAAGTTCGAATTAAATAGCTGTTCATTTGGTTAATGTGTACCTGGTATTATAATATATATTTATAGACTACCATTTCACGTGATATCAAATGTCTTAACATCTGGAAAAGCTAAGTCCAAACAATATGTATTATCGCATCTCTGATATTGACAGTTGATCAGTTATATATCAGGCTTTTTTTTTTTTTGAATGTTCTCTCTAAAACATACTCTGTACGCTTATAAATCTTATTCTACAATTGTTGCCACAACAGTGAAGTTCGATAAATTCTTTAGTGGGACGTAAAAATATTTGTTACTAGTTGTAAAAATTTCTAGACCGTTAAATTTAATCCAATCTCGGTAAATGGTCATGGTTTCTTTCAATATATATGTTTAATTCTTATAAAATCTAATTAACAATATAATTTTCGTCAGTTTAAATAAGCTCCCTCCCATATAAGATTTCATGATTCCTATGCTTGAGTATTTCTATATTTCTCTAAGCTGTAATAGAACACGTATTGATCAAATATAACACTTCGATGATTTAGCAAATTCATAGCATAATTATATATATGGTTCCAATCCAGTAGTTGTTTTTTTTTTTTCCCTTTTTTAGCTTATCTATAATTTTTTCTAATTAATGGATCATTATCTAATTACTTGCGTAATAAAAAATATATATATATATTATTTAATGTTCTTTCTCTTTATTTTTACCATAACAACATAATGAATTTTAATTAGATAAAACAAAACAAATCAATATCGTAAGTTAAAAAAAAAAAAATAGTGCTCTCTATATATAGAGAGCATGAGAATGTCTATTCTCAGAACTCAACATTAAAATAAGTGGTTATGGATTAATTAAACATCCTAATTTTTTTTTTACTAACAAGTGTAATAAACAGAAAATAAAACAACCACCACATATATTTACAGTGGTATAACCTTAGTGTGAGAATTATGTCTATTTTCAATCTTCACTATGATATTAAAAAAAAAAAAGATACAAAACAATCTGATATCTCACACTTTTCAGATTTTTTGTCAATATCAGCCTCTGAATATTATTTATATACTTAAAAAATTAAGGCATCCGAACATATGTGTGGAATACCCTGTATTATCCGCATGCTAATTTTACATCAAGGCAAATATTAATTCTTAATATCAAATTATATGAATATATAATTAGAAATATTGACGGCTAATTATACAAATTATTCTTTTACACCAAGCTTATAAGAAGATTCCAACTGCAGTAGACAATTGTTCATTTGTTCTCTACCGGAGTGTTATATATTAAATATGGGTGTGTGTGTGAGTGTGAAAGGGTCAGATTTTGATTGACAGTATGAGAGGGAACCATTGAAGAGAAACGACAAATAGAGTAGTGTCGGCCCTCACACCAACAAGAGAAAATGGGTGGTGGGACCCAACCCATGACATAGACAACTCGGCTGATCCCATTTCTTGGATCAATAACTCAGGTCCATATCTCCCTCACCAAAATTAATAACAAAAATATTATTGCAATTATTGTTGATCCTCGATTGGTGCGTGCGTAAATTATTACTTGATCCTCTCATATTCATTGACACGTGTACACTAGTACTTCACGTGTTACCACGTTTAGTTTTTATGGTCGTGTAGAAGAAGCCATCTTTACTTCTTAGTGCAAATAGGGGTACAATCAATGGAAGCCACAAAATAAGAGTACGTAAGGTTTATCAAAAAAAAAAAAAAAAGAGCAAAAAACAAGAGTACGTAAAAGGCCGTACAGAAAAAGAGTAGTCACGAATATCGTGAGGTCTAAAAATCTATTTGTTGGTTAATGCTAGAAAATAAAAGTTAGCGATTAAGAAAATATGTCAGGTCACACGAGTAAGTTAAGTGCAATCTCTTCCGAAAAAGTTGAGTACGACCTATCTCTGAATAAAGTACGACCTCCTCTGAACAAGTTAAGTGCGACCAGAATAAAAAGAAAATTAGACCAAATTTCGTCAAATGGGTAATCTACAAAGAAAGGAAAATAAAAGTTTTTCTTTCAAGATCGACCAGTCATTTCATTTAAGTTGTTACCCAATTATATTGTTACTCAAATTGTATTTTCTGATTATACACTTACCCATTTTCATAATTGGGAAACATTGAGCCATCCTCACCTATATAAAGGGAGTTTAATGTTGTTGTGAGGAATCTTTGGCTTCTGGGAAGAACTTTGGGGGAATTTATTATTTTTACTTCCTGGAAACTGAACGAAACTCTTGTAATCTTCCAGAAAATAGTGAACAACAGTGGACGTAGGCTCATCTTTTTTGGGACCGAATTACTATAAAATTCTTGTCTCTTTTACATGCTTTGATTGATCAACCCTTTACATACACAAGCCACATCTTGCAATTTCTTAAATTCATTGTTGACAAAACCTCTGTCAACAATTGGCGCTAGAAGGAGGGCTATTTCAGTAGAAAAATTTGTCAATTCCGCTTCTTTCAACAATGACAAACACCAGAAATACTACCAGAAACACCGGAACTAGCCAAAATCATTCCCAAAGTATTGCTGCTGCATAGGTAGATCCTGCTCAGGATTAGCCAGTCATGACCGCACTAGAAAATATTGTCCAAAGACAGGATCGTATGGAGGAAGCATTGGTGAACCTTCAGCAAATTACAAGTCAGATTAATGACTCTCTACGATGACTTGCTGAGGGCCAGATGCTAACTCCACCACAGTACGAACGTCCCAGAGAACATCCTGCTCAATAACTTGAGAAAGGAATTCAGATCCTAGAGATAGGGAGCTACGACCAGCATAAAGCCTGGCAGGAGTGTCATGGAGATCGCACTTCCAAGGGAAAAGGTAAGGTCGCAGACTTGCCTCTGGAATCTGGAATTGAAAGTTCAAGCACAAATCGTAATCGTCGACAACCTTCTTAGAGAGTAACCATCAATCGTGATGGTCTAAATAACGAGCAAAAACGACAATCGAGAAGTGTATTTGAAAGGATTAGTAGGGAATCTCGACAGAATCCTACTGACCTGAGACAACATCTAGAACAGAGACGAAGTCAAGAATGATCCGCATCGCATCTCAATGACCGAAGTCGATCTTGTCACACTATTTCAATGGAAACCTCACAAAGGTCGCAGCAGACCCTGCCTGACCAGTCTGCCTTAAATCGCGATAACAACCAAGGGCCACCCCCTATCACTAGCAAAAGATAATATTCTCCATCTCCCTCCAAACGTCGATGTTCACAATTTGAGGATCGCATTAGATGCACTTGCCAGCTGGGACGATGAGCTCGCTGATGGGTATCGTCAATCGCCATTCAGTGAGGTAGTTCGAGCTGCTGCTTTACCTATCGGATTCAAACTTCCCACCATAAATACTTTTGATGGGAAAACTGATCTGCAGGATCATATGGATCACTTCAACGACCTGATGGAACTATATCATGTCGATGATCTCGCATGTTGCAGGTGTTTTGCTATAACTCTCACGAGAGTAGCGAAGAAGTGGTTCTGAGGACTCAAGTCTGGCTCAGTCTTGTCCTGGCAATAACTCCAAACTGCATTCTTGAGGTAATTCCAGGCTGCGAAGAATTTTACTGTTCCACTGGTCAGTCTGTCTGCTATTCGGCAAGGTCCAGAGGAAACTCTACGATCTTACCTAAATCGCTTTACCTCAGAATTGGCAAAGGTCAACAACCCACCTGAAGGAGAAGTTTTAACTCTAATGATGGCTAGGGTGCGACCAGAAACTAAACTCTGAGAAGATTTACTTGAGCGAGAATGCAGAACCCTTGAAGACTTCTATCATAGAGTTGGTCGGCATCTAAGAGTGATCTTCACGTGAAAATCTTCGTAAGGTCACAAAGGAAGGAAGGAAGGATGCTGCTAAAGATGCGATCACAAACAACAATAATAATAAAAGGTCGAATAAAAGGAGTAATGAACAAACGACTGAAAAGCAGCCCCAACAGAAAAAGTAGGAGGTTCCAAAAGCTCCCATGAGGTTCAACAACTATACTGAACTGAACGCACCCATAGATCATATTTATGTGGTCACGAACTAGCATGAGAGGTATCATCAACCGGAACTGATGAAAAGAGATAGAGCGAGGTGTGACCCCAACAAGTCTGCCGGTATCACAATGATATTGGATACGATACCAATAACTACTTTGCTTTGAAAGATGAAATCAAAAGATTAATTAAAGAAGGTCGGCTGTGGTAGTACACAAAACTGAACAATGAAAGGTGAGAAGAAGACCGACATCGACCTCTAGAAATTCAACGCGAGGTGCGAACTATTTTTTGAGGCCCGCACATCGGTGGAAATTCGAAGAGAGCGCAAGATAGGTAAGCATGAGAAGCGCGACAGCAACCATTAACTAATGTCATGCATCTCGAGCAGCGACCACGAAAGCTTCAACGGGTACCGGATATGGATATTACCTTTACGGAGCAGGATGCCAGGGAGGTTCATTACCTGCACAATGATGCGTTGGTCAGAAAGATCAACTGTGGAAGCACGCAGCTATGACGAGTATTGGTCGATAATGGCAGTGCTATCGACATCCTGTACTATGACGCCTTCAAGAAGATGGGGTTGAGTGAAAGTGACCTGAAGCCCACTGTCACCCCTCTCTACGGATTTACTAGTAACAGCATAATGCCTAGGGGCATGATTGAGTTAATGGTCAACGTTGGAACCTATCCTAGGGTTTCGACGATAATGACCCAATTCTTAGTTGTGGATTGCCCCTCTGCATTTAATGCTGTACTAGGAAGACTGATATTAAGGGAACTTCGAGTAGTAACTTCAATCTATCATCTTACTATGAAATTCTGAACTCAACAAGGAGTAGGCGAGGTGTGTGGCAACCAATATGATGTGAGGACTTGTTATAATAACTCAATAAAGCTCGTAATAAAAGATATGACATCTGGCACGATGATGGTCCAGCTACAAGGAGAAATATCAAGGAAAGCATCAGAAGCATCAGGCAAAGTGTCAAGCAGAACATCAATCGATGACCTCGACCCTCGAGAAATTGATGGAGAGGTCAAAACTGGACCTATAGAAGACTTGGAAGATTTGCCAAAAATTTGGATATCTTCGTATGGCAACATTCGGATATGGTGGGAATTGATCCGAATATCATGTGTCACTGCCTCAATATAGATACGACGAGGAAGCCTGTGCGGCAAAAAAGAAGAGCTATGTATCCAGAATGTTACGTCGCATTGAAAGAATAGGTAGAAAAGCTGCTCGAGATTGGATTCATTAAGGAATCTTTCTATCCAAAATGGCTTGCAAACCCAGTTTTAGTAAAGAAACCCAACGGGAAGTGGAGAACTTGTATCAATTTCATTAACCTCAATAAGGCGTGCCCAAAGGACAGTTTTCCCCTTCCAAGAATCAACCAACTCGTAGATGTGACATCGGGACATGAACTGCTAAGCTTTATGGATGCATATTCTAGATATAATCAAATCCCCATGTACGAGCCTGATGAGGAACATACTTCATTCATCACTGACCGAGGGTTGTATTGTTACAAGAAGATGTCTTTTGGACTCATCAACGTGGGAGTGACTTATCAGCATCTTGTCAATATGATGTTTGCAAAGTAAATTGGCAAGGCAATGGAAGTATATGTTGATGATATGCTGGTGAAATCAAAGGGAGCTGAAGATCACATCAAGCATCTTGATGAGATGTTCAACAATCTTCGAAAATATCAGATGAGGCTAAACACCCAGAAGTGCGCATTCGGGATAGGATCTAGAAAATTCATAGGGTTCATGGTCAACCAGCGCGGAATCGAATCTAATTCTCAGAAGATACAAGCACTAATCAATATACAATCCCACTGCAAACCCAAAGACGTTCAAAGCCTAGTGGGAAGAGTGGCTACATTAAATCGATTTGTATCCAGATCAACAGATAAGTGCCAACCATTCTTCGAAGTACTGAAGGGTTTGAAGAGGTTCGAGTGGATAGAAGAATGCGAGCATGTGTTTTGTGAATTGAAAGAACACTTAGGTTCTCCTATACTCTTGTCGAAGCCAAACCTGAGGGTAGAATTGTATTTATACCTCTCTGTTTCCAAATATGTGACAAGTGCTGTGTTAATTCGAGAAGAAGAAAAGGTACAGTGACCAGTATATTACATAAGTAAAAGATTGCACGATGCCGAAGTAAGATATCCAAAGATGGAGAAGTTGGCATTAGCACTCATCGTCGCATCCAGGAAGCTTCGACCTTATTTTCATGTGCGCTCCATCAAAGTTTCACGAATTTTCTATTAAAGCAGATTTTGCAAAATCCTAAAGCTTCAGGATGACTACTTAAGTGGGCAATTGAGTTGAGTCAGTTTGACATCAATTTTCAATCTCGCACTGGGATTAAAGGGCAAGCTCTCGCAGATTTCATTGCAGAATTCACATATAATGTCAATGTTCCCATAGAAGTAATCGAAAAACCTACTACAGATTTATCAAAATTGTGGAAACTTTACGTTGATAGATCGTCAAACGAGAATGGATCCGGTGCGGGTTTAGTTATAATCAGTCCTGAATGGCACAATATATATTGTGTACTTTGCTTCAAATTTTCAACATCAAATAATGAGGCAAAATATGAAACACTGATAGCTAGGCTAAAGCTCTCACGAGAAATGAAGGTTGAAATGATTGAGGTATATAGCGATTCCCAGCTGGTCATTTGTCAAATGATCGGCGATTATCAATCAAGAGGAGAAAAAATGATGGCTTATTTAAAGGAGGTACGAAGACTCTTCTCGATATTTACTGCCTATAACATTCAACTTCTTCCTTGCATTAAAAATACTCGGGCAGATACTCTAGCTAAGCTCGCTTCAACAAAAGATGCCGAATTACTAAAGGTAGTCCATGTCGAAGTTCTTGCAAAACCAAGTATCGAAGTACAGCCCTAAATAACTATGCCGGTTGATAAGAAACCATCATGGATGGATTATATAATGGAGTATATACAAAATAGTGACATCTCCGAAAACAAAGACGATGCAAAACGACTTCGAATGAAGGCAGCTTGCTATGTCATCTATGACGAGAAGCTTTATCGAAGAAGTTTTAGTTTGTTGTTGTTATTATGTGTTGATGAAGAAAAAGCACACTACATTATGAGGGAAATTCACGAAGAATATGTGAAAACTATTCCGGAGGGCAGGCACTTGCGAACAAAGTTCTAAGACAAGGTTATTTTTGGCCAACTATGAAGAAGGATACAATGGAATTTGCTAAGAGGTATGATAAATGTCATTGATTTGTAACTATTCCTAGAATGCCACTTATTTCTCTAACTTCAATGACTAGTCATGGCCATTTGCAATATAGGGAGTTGATATTATTGGAATGCTTCCATTGGCGCGATGTGGATTAAAATATGTGGTAGTCGCAGTCGATTATTTCATCAAGTGGACAGAAGCTGAAGCCTTGAGTACCATTTTCCGCAAAGAAGATGATAGATTTTATTTACAAATCTATAATCTGTCGTTATGGTATATCACATACCATAATTTTTGATAATGGGAAATAATTTGACTGCAATAAGTTCCATAATTTCTGCGATAACTTAGGCATCAAGAATAATTTCTCTGCTGTTGTTCATCCACAAGCCAATGGACAGATCGAGGCTATAAACAAGATACTTAAACAGAATAAAGACAAAGCTGGAAGAGCACAAAGGAGCTTAGCCAGAAGTGCTCCCTGAAGTATTGTGGGCTTATCGCACTATTCAACGAACCACTACTGGAGAGAGTCCATTCTCTTTAACTTATGGATACGAAGCAATGGTACCAGTAGAAATTGGTACGAGCTCTCTACAACGATCTACCTATGAGCAAGATCAGAATAGCGTGCTGATGAGGATTGAGCTCGATCTTTTAGAAAAAAAGCGCGAGCAGTCTCAGCTTCGGATCACATCATATTAACAGCGCACGGCTCGATATTATAACTCTAAAGTTCGAAGCCGAGGGTTTGAAGTTGGTGATCTTGTTCTTCGACAGGTTCTACCTAATAATAAAGAGCACAGTACTGATGTATTTGGAATCTCTTGTGAAGGACCATATATTATTGATGTCGTTATTTGACCTGGGACATATAAGTTAGCTCGCACTGGTCGACAAAAGATCGAGCATGCTTGGAATGCAGAACAACTTCGTCGCTATTATCAGTAAATCTTCATGTATTCGTCATTCGTTAATAAAGATATCTACTTATATTCGTCATTCGTTGGTCGTCATTCATTGATCGTCATTCGTTATTCGTCATTTGTTGATTTTCATTCGTTGGTCGTCATTCGTTATTCGTCATCATCAATAAGGATGTCTCCTCATCGATCATTCGATTTGGTTCACCTTTTATAGTTTTATGGCAGCCTTCAAACACCATAAAACTCGGGGGCCAGTGGGATCAGAATATTATCTCCTACTTGCTTCCTAAGGGACTATGCAAAACGTCCATTTAGAGGAGTCGGAATTTTAGATTGTCGAAATTTCTAAAATTTCTTAAAATCTTAGGATTTTCTCCTTGCTTCATGCCATAGCATGTCGTATTATGCCATTTCCCTCATTGAACAATAAAGTAACTAAGCAAAATATTCATTATTCGATATGATATATTGCTATATTACATTTTGCCATGGAACTTTTGAAAAAAAGTATTGAGTTCACACCTCTCATACTTGCTATTTTTTTAAGCGATCTAACCTATCCTAACACTTAAAACTCGTTTTAAGTATTGGATTCGAATCGCAATAGCGTACCGATCAGTCACCTAGTGATTGACTACTTGGTTAAATTATGTATCTTTATATTGCAATATAGTGTTTTGATTGTTTCGTAGGAATAAACGTCTAATAAAGAAAGCATTCATTGATAAAGGCTCGCACTTGTATGTAAGCAAAGTATTACAAAAAATTAAGGGACGAAGTTCGCATTGTTCTGAAATTAAAATTAAAAAAAAAACAAAAACTATGCAGATGTGCTTGCTCCACCGTCTCCAGTCTTGGCAGCCTCCACTTCCCTCCAACTCTGGACAAGCTCGACCATATTTTTACCAAGGATGGAAAAGTCGAAGTTCGGATGCTCGCAGAAGATATTATATATTATGGTCGACTAGGCGATGTCACTAGCTTTTTTTTCGAGCTCCTTGCCTTCAGTGGCCTTGAACTCTTCTATAGCCTTGTGAGCCGCTTCTTCGTTGACTTCTCTAGAATATCCGGATGTTCGGAGATTGTCTTCTCAAGTTCTTTAATTTTCTCCTCGAGCTTCTCCTTTTCGAGCTTTTCCTTGGCCAGATCCTCACGTAGCTGCCAATTCTCCAGTTCGAAGTATTATTTCTCTTCCTCGCGAGCCTTCTCCGAGTCCTCAAATACTTGGGTTATTTCTTCAACTTTTTTGACTTTTTCAATACATTCGAGGACCGGGTCATGCATCAAAATAGTAGCTGCAGCGGTTTGAAAATATAACACATCAATACCAGAAAAGTGCGTTGAAGAGAGAAAATAGAAGATGCTTATATTTGCCAACATCCTCATCGCAGAACCGAAGGCAACCTTGGCTGATCGTCGCTTCATCCTCTCCCAGCCATCTTCAAAGGTAAAACGGTCGATAAAGGCTGTGCTCATACCAGCTTTTTCTGACAGTTGACAAATGAGTACGAAAAGTTCCTCGTTTTTATCGACCTGGCTCGGTCTTTCATCAAAAGTGGCCGTCTCCTTGGGTAGCTCAGGTTGGCTCCAGTTGGTGGAGACTGAGGAGGAGGCGTGCTTACTAGGATATCCTCGAAGGTGACTTTTCATTTCGTTGAAGTGTCGACCTTTTCTTTCCCTTTCGTCGTTGAAGGAGATGTGCTCTCTGGTGTCTTGGACTTTGCCATTGACCCCAGAGTGGAAGGCGGTGCTCGCAGTCTGCTGCCAATAACCAATTCTGTATAAATATGTGAGTTAGCATGTGAGGTGACATAATGCGACGAGAGGAAAAAGAAAAATAACTACCTTCTTGCTGATGAGAGATTGGTGGCGATACAGCTTCTGAAAAGGATGCTTCCGAGACTGTAGGTGTGGAAGGTGATTTTCGTTTCCTGGGTTTTGAAGACGAGATACCCTTTTCCTTCTATTTTCTCGGCTTCTTCTTTGAGCTCGAAGGTTTGGTAGGACAGTTAGTAGAATCTGGGAAGGCGGCTCCCTTTGGAAGCAGTCCATAAGCAACTAAGTTCTTAGTTGTCCCAAGCTTCTTCCAATCAAACTCTTTGATCAGAAGGTTGTTTATTTTATATACCCTTGTGAGCTGCTCTTTGGAGATTCATGGTCATTCCCTTTTATCTGCGATGATATATGAGTGCGATCAGAATAATATATTTATGTAGAGAAGGCGATAAGCTGAAAGTTACCTACCAGGGTTCTGAAAGAAGCCGTTATCCGCGTAGTCAAATTGAAAAAATAGATTTTTCCATTTTTCCATGTTGTTGTGAACCTCGCAGATAGTTTTTATTGCTTGGTTCGACTATTTGCTCGCATAAAAGAAGCCGAAGTCTGATGGGTTTGATTTCACTTAGTAGAACCAAGCGAACTCTTCAGGAGTAGGGGTCTCTAAGCCTAGTTTATGGTATAATATGTACAGACTTACCATGTATCTATAAGTGTTTGGAGTTAGTTGAAAAGGGACAACTCCATAATAATCGACGATTGATTTTATGTAAGGATGAAGTGGGAGGTAGACACTACATCTAATAACTGCTTTTGAGAATGAGGCAATTCCACGAGGAGGTGTGTGTGGTCGATTGAACTCTGTGGGAAGACATAGAGGGACGTCGACTTTATAGTTGTAAACAATTTTTCTGAGCTTGTTTGTTGAACAGCTGGTCTTTACATTGGTATATGACCAATCTCCCTCTACATATTGATAACCCATTGTGAACGCAGGGGTATCTCTGATATACCGAGGCCATTGGTCTTGAGGAAGGTCGCCTTTGCCTGACCCCGATTATTTCCATTTCAGGTTCTGGCTCAAGGTAGTCTTCGAGGTTTATAGAGCTAATGCTGGTATTGGAAAATTCTCCTGAGAATACATTCCTTTCCCTAAAATCCTCACTACTAGACATCTGAAAATAAATATGGATGGATTTAGTCCTATGTGAGCATCAGGGATCCTAGTTATATGCGAGCAATTTTGGGATCTCATCCTAGGATTGCATCAACAAGCTGCTCATCGAATTTTCTCTAATCGATCTATGGATTCATAAAAATTGTTCGAGTAGTTCTTCGATAATTCGTCACTCGATTGATTATGGTTTTCAAAAAATAAAGTTTCAGATCCTAAAATTCTTCTACAAGTTCGTTTGTCTGTCAGTCATCTAAAGAGTCTATTCTATAAATTAATAGAGGAATTCTGAAAATTTCCATTTTACAATCCATCCGAATATGAGATGGGCTTATGTTCAAAATATTTAGGCTCTACGATTTGTTCCTATTTTCTAAGAAATAGGATCTGTAAATGAGAGTTTTGGAAAAATCGAAGAACAAGAGAGAGAGAATATATACTAACCTTTCTTCGAAGACGAAAGGACCAAGATGACGTCTGAAGGATTATGATGATAACTTCATCGGAGAAGATGATAAAGCTATGCGAGCTGAGAAACAGAACGACGCCGGAAGGATTGCTCTGTAGACGCTTCGGGTTTCAGGAGAGAGAAGCAGGAGGCGATAGGGTTTGGTTGATGAAGAAGAGGCGGATTGATTTTCGATATATATGTCCCTGGCATCGCCAAATCACAGCCGTAGATCAAGATATTCAATGTTCAGATCTAAGGGTCGAAGATCACACGAGCGTTAAGCTTTCCGAAGTTAAATCAGTATCTTTTCAAAATTTGAAATAACTCGATTTAAGACAATAGCTGACGTTATCGCTGTCATTGTGTCTGCTCAATAAATGGAAAAGTCTCCTCGAGTTTTGCTGAGAAAATGTGACATGTGGTTTCATCTGTCAGGAGAAAGTACGTGTGGTTCTGAAAAGATGTGATTTGAGAATTGACGACTCTTCGAAAATCTCAAGATAATGTCATGATGTCGCATTTATAAGCTCGCACTTATAATAAAAAGAAGCTCAATTTTGTCCTAAAGAACTAATGGAGCTGGGGAGCAATTATTGTGCGGTCTAAAAACCTATATGTTGGTTAATGCCAGAAAAGGAAAGTTAGCGACTAAGAGAACATGTCAGGTCACACGAGTAAGTTAAGTGCGACCTCTTCCGAGTAAGTTGAATGCGACTTCCCTCCAAATAAAGTGCGACCTCTTCTGAACAAGTTAAGTGCGACCAGAATGAAAAGGAAACTAGATCAAGCATCGTCAAACGGGTAATCTACAAAGAAAAAGAAACAAAAGTTTCTCTTTCAAGATCGACCAGTCATCTCATTTAAGTTGTTATCCAGTTATATTGTCACTCAAATTGTATTTTCTGATTATATACTTACTTATTTTCATAATTGAGAAACATTGAGCCACCCTCACCTATATAAAGGGAGTTCAATGCTGTTGTGAAGGATCTTCGGCTTCTGAGAAGAGCTTTGGGGGAATTTATTATTTTTACTTCCTAGAAACTTAATGAAACTCTTGTAATCTTCCAGAAAATAGTGAACAACAGTAGACATAGGCTCATCTTTTTTGGGGCCGAACCACTATAAAATTTTTGTCTCTTTTACATGCTTTGATTGATCAACTCTTTACACACACAAGCCACTTCTTGCAATTTCTTAAATTCATTGTTGACAAAACCTCCGTCAACAATATATAAATAAATGGAATTAGCTTTCGCCAGATTGCTAATTTCATTTACCGGCTCTAATTCAATTAATATTGGTTGTTAGGTCCATACACTTATTACATGATCATCTTATGGTATAAGGATTCAATTTCAGTATAATGAACATTTTCAATGGGTTTTTCTCTTTGATACTCCTACTCTTGTTCCAAAAAATTTAACTTTTCATAATCACCACTATCTTAGGGCATCTTCGGTCCAAACATTATTTTAGCACTTTGCTTCAAAATGGACCATTTGAAGCTCTCCAACCCAACGCTAAAATACCATTGAACTATATGGCGCGACATTGTAACAATAGTGCAATAGGCTAATTCCTATAAATGGAACATTATAACAATAGTGTAGTCAGAGATGTCAAATGGGTTGTGTTGTGCTGGTCTAGCTATAAAAGATAAGTCCACTCATACATCGTGTCATGCTCATATTAGCCCAAGTTTCAAAATTCTAGACTCGACATGGCCCACGGCACACTTGTGTCGTGCTCTTACTTGTGTTAGACCCTTATCATGCCGAATGTAGCGTGTTAGTATATCTTTGTACCTATCTTCGATCGATATATTAAATTGTTATGACAGTCAATAGTTTACGAATTTTTTGAAAATATTTAATTAAATAATTATGTTTTGATTTAAAATAATAATCAAAATATATAATATATCCATAATTATTTGAAAAGAAAATATTCAATTAAAAATCACTAATGTAAAATTATTTTTAAAAGAAAGAATAAGAAAAATGAGTTTATTAATAAGAAAAAACCAAAAAGACATACAAAATTTTCAGATATAAATAATATAACAAATAAAAATAAATATTTTTTAAAGTAATATTTAGAGTCGTGCTTTTTGTATATTTTGAGTTGTATCATACTCGTGCCTAGGGTCGTGTCATGCTATATTAGTCCATAGTGTCCAAAAACTAAAGCTTGGAATTGTTCAATACCTCGTGTCGTGCTTGACACGGTCCAAAGTTACCTTGTGTGGTATTATGCTCCATACGGATTTTTTTGTGCCGTGCCCTTATGCCAAATGGGCGGATTTGACTCAACCCATTTGACGTTTCTAAGCATAGTGGGTTTAATTCTCAAAAATAGCCCCTATCTTGTCACTAATTTCCAAATATGTCCTTTTTTCATATTTAAATGAATATTAAATATGTTTTTCATGTAAATTGTTTTATATTAATTATTAAATCAATTACGATTAATGATTAATTTAATAATTTTTAATTTTTTTAAAAAATGTTAAAGATTTATGAATAATTAAAATTGTGTATATGATATTAAAAATTAATTAAATAATAAACATTTATTTAAATTTGACAAAAAATAACTTTTAGAACAATAAGATAAATTAGCATAAAATTGATGAACACCAAATTACAAAAACATAGATTTATAAAGCACAAACAAAAAAAAAAAACAACATACGTCTAAAAAAAAGGTGCCTATTACAACATAGAAAAAAAAATTAAAAAAATAACATAATTTAAATATAGGATTTTATATTTCAGGATATAATTTCCGAAACCTCCAAAATCAATGAAAAATTGCTAAATCAATATTATAGATATTTTGAAATCTTTCACCTTATTGTGAGTTCTTTTCCCAAGATTCTTTATTGCGCACTTCGCTCAAAATCATTATAGGTACTTAAGTTGTTGTTTTTATATTTCACATAATTTTTAGGAGTTTTTTTTTAAGTATAATGCTTTATGTATAATAAATTAAAAAATTAGTTAATTAAATGTAATTCATAATTTCGTAATTTATATTACATTATTATTTCTATATTTTCATAAATAAGATAATTTCTTAGTATATCATTAAATTAGTAAGTCTTATATTATTATATTAATGAAGCAATTGTTTAAATAAAATACCTATAGAAAGTTAATTAATGAAAATGAGATTTGGTGTAAAAGATAAAGAGAATATTCTTTTTGGCATGGTATTTGGTGTAATGGGTTAAAGATATATATATATATATATATAATGTGAAAGTTACATAATTTTAGTATAAAAGTTTACCATTTTAGAATTTTGTATTGGAGATTGTCTCAATTAACGTCTAGCTAGATGTTTCTTAGTAAAGAGAGAAGTTATACTCATAGCTTTGATTTGATTGAATATACAATGGTGACAACTATATCTTGTGTTAACAATATTAATAAGTTCAACAAGTAAAACATCCCTAATATTGGAAATAAGAATACATATTCAAAACAAATCAATATCAATATTCGTCGCAATGCATTAGTATTTCAGCTCATCATATCTATAGATACAAATGAAGTTAGGAGTTAAAATTTTATAATGATTAGTTTAATTCCTCCATCTATAACTCATGAATTTTGTTTTGCAAAAATAGCTTTGTAGCAGTCTAATGTAAACTATTCATTGGAATTGTACAATAATCATGTGATCCTACAACGATGGACGATTCTGATATAACAAATGCACACGTGTATTACATTAAACTTTAATAATTCATTGATTTTCTGCATACGTGCAGGGCAGAAAAGCTTGTCTAAAATTAGCAAACCTCATAATTCATTGAGTTTTCACATGATACATGATCAGGAAAAGCCCTTATCTTCTATGTGCAATGCAATGATGTTAGAAGTAATGTACATAATAATCTTGCTTCAAACCCACGTTTGAAAGCGTCATGTAGACTGTATTACAGGGCTCTTTCCGTCATGTATGGATTTCTCGCTATATATAATATCTTTATATGATGTGCTGTACCAAAAAAAAATAAATAAATAAATCAGCGTTAATTTTCAGCATATATGATCATGAACCACATAAAGTGACATACTCGTGGGCATGACCGACCATATACCAAAGAAGGGGCCATGGCTTGAAAAAAAAACAGAGCGACATACGACAGTTCAAAAAAAAAAGAAAAAGAAAAGGCAAATTGCATTATTGGTAGAACCACTAAGATCATCGATCATTTTATCATATGATTATTCTATGCATAATACTATAACTAACTATAGTTATATACATAATTCTATTTCACTTTTAAGTCTTTATGATATATAATTGGATGTAATTTTTTCACGTCCATATATTGTAGTTTCTTCTTTTCTTTTGTTTGTTTCTAAATTTGTTGTTTTTGTGTATCTTATTTTTTTTTGTAAAAGGTGATATTTAACTAATAATATCTGCTTATTATAAATTAAAAATATATATATATATATATATATATATATATTACTTATCATAAGTTTCTAAAATCATAGATTTTCACGTTTACTTTCAATCTGATTCGAAATCAGAATCAAGATTTTATTGTAAAAATTTCTTGGAGTAGAGTTTGTCTTCGTATATAGGTCTAAGGGGGGTTAAAAGTGAACGATCTTAGATCCTACAATTCAGCCTTGTTGAAAAAAATTGGCTTGGCAAGTTTTGACTTGTTCTACTGGCTAAAAATTATGACTTTGGTTGTCACAGGTGTTTCAGAGATAAAGAGACTCACCGTGAATTTTATTTCTCTTCTTCTATTTGTCTTGGTGTCAGCTGAAGGAAGGTAAATGAAAGACTTATTGGAGAATATGGGTGGCAAATTGGAAAACGTTCCAATATTTCTTTTTTGAATGACACCTGGTTATGTGAGGTCCTGAGTGATTTGTTTGGTACTCCTACCTATAGGCATTCTTCTCTCATTGGTTGATAAAAGATTTTATTTCTAATAAAGAATGAGCTTAATGACAAAGATTTCCATTGCTTTGGAGGATAGTGACGAGGTCTTTTGTGTAGAAAGAAAGATTCTATATATGAAAAATGTTCCAATTAATTACCGAACTTTTAGTCTATGTAAAGTAAATATCGATTTTTAATTACTGTAGCAAATACTTTGTGTATCAGTGTATACACTAAGTGAAAAAAGTGTGATACAAAGTATAAATACTAATATACTCATACCATATTTGGAATACAAGATAAAAGATAAGATTGGATTTTGATTAAATTGGTTCCATAGTTGAAGCATCCATGCATATATATATATAAGATGGACTAAATTAGATTAAAATAATCTACTCCACAAATAGTATCGTTAGAAGAGTATAATCTTATCCTTATGAAAATTTGGGATTTAGAGAAATTAGAAATTTCATTAAAAATAATATAATGCCTTTTAAGTAGTAAAAAATGGTACTTTTTAAAATTAAATTTTACGTTCAAAATTAACTTTTAAAAGTGGTAAAACCAGAAATGGTAATTTTCAAAATTTTTTTAGAAGTGGTGTTTTGAAAAATAATTTTATAAAAAATGATATTTTTCCAAAATTAAGTTTTAAAGTGGTCTTTTAATAATATTTTTAAAAGTGGTATTTTAAAAATATTTTTTAAAAACGATATTTTGCAATACATTTTTTAAAATGATATTTTTATAAAATTGGATTTTTAAGAATGGTATTTTTTTAAATTAATTTTTAAAAATGGTATTTTCTAATTAATCAAACCTCAAAATTTTTTTTTATTTAAAATTATGAAACACATAAGCTAATCCTATCCTAAAAAAAAGTAGCACACCAGGATATGATTAGACTATAATCCTACTATTTGTTATCCTATCCAATCTGTTAAAATAGTTCAATCCTATTTTATCATATTCTGCATACTAAACAAACCCTTAGTATATAAACTAAAACTGGTACATAAATAGATATAAAAAGTGTAAAATTATATATATTTGACCATTTAGTTATAAAAAAAGAAAAAGAAAAATGGGCACTTACCAAAATGAATTGTAGAAAAAAAGATAAACATTATAATTTCCTCAATTTGAAAAAAATTGTTGATGTTATAGGCACTGTGTATTAGTGAATATACTAACTTTTAAAAAATGGTAATTTTAGAGGTGACATTTTTCTATATTTAATTTTTTTCAAAATAATATTTTTCTAAATTAATTTAAAAGTGATAATTTTCAAAAATTACTTTAATGTAATATATTAGTAAAATGTAAAACTAAATATGATATTATAATACAATAATACAATAAAATATAACTCCATATAATATAATACAACACACCAAATGTGGCTCGAATAGCTCCCATTGGTGATTGGATGAATAAGAAGATACAAGGCCCTAGAGGTGAATAGGGACGCTATGGGACTTTTGTTTTATAGATTCATGTAATTCTTTTGATTTTACATTTTCTTTACTATTAAATAATTTAAAAAAACTTTGCCATTTAATTCGCACCTTCTAATTTATATTCTACGGTTTTTTTTTTTTCTCTTCAATGGGCTTTCTTCCTAATTTTATTTATTCACGTTGTTGTCGTTTCTTACCTGTAATTTTTCTTTCTTGTTCTTTTTTTGTTCCCCCTTTTGTCGCTTTTACATTTTTCGTCGTTTATTTCGATTTTTCTGTCCATTTTTTGTCATTTTTCTGACGTTTTTTTATTGTTGTTTTGTTGTAATTTTTTTAATCTCTGGACTTGTATTTTCTTCCCGTATAGTTGTTCATTCACATTAATATCTATCTCACGTCTACTTTTTTTTCCTGTCGTTTGTTGAATTTTGTCGTTTTTTCCCAGAAATTTTAGTGGCTGATTCTTCTTATTTCTTGTTTTAATTTTTGAGTGTGTCCTTGTTTGTTTCCGACTTTATCTGTTCGTTTCTTTTGTTTGAAGTCGTTTATACCTCTGTGTCGTTATATTGTCTACATCATTTAATCTTCCGTCTCTTTTTTATTTTTCAAAAGTTGGCATTTTGTTTTCTGATATGTCGTTTTATCGATCTGTTGTAGTTTGTTTAAAATTTGTCATTTATGTTATAAAATATCGTACTATAAAGGTGTTATCAAAAAATAGAAAAAAATTGATCTGAAAAAAAAAGAAAACGTTGATTTAAATTATTAAATACTAATATACTAAAATAAAAAGAAAAAAAAAACTTACGTATAGAAAATAACAGTCGATCTAGAAAAAACAAATCTATACTACTTAAAAGATGATCTGACCAAATAAAAGAAATACGAATAGAAAATCTAAATACAAACTTGATTGCAGCTAAACATCAGGGGAAAAAAATAGATATGAAAAAAAAGATATTCAATGGAAAATAAAATCAGCAATACCTATGCCGAGAATTACTTTATGAACCGTAGTTAAAGTCCTAACGTTGGAAAATTTCCTCAAAAATTGAAGTTACAGTGGTGGATTTAAGAAGAAATAGAGAGAGAAAAAGTAAAAGTTAGAGAGAGAAACAAGCAACACAAATGAGAAACCTAAATAAACATGAACTACGGAAGA
Source organism: Parasponia andersonii (assembly GCA_002914805.1). Taxonomy (NCBI): domain Eukaryota; kingdom Viridiplantae; phylum Streptophyta; class Magnoliopsida; order Rosales; family Cannabaceae; genus Trema; species Trema andersonii. The sequence goes on along the minus strand of JXTB01000187.1, from coordinate 667,582 downwards.
CACCAAAGCATTGCTGAAGAAAATGCTGGAAAATTATTATGAACCTGAGTTAAAGTTCTAGAGAGAGAAAGAGAAGGAGAATAAGCTCGTAATCAAACAAAGAAGAGGAGAGAGAAAGAGAACGTAAGAGAGTAAAAAGACATTAAATGTCACGACCCAAAACTCGGGCTAGTGGCATAAGGGGAATTTCACAAAGGTGGGAAATTCCTTAATTTATTTGAAAAGTGTCAAAAGTTCTAGTTTTTATAAAAACAGTCCATTTAAATAAAATGTTCGGAATTCCATCCCGTCAACCACTCCCACAGTTCGTATACACTACCAAACATAAATTGAACAATTTCTTAAAAACATGAAATTAATTTCAAAACCCATCATCATCATCATTTACGACAGATGTCAAATACCAGAATGGCATACATAAGTTTGCAGACAAAATAGAAAGCAGTAATCTTGGTTCAATGCTAACACAAAAATCTAAATAGTCCAAGGACTATGACAACAAACTCCTAGCATTACCAAGAGGCGAACTGCAATCAGGATGACCTTTTACTCCTCTTGATCACCAAGATCGCACTGGACACCACCTGAGGAGGAAGGTAAGGGGGGTGAGCATACAATGCCCAGTAGGAAAATAGTTACCTCGGGGAAAAACAATTCAGTGATGGGAATCTCCTACATGGTTAGTTCAAATCCAAAACATACACACACGTATATATATAATCCAAACCGGGAGCCAATATATATATAACAGTATAATAAAAACCATCACTCTATATGCACATGACACAAATCAACCCATACCCATGAGCTCACATCCTCTCATCTGTGGAAACCCAGGATGATGGCACTAAGTGTACCTAATAGTCTGCCTGACACCTAATCCCATACCCGGAGGGAACACCCATGTGTCGCCTACCAGACCTGGAGGGGCAACCGAATTGCCTACACCTGTCAAATGGGGAGGTAATCAGAAGTAACAAGACCTTGCGCAAGTTTACGGACTTTCACCGACGGTAGGGCACACAGCGCCACACTGTAAAACCTACGATGCTAACACGGTGCTCATGTATGATCCTATGACATGTGCAATACAGAACTGAAGTGTAAAAACTACTGTACTCTGGTTTTTCAATAAAACATGCATAATAGGGTTTTATAGAAAAACGGGCAGCATAACGGCCCTATTTTTGATATACCCAAAATAACCTGCACACAACAAATTCCCAGAGCAGTATAGTATATGTCACATAACCAGATTCCATCACATATAATTCAAATCATTAAAAACACGCTTATTCTTATATGTTGCAGAAAATAAGTTTTAACTCACAAACGGTATAAAACGAAGGTAACTAAACCCTTACCTCAACAGAATAGCGACACCACGCTATTAAGTCCTTAAAGTGTCGTTGACGATCGCCTGGAGGGTCGGGAACCAAATCCAAGCCCTCGATCGTTCTCGTGCGAAAAATCAACTTTCTCACCGGAGCTTCAATTCCACAAACGGACCTCTTCACTGAATTCCTAGCACCCAAAATAGCTAGGTTAGACATATAACTTGTCAAATTTGGGTCCGGGTCCATACCGGACCGGTGGCACGCAAAACGAGACAAAATCTCGACCGTCCGATCTCGATTTTTGTGCCGGTCACCAAACGACACAATATATATATCAAACTTCTCCCTTTTCCGAGTACATTCCAAAAATGTAGTTAAAATTACAATCTAACGGTCGGATCAAGAATAACACTCAAAAACTCGAAAATGACCAAAAATGGCAACTTTCAATCCGGGCAAAATGGAGTTGAGATATATATACCTTGATGATCCTTGCGACGATACGAATCCAACGGGACCGGTTTGAAGCCAAATGGACGCCGGAATCGTCGCCGGTGGCCGAAAATTCGATTCGGCCCCTTCTCTCTTCTCCGACGACGGCGAGCTTCCAGGCGCGTTCGGCAGTCGGGATCGGCACAGGCGCGGTGCAGGTGAGCTTCGGCGGTGGTTTCTGCGGCTGGGCGACGGCGCGGACGGGCGGCGAGCGGCGGTGCGGGGGGGATTGGCCGAGAGCGTGAGAGAGACGAGGGAGAGAGAGAGAGCTCGGGGGAGGGAGGAGAGAGAAGAGAGAGAGAGGTGAAAAAGGTGTGCACGTGGCCCCCCCTTTATTGGGCTGTGTAATTTTTCAAAAATTGCACATAAGTCCCCAAAATTTCAAATCTCTATCAATCTAGTCCCCCAAAATTTGCAATTTAGTCCATCTGAACAAAACTTTTGCAAATTAATCCCCACAATATTTTATCCGGAAAATTTGTAAAATGTCCAAATTACCCTCGAAAATTCCGGGTTTTTATATTAAATTTGTGGGTTCAAAAGGAAATTCAACTCAACGAAAGAAACTAGTTCTTCTAATAAAAGACGAGTTTATTGTCACTTCTTTATTCATATTTCCAATACCGTTTTTTATTAATTTCTTTTATTACTAAAAAGATTCTAAATTATTATTTTTTAAATTAACCACACCTTTCTCTAAATTCATAGTTTGTCTTAAACCCTAGTTTTCTTCATTATTCCAAAAAATTTCGTTTTCATCTTTTCGATTATTTTTTGATTTGAGCATTAGTGCATATATAAATCGGCCATTGCATATATATATGATTATTCTAGGCCATAAGCTTATGAATGCATTGAGGAAATAATAAATTATGATTTTTTTCTCCTTGCCATAAAGAGTACAAGCATATTCAATCAAAAAGTTGCAGAACAATAGAAGCTCCATTAGTTGATCGCAACAAAGGATTTTTTTTTAAAAAAAATATGTTTTTCTTTGAAGGTATATTCGTATATCAATAATAAAAAAGTAAGAATAATGTAACAATGAAAGAGAAGAAAATAAAGAAGAGGACGGAAGGGTAAGAGCATAAAAGAGATGGGATGAGAAGAGAACAGACAAAACTAGATTTAAGGACATTATAGAAAAAATTAGAGATATAGAAAATATGAATTAAATTTAAAATTTTAATTAAGGGTGTAGTTTTAGAATTAATACGAAGAAAGTAGACTAGGGATGGTAATAGAATTACTTTGAATAAATGCCAGCATATTTTCTGAAACGGGCACATAAAAATGATTTACTTAAATAAATAAACAAATTCTTGTTGCAGTGCGTTTAGTAGTTGATAATTGATATACCTATATGTTTATAATGGTGTTCCAAATACAAAAGCTAGTGCTACTGATTCCTATATAGAGAATAGAGTCCAAACTCCTAAAAATCTAAATCATATAGACTTAGAAAAGAAAAGAAGTGATATACCTTTTAAATGAGCTAATATACAAGAAATTAGAGGTAATATACATACAATAATTAATTATAAACCATATTGATGTCTACTCATAAACTCTGTATATTTGTTAATATACCAAGCAAATAAATCTTGATATAATATGGACAAAAATTGTTATACCCATTACTGGGAAAATTTTAACTGAAAAAAAAGAAAATTAATTGAAGGCAGGGCATATAGAACTACCAAATTGAACATGAATACTAATTATAGAAACAAGTATAGAAACCTAAATTTTGAAAAAAATAAATTTCTCAGTCATTATATTCTTTCTAACAGATCAATCGATTCTAAATATATACAAATCAACCTTGTCCAGTAAAAAGAGGGAGACAGACAAAGACCAAGCAAGCACATAATAATAATGAAGATCGAATGACGGCGAAAATCGTTTTTGGATCATCAGAAACAATGATGAAATCTATCAAGCGTGAATGACCTTGAGAGAGCAAAAATCGAGCTTGGATGGCCTAACACGTATTTATTTTAATGCGCGTCAGTTGCATGTGACTGTAGCACCCTTTTTTATATTTTATCCATTCTTTTATGTAATTTTAATATTTAAGAGAGATATTTTCACTTGTATTTGTGTTACTCAATTAATTTATTCTCGCTCAATAACTTGTTTGATTCTTAATTAAAACAAACGTCTGTAGTATTAGAAAGTTACCAGTCACAAGACTCACCACGTACAAGTATAAAAAAATAAAAATAATAAAAAAAGAAAAGAAAACTAAACGACGCCGTATTAGAAACCTAAAGCTGGTGTGGTCCGTGGTTGTGGGTGTGACTGTGGAGTGTGAAGACAAAATGAAACCTCTCGAGTTGAACAGAGACTGAAGAAACAACAACACTCATCTACGAAGAACCCAATCCATCGCGTTGAGAAAAAAGAGAATAGCTTTGGCTCAATCCATCTCTACCCCAATTTAAAATAATGCTCACCACCACAAGACCTTCTTTTACTTGTAATAATCCTTCTTTCTCTTCTCTCCCTACCCTTTTCACTACCCAATTTCGTTATTATATTTATTTTTATTATCATTATTCAGATGATACTAGTAGTTATGATAATGATAATGATAGAAGAAATTTGGAGAAATTGGTTCACTCTAGATGTAAATCTGGGAAGCTTGAGTTAGATGAGGCTTTGGGTTATTTCGATTCCCTTATTAGGACGCGACCCCTGCCTTCCACTGGGGCTTTTAATCAGTTGTTTGGGGCTCTCTCCAAGAAGAACCATTGTCCCACTGTTGTCTCTAAGTACAGACACACTAAGATTTGCTCTCAATCTCATCATTTCCGACCTGATGTCTGTACAAACCTATAGTGTGCTAATTGATTCTGTTTGCAAGGAGGATAAGAATGGAGAAGCAGTTTCACTATTCGAGTTGATGACTAGACAAGTCATAGAACCTGATGTCGTCACGTTCAATGCTCTGATTTCTGCTTTGTGCAAGTCTAGTCAATCGGACGAAGCAGCGCAATTCCTTAAAAATATGACCAGTCGCGGAATCTCTCCTGATATTGTTACGTATAATATCATGTTGGACTCTTTGTGCAAAGAAAGAAGGAACTAGAAAAGCACTTGATCTTATGGAAGCAATGGTTGGTAGAGGTGTAATGCCTGATATTTTGACCTACAACACTTTAATCCATGGTCTGTGTCATTCGGACCAGTGGAGGGAAGCAATTGAGTTGTTAGATAACATGAAGGATCGTGATGTTTTCCCAAATGTGAGAACATTTAGTATTCTAATAGATTCTCTTTGCAAGGAGAGAAAGATGGAAGAAGCCATTGCAATGTTTGATTTGATGATCCAAAGAGCTATAAGGCCAAACATGCTGAACAAATCAACAATTGCAGCTCACCAACCAGTCGTAATAGGAACAGTGAAAAAAGATAGTCGCAATAGGAATAGTAAAAAGAGCAGTCGCAATAGCAATAGTAAAAAGAGCAACCGTAATAGCAATAGTAAAAGATGGTGTTCACACCACCTTTCAAGTTCTATAAATACGGAGGATTTCATCACTTGTTTGTATCCTATTCAAAATCTTTTTCCTTTCTAAGAGAGAATTTAAGCTTAAGAATTCCTCTTGGTATCCCGCTTGTTTTCTCCTAAATTATTTAGAGAGAGTGTTTTCTCCTATTTCAAGAGAGAGAGAGGTTCATTTGTTCTCTTCTTGTATTTAGAGAGAAGTGAATTGTAATCTCCTTTTCATAGTGAAATTCTTCACAGCCTTATCCGTGGACGTAACCTAAATTAGATGAACCACGTTAATTTTTTTGTGTCTTATTTTTTTCATTTTACCTAAATTTTCTCAACTTGTATTTTAGTTGTATCTTATCGCTTCAGCAAAGCCGATCTTCTAATAGTGGTATCAGAGCCATTGGTTAGAGTACTGTTCACATATACGACTATTCACGTATACGATATTGTTCACATATATGGTACTATTCACGTATACGGTACTGTTCACATACAGTGAAACAATGGTAACTGAACAAATCGTGGTGAACAAAAATGACGGCAAAATTCGATATTGAGGAGTTTAATGGGAGTAATTTCTCTTTGTGGAAAATGAAGATAAAGACAATCTTGAGAAAAGATAATTGCCTAGCAGCAATTGTGGAAATGCCTGCTAAGATTACTGATGATAAAGGTGTGACAAGATTGATAGCAATGCTGTCGCTAACTTACATCTATCACTAGCAGATAGAGTCCTGTCGAGTATTGAGGAGAAGAGGTCAGCCAAGGAGATATGAGATATACTGACAAAGTTGTATCAAGTCAAGTCGCTTCACAACAAAATTTTCTTGAAGAGAAGGGTTTATACCCTTCGGATGGTGGAATTAACAACGGTGACCGACCACATCAATACTCCTAATACTCTATTCTCACAGCTCACAACAATGGAGCATAAAATAAAGGATAATGAACGTGCAGAAATCTTACTTCAGAGTCTACCTAATTCGTATGATCAACCCATTATAAATGTGACCAGCAATACTACAACTCTAGTTTTCAACGATCTTACAGCTGCTGTTCTCGAAGAAGAAAATCGACATAAGAATAAGGAAGACAGATTAGCAAGTTCACAGCAATTTGAGGCTTTGACAATGAGAGGGAGATCAACAGAACATGGCCCTAGTAGGAGTCAGAGTCATGGTAGATCAAAGTCAAGAAGTAAGAAGAATGTCAAGTGTTATCACTATGGTAAGAAAGGACACGTCAAAAAGGACTGTTGGCAACTCAAGAAGAATGGAGATTCCAGAAGGAAGGACCCCGAGTCATCAAATACTTAGGGGAATGTTGCAAATACTTCAGATGATGGAGAACTCTTGTATAGTGAAGCAGCAACAATTTCTAAGGACAGACGGCAACTCACTGATATTTGGTTAGTGGATTCGGGAGCAACATGGCACATAACTTCTCACAGAGAATGGTTTCACACATATGAACCTATCTCTGGAGGATCTGTATTTATGAGTAATGATCATGCCTTAGAGATTAATGAGATTGGTACTATCAAGATAAAGATGTACGATGACACTATTCATACTATTCAAGAGGTGCGACATATGAAGGGCCTGAAGAAAAATCTATTGTCTTTAGGACAATTAGATAACCTTGGTTGCAAAACTCATGTCGAGAATGGGATCATGAAGATTATGAAAGGCGCACTTATAGTAATGAAGGCGGAGAAAATCGTTGTGAATCTATATATGCTTAAAGGAGATACACTGGAAGCGGAGGCAGCGGAGGCATCAGTTGCTTCAACAAATTCCGGAGAAGAATCAATGATGATATGGCATCGTAAGCTTGGCCATTTGTCAGAACGAGGCTTGAAGATTCTCTCTGAATGGAGGTTACTTCTTGGTCTCACAAAGGTATCTTTACCCTTTTGTGAGCATTGTGTCACAAGCAAGCAGCATAGATTAAACTTTAGCACATCTAGTTTTAGAAGTAAAAAAGTTCTAGACTTGTTCACTCTGATATTTGGCAAGCACCGGTAATGTCCCTAGGAGGAGCTAGATACTTTGTATCTTTTATTGATGATCACTCCAAGAGATGTTGGGTGTATCCTATCAAGAGGAAGGCAATATATTTTCAGACTTCAAAATATTCAAAGCACAGATAAAGCTTAAATCTAGAGAAAAGATCAAGTGTTTAAGAACGGACAATGGAGGAGAATATACAAGAGATGAATTTGATAACTTCTGTCAATAAGAAGGTATCAAGAGGCAGTTCACAGTGGCGTACACTCCTCAACAAAATGGAGTGGCAGAGCGGATGAACAGAACCTTGTTGGAAAGACCAAGAGCAATGTTGAAAGTTGCAGGTCTACTCAAGACATTCTGGGCAGAAGCAGTCAAAACCGCATGTTATATGATCAATCGATCTCCATTAACAGCGATTGATCTGAAGACACCGATGAAGATGTGGACTGGTAAGCCAACTGATTATTCTTGCTTACATATGCTTGGATGTCTTATGTACGTGATGTACAACACTCAAGAAATCACAAAACTGGATTCAAAGTTCAGAAGGTGTGTACTCTTGGGATATGCTGATGGAGTCAAGGGATATGGCTTATGGGATCCCACTGCCCATAAGATTGTCATCAGTAGAGATGTGATATTTGTACTGAATAAACTGCAAGAGAAGGGAGAAGATAGCAGACCAAAACTACTACAGTTCAGATAGAAAAGAATACTAAAGATTCAGATTCTTCTGAAATAGCACCAGAGCACGAAGTAGAAGAACCAGTAGAGGAAGAGGCTTCTGAAATTCGTCGGTCAACTCGTGAGAAAAGAACACCGACGACATGGTACTTAAATTATATCACTGAGAGCAATATTGCATACTGTCTTCTAACAGAGGATGGAGAGCCAACAACTTTCTATGAGGCTACCAAAAGCCCGGATGTATCCCTATAGATGACAGCAATGCAAGAAGAGATTGAAGCCCTTCACAAGAACAAGACATGGGATCTTGTTTCCTACCACAAAGAAGGAAAGCCATTGGCAACAAATGGGTCTACAAGATTAAGCGTGATAGCAATGATCAAGTGGAATGGTATGTGCGAGATTAGTGGTAAAAGGATATGCTCAGAAAGAAGGTATTGACTTCAATGAGATATTTTCACCTGTAGTTCGACTGACAATAGTTAGAGTGGTTCTGGCAATGTGTGCTACGTTTAACCTACATCTAGAGCAGCTCGATGTGAAAACTACTTTTCTTCATGGAGAACTTAAAGAA
>JXTB01000187.1:556552-637253 GCA_002914805.1 Parasponia andersonii | reverse complement strand
GAAAAAGAAAACAAAATACAACAAAGCCTATACCCAAAAATTAGGATTTATATATTTTGATCTAATCAAAATAAATTTCTAAAAAAAAATTTAAAAACTAAGGAACCATATAATTAACGACCAAATATCAACCATACATCCATCATATGATAACTCATCCATTCATCATCAAATACATATAAAAAATAATGCAATACCCACTCATGCATAGAAATAATTAATACTATATACTCATATAACCGCTCTGGTATCAATTGTTGGAATTTAAACGATTTTCGCAGTAGAAGATTGGCCCAGAAACATTCAAAAATTTTCTCAAAACAATTGACTATATGAGTGCATAGTATTAATTTATAGCAAATAGGAACATACAAAGAGAATAGATCTAATATCTCTTGTAGCCTATCAGCAGATCCTAGCTTTACTGTCTTGTCAACCACGATCTTCCAATCCAAGCCTCAAGCACAACTGGATGAACGTGTGGGCGTTGCGTACAATCTCTTAAACTCACACTTTAGTCCCTTACAATTTTCTCAACACATGAGATTATAAGGGTTTGTTCTATAGAGAATATGAAGACTCTCTTATTTTTCTCTGTATTTTTCGGAGGCTCAGTAGAAAATAATACGTAGTCTCTCCTTATTATCTGCTAGGATTTCCTTTATATATATATTTATTAAACTATTTAATGAATAATTTATAGTAATAAAATCATAATAACATATATATATATAAAACGTTTTAATGAAAATGTGAATAGTTTAAAAAAATGTAAAATATATATATATATATATATATATATATATAAACTAGCAGATAATTCATTCTTTCAAGGAAGAGTGTTTCATTTTCAGTCAGTTTCTCAATTTCTATTTATCTAATTATCTGATAATTAGATATTTTTAAATTTAAAATTTAAACAAATTAGAAAACTTATCTCTCCATAAATTTAAATTAATTAATTCAAAATTAATTAATTAATAACAATTATTAATTACATATATATAAACTATTTATCTAGACAAAGTGTGCAGTAACAGAAATAATGTAATATCCAATACAGTGTTTGTAAGAGGTGGAATTAGGGATCTATGGACCTCTAATTCAAGCTCCAATAAATTATGACAATTAATTAAACTCTTTAATTAATTTTTCTAATTTATTAATTCCAGTATTACTCCACTAAAAATCTGGAATTGCACTCTTGAAATTATAGAATTAATTTACTACGAAAACAGTGAGCAGTCCATCGATTTAATCATTACATGTAGTTCAATCCTCCATAGACAATTCATAATTGGAGCTAGGTTATATTCCGTTTACCTCTCCAATTACATCTTTATCCTTGTGTATCGTTGATTCTCTAATGAACAATTAATTTATAAATCTATTATAAATTGAGTACTCAAACTGTTCAAGTCCTGAATCAATACACTAGGGAATCATCTTTCTAGTTTCCTCATGGAAGGAATGGATTCCATATCTGTAAGTTACATTCTCAACTACTCATCTCTTCATGCTCCCAAGGTACAAGTATTTCGATCTGTTTAAAAATAAACCTTTAACAAGTATGTCAATGAACATAATATTTTAAATAGGAGTCTATAATTACTCAGGATTAAGATTGATCTATATATGATTATCTAATGACATTATTTGAACTCTCAACAGTTAACGGAATTTATGTGAGATTCAAATCATATCTGTTCCAGTCCTATATAATCAAATTATATAAAGTACCTCCATTATGATGCCAACACATCAATAGTCCGGATAAGACTATTACATTCTCAATGTTAATGGACCGTGCTAATAATATTTAATTAAAGATCCCAAACTTTAATTAATTATTACGGACTATATTTAGTTTATTATCCATAAATTTAATCCTCATGTATATAACACTTATATGCTAAATTTATGGTCACATAAATAAACCATGAATTTTCTAATATTTAATGACATACCAATTATGCACAAATTTAAATAGAAAAATGTTATTTTATTAATTCAACAAATATTCAAAATATACATACTTTTAGGCATAAACCCTAACACACACATATATATATATATATATATATATATATATTGAAGAAAGTTCAGCGGCCTTAAGCCTTGGCTCTAATAGTGGATTATTAATAAAATAGGAAAGAAAAGGAACGAGTTTGCATTAGTTGGTAGTAATCTATAGGTATTATTTAGCCAACTGAGATTAACTCAGTTGGTCCAAGATTTGAGGGATGTGTGTATGAATTTCGAGGGGTCAGGGTTCAAACATTAGTAGAGTGTGTGTGTGTTATTTTTCTTTAAATTTATAATAAGTGGTGGTCATTAGTTAAGCTCCACTTTAAAAAAAAAAAATCTACAGGTATTATTTATCGAATTATAAGCATACATTAATAGCTATAATTACTGCAATACAATATATCACTACATATATAACACCGAATTAGTTGTGCTAATTTTAAAATGCCCTTCACTAATTAATAAAATGACCTAGAGCCTTAGCTACCTCAAAATGGGACACTAGCCAGTAGAGAGAGAGCTGAGAGAGGTGATCAAAGTTTGCTCCAACAGTTGTTAACAAGCTACTCTTTACTATTAGGAATATAGGGGTTCACTATCAATGATGTTTATTAATGTCAAAAGATAAAAATTAATAACAGCTTGGTATAGGTTCCACAAATATTTATAATAGTAAAAAGGCAGCACCAAATTAATTAGTTAAGCCGACCCTACCTAATTAAGGGAGTCATTGAGGCACATGCATATATATAGCCAGGTGAAATCTGTTATTTACACACCCCCCATATGTACCTGAAATGTTTCTATGAGAGACATGTTGGGATATACTTTGTTTCTTTGTGCATTAATTGTAGCTAGAAAGTGCATAAATCTCCAAACTAAAAATGCATGCCTCATTTAATTCATTATTCATCTATGTATATGTCACTTCCTCGCAGTCATGAGGAGGTACTTGCAAATTAGCAATTGTCACGTCTTTAGCTAAGACTATCTGTCCAATTTATTTATTTAATTTATTTTTGTCTCATTCATCGCTCCGCCAACCCAACCGCATGAATTTATAGCATATATGTCACTATAAAACTACAAATATTTTTAAGTTTTAGATGCCCTGATATATGAGTACACTAGTTAGATAACAAAATATAGACCCCCAATAAAATTGATAGATATAAGACATGAGTCCATGTTGCATTTGATCAGTTAAATATATTATTGATTTGCTTAATATATATATATATATATGGGCACTAATTCAGTAGATATTTTTTTTTACCTATGCATAGATATTAATTTGGCTAATGAAAATTTAGCATGGATCACAATTAGATGGTGATCTAACGGCTAAAAAAAATGCCTCTAAAAAAAAATACCTATTGGATTGGCAACCTCTATATATATATATTGGATCACCATTAAATGGTGATCCAATGACTATAATAAAGTACATGAAAAGACGTGCATCATTCATGTTCTTTGTCTCTCTTATTTTTTATAATAAAAAAATATGCATGCTAAATTTTCATTGGCCAAATTGATACCTATACATAGGTAAAAAAAAAAAATACCTACTGGATTGGTGCCCTATATATATATATATATATATATATATATGATTTTGGTAAATTGGTCGTAAAGTTTAATGTGTTTGGTAATAACAGTCTCTCACTTTAAAATCCCAAATTCGATTATCCGATACATTATCAAATTAAATAAATAAATTTAGTAACGTACGGTGCAAACTTTGAATTAATTGTTTTATTGGTGTAACCTAATCAGAGATGTACATTTGTCATAATGCAATTCCCCCAAACCCACGTCTCTAACAGCTACATCTGCTACGGCATATATGAATGCAAAGTAAAACAAGATTAAAAATTTTAATCATATGTACAAGCAGTCCATTATAGTCACTTTCATTTGCGGTTAGCGAGTCATTATTAATGTCACTAATCAAGATTTTTTGGAAACATATCAATGATCGAGATTAGGAACTCTTTTCTTCGTTTTGTCAAGCTATATCATTAACTCCACCTCATGTATTTAGGCAAATTTTCTTTCTAAATTATGGTGAAGTCTAATTCTCATAAATTAATGGAAAGGAAAATATCAAAAACCACAAAAAACATTCACTCAGAAAAACAAGAATATATCAAACAAGAAAAATTGACATGTTTGTATATATAGTCAATGAACTAGATATTTAGAAAAATGGTGGATGATGGATTGTTGACGATCTTCAAACTCCTTGACCATAATATTAGTTTTATTAATCCGGATCACTATCATGGATTAAATACCTGAGGACCCAATATTTCACATCGCTTGGGTCAATAAGATCGTCTATTTTGATGGCACAGTTAACTAGATTTGCTCTACTTCAACTCAATCCATCTAGTCAATATATTTTAGATTAAGTAAAATATTATGGAATAATTATCGTGCTCAACTTTCTTAGTTAATAACTAAATATTATATAGATCGATCTCTACTTGATTTGATTTGTTTTTCTATTGAATTCGTTTGTTGCCATCTCCTCGCCTGACTTGACTCACCAAATTTTGTCATGGTGTATCCTAGCAATTGACTATACAGTTATATACAGTTACAGCCACATAAATAGTTAACGACATCTATGTGTCTGTTTTTCTAACGTAGCTGAACATCTACAACTATATATATATACAGACACACACACACGTGTGTGTTTGTGATTTGTATGTATTTATTAGAGCTGCCCAAAATGGGCAGGCTGGCCCACCCATAACTGGTATTTTCAAGTGATGGGCCCGGTTCGGTTCGTATGAATGATGAGGAGGCTCGGTCCGCTCCATATGAATTATGAGGAGGTCCAGCTCGGCCCTATGGCCCAGGCGAGCCCCTAGGCGAGCCTGGCTTAGGCTGGCCCGTATTTTGGCTATTTTTTTAAAAAATATTTTTAGATATATTTTGTTTATGAATTTTAATAATTAAAAAAAATTATATATATGAATATGTGATAAAACTTTTATCACAAATAATTTTACAAGTTTTATGATAAAAATTAAAAAATAATATATAACTTAAGTAATAAGTTGATGAAAAAAAAGTAAATTAAATATGAAAAATAACAAATTCAATTTTTTTTTTTAAAAAGATTAACAGCCGGGCCAGATTAGGTCGGTCTGTGGACTCAGAATATTAGACCTAGCCCAAACATGGGAATAAGGCCGGACTGGACCCGAACTTATCTTTACCGAGCTGGGCCGGTCCGCGGGCTACCTAACCGGGCCGCGGGCCAGCCCATTGGACCTAGTCCATTTTGACAGGTTTAGTATGTATGTACATATTTAACTAAGTACATATAAATATGAGATGCTAGTTTCAAATTAGAAAACTTTTTGGTACCTTAGCGTGAAAATAGGATTTGACATTCAATGTTGTGATAGCTAGATAGCCTGGCAATCATTTAGAGAATTAGTTTGGTATCAACATTCTATATGGGTATTGTAACAAAAAGAAATGTTTTGGAGAATCAGAATTCGTGAAGACGTTCTATATATATATATATCATGACAATTAGGAAATCACATAAAGACTTAGAATTACCACACCTAGGATTTATTGTAATATAAAAAATTAGGATTTCTTTATTATAATTAAATAGGTAGATTAATAAGCTTAATTATAACTAGAAAAGTGAGCAGAGAGTCTTTTTAAGTCATCTCTATAATTGGGTAATTAAAGAGAGATGAGAAGAGAGTTTCCTAGTACAGAAAAAGGGAACCTTTTTTGGTATGATTCCATAAGTAGGTGTGTAAGTAGATTTATGACAACCATCAGAATACATCTCATAATGTAGTGTATAAGCGGCTACAAGTCTCCTATAGAGAGATAGAAAGACAAAGCATATTCTCTGGTAATTAGGCAGAGAATGAAAAAAGCCAAGCAAAGCAAAGAGAGAGTGTTAAATGTAAGTCCAAGGTTAGTCAACCCAAGATGCATGAATATCCAAAAGTTGTTTCAAGTGTTAAAAAGACTTCTATATATATAGACTCGAATGAAAACTAGCCGTTTAAAACTGTTTGATAGACAATCTGTCATTTTCGGCAGACCAAAAATTCACTTTCTTATTAAATTGATAAAAATAATTTTAAAATGACGAGATTGAATAATCTAACATTAAAAACATCAATAAAAGGCAATTTAACAAATATATAAGATAAAACAAACAACATTTGAACAAAGAAAAACATCAATGAAGCTCATTATGATCAATCATGCCAAATTTTCTATGAATCATGCAAAAACGATCTTTGTTGAGAGGCTTAGTAAAGATATCAGCTAGTTGTTTTTCTGTGCACACAAACTCAAGAATAATGTCACTTTTTTTTTACATATAATCAAAAGAAAATGATGTCTAATATTAATATACTTAGCACATGAATGCAAAATTGGATTTTTGGACAAATTTATAGATACATGATCATAATTCATTCCAAAATATAAAAGAGTTTGTTTCATTCAAAAAACTTAAGCACAATAACTACCAGCAGAGATATATTTGGCCTAAGTAGTAGAAAGAGCAACAGAATTTTGTTTCTTGCTAAACTATGATACAAGTGAGTAACAAAAAAAAATGACAAGTGCCACTAGTTTTCTTGTAGTCAGTTTGACAATCGATAAAGTCCAGATCTGAAAAACTTGTAATGTTAAAGTATGTACCTTTTGGATACCACAATTCTAGGTTCATAGTATTATACAAATATTTTAATATATATTAAACTACACTAAGATATGATTCCTTAAGATTGGATTGAAATCTAACATATAGACAAACACTAAACATTACATCCAGTCTACTAGCTATTAAGTAAAGAAGTGAGCTGATCATACCTCGATATTTGGTGATATCCATTACTTTACCATTTTCTTCTTTGTCAAGTTTGATCGAAGAGCTCATTGGTGTTCTCATTGATTTGGAGTTCTCCATATCAAACTTTTTTAGCATATCCTTGATATATTTGGATTGATAGACGAAAATACCTTTTTTGCTTTGTTTGATTTGAAGTCCAAGGAAGAAATTGAGTTCTCCCATCATACTCATTTCAAACTCATCATGCATATATTTAGAAATTCTTTACAAAAAAAATAAAAAAGTATTAATACCAAATATAATATCATCAACATAGATTTGAACTAAAATCATTTCTCCCATTTTTCGTTTTATAAAAAGAGTAGTATCCGCTTTTCTCATAATGAAACTATTAAAATAAAAAATTTACTTAATATATCATATCAATCTCTAGGAGCTTGTTTTAAACTATAAAGAGCCTTTTTTAATTTGAAAACATGATCTGGATACTTATGATTTTGAAAACCGGGGGCTTGGGCTATGTATACTTAAACTAAAATATATCTATTTAGAAATGCACTCTTAATATCCATCTGAAATAGAATGAAATCTTTATGACATGCTAGGAGCATCCTTATAGACTCTAATCTTGCTACAAGTTCCAAGGTTTCTTCATAATCGATACCTTCTTCTTGATTAAAACCTTGAGCTACTAATCTAACTTTGTTTCTCATAATCATTCAAGACTCATTTATTTTATTTCTAAAGACCTATTTAGTCCTAATAAGTGATTAGTCCTTCGGTCTTGCAACTAATTTCCAAACATCATTTCTTTCAAATTGATTTAATTCATCTTGCATAGCTAAAATTCATGATTCATCATTTTCAGTTTCTTTAAAACTTTTTGGTTCAATTTGAGAGATAAAGACCATATTATTACAAATATTTCTAACTGATGCTTTGGTCTTGACTCCTTGTAAGGGGTCACCTACAATTTGGACTTTAGGAAGAGTATAGTTGAATTTTAAATCTTGAGGAAGAGTAAAAGAGTTATCATTTTCACTTTCCTATTTTTCCTTAAGATCTTGTTGTAGTTGAATACCTTCTTTATTTGCTATCTCATTTGCATTTGGCTCATTTGAACTTGGTTCTAGAATTATAACATCATCGTCATCCAATTTTCTCTCCTCGTAGAGAGGGTTAGACTCATCAAATGTAACATGCATAGATTCTTTTACTACCAAGGTTCTTTTATTGAAAACTCTATAAGCCTTACAAGTAGTAGAGTCTCCAAGAAAAATACAAATATCAGACTTTGAATCAAATTTTCCGAAGTTATCTTTAGTATTCAAAATAAAATATTTGCAACCAAAAACTTTAAAATAACCAATATTGGTTTTCTATATTTCCAAATCTCATAAGGTGTCTTCTTCGAAATCGACCTTATCATAACCCTATTTATAATATGACAAGCAGTACTTACTACTTCGGCCCAAAAATATTTTGGCAAACTATTTTCGTTAAGCATACTTAGTGCCATTTCTTATAAGGTTTTATTCTTTCTTTCTACGAATCCATTTTATTGTGGAGTTCTAAGAGCGGAAAAGTTATGATCAAAAATATTTTTGTAGCAAAATACTTCTATTTCATCATTGTCAAACTCACCACTATGATCACTTCTAATAGGTGTGATAGTGTAGCCTTTTTCATTTTGCACTTTCTTACAAAAAAATAGTATGCATGTTTAAAACATCATTTTATGAGCGATGAAAAGAACCCAAGTTAGTATTGAAAAATCATCTACTATCATAAAAGCATAATATTTTTCACTAAAACTAGTTACTCTTGATGGCCCAAATAAATCCATGTGAAGTAGTTGCAAAGGTCTAGAAGTAGTAATGATATTTTTGGGTTTAAAAGAACTTTTCACTTGTTTTCTAAATTAATATGCATCACAAATCTTGTCCTTTTTAAAAAGTAAGCTATGTAAACTATTTACAAGGTTTTTCTTTGAGAGTTTAGAAATAGTATTCATACTAGTATGTCCAAGTCTTCTATGCTAAAGTTAAGAATCATATTTTAAAACTAAAAAATATTTATCTTGATTAAAATATTTTTCAATATTAATAGTGTAAACATTATTCTTTCTTTCACCTTTAAAAATAATTTCTTTTTAACAAGTATCCTTAATTAAGCATTTGGAAGGCTTAAAAATGACTCGATAACCTTTATCACAAAGTTGACTTATGCTAAGTAAATTGTATTTAAGATTATCAATAAGTAAAATATTTTCAATAATAAGAGGAGAAGTAGAACAAATGTTACCTATACCTAAAATCTTACTTTTAGTATTGTCTCCAAAAGTGACATGTCCTCCATTCCTTTTTGTGAACGATGAGAGTAAGAAGTAGTCACCAGTTATATGTTTGGAGCAACCACTATCCAAGAATAAAAAATTCTTCTTCTTTTGTATGTATATATAAGAATTAAGATTTTTGATATCTATACTAATTTAGGTCCTTAAGTATTAATTCTAGATTCTTTTGGTACCCACACTAGTTTTCTTCTAAAATATACATTTTTCTTCACAAAATATGAAAAATTAGTATGTCCATCTTGATTGAAATAAGTGCAAGTATGTTTGATGTCACTAGTACCAGATTTTTCAAAATAATTTTTGAGGTATTTTTGTTTTATGGAAGATTTGTACCCAATACCTCATTTGTCAAAAACACATTTTTGTCCATCAAGCATTATATCAAAATTTTTTCTTTCCATTTGTAAATTTGTGGACAATTTTAGTCAAGTCTAAGACCTTGTCATTTAAGGAAGTATTTCTTTTGACAAAACATCACAATTACTACAAGACAAATTCACTTCTTTTCCTTTAGTAAACTTTTCAACCATTTTAGATAAACTAAGAATTTTCTTTTTAAGAGCGTTGTTCTTAAAATGAGTTTTTCATAGTTTTTATGTAAATCATTGAAACTACTTAATAAATTTACATATAATAAATCACAATCACTGTCATTTTCACTAAACTCACAACTTGTAACACTATCATGAAATTCAATGTTAGGTTCAAGTGAGCTTACCTCATTTTCTATTGCCACAAAGCATATATTGGCAATTTTTTCTTGTTCTTCTCCTTCGGATTTTTCTTCTTCACTATCATCTCATATGGTCTTCATTGCCTTTTTCTTCATTTTTCTTCTCAAGAGATATTCATTCTTCCTGTGACCCGATTTCGTGCATTCAAAGCAAGTGATTTGGTCGTCCTTCATTTTCTTTTCTCAGAAGTCATTGCCTTTGATATTCTTCTTGAAGTTCTTCTTTTTGAAGTTTAGATATTTCTTATACCTTTGGGTAAGTAGGGCAATATCTTCAAGCTCACTATCTGCAAATTCTTTTTATTCCTCAATATTTTCTTGCATGGTAGCTTTGAGAGCTATTCCTTTCTTCTTCTTTTTCTCTTCTTCATCTTCATGTGTTTCCTTCATGAGAATTTCATGGGTCATGAGAGAACCCATAAGTTCTTCAAGAGGAAGTTTGTTGAGATCCTTAACTTCGTGAATGGCCACCACCATGCTTCTATATACTTGAAGAAGACTTCTAAGAATTTTGCTCACCAACTCACCATTTGGAAATGTTTTTCCTAAAGCATTAAGAAAGTTAATAATAGAAGTGAATCTAGTAAACATTTGAGAAATAGATTTATCTTTTCTATTTTAAACATTTCATAGTTTCTAGTAAAAATATTTATTCTAGTTTTTTTTTTCATATATCTAGTTTCTTAATAAGAGACTTCTAACATGTTCCATAATTCATGAGCATCTCTAGCTTTTTCAACATTATTGTAAATATTCTTATCTAATCCACACATAAGAATATTTCTAGCTCTACTATTTTTGGTGAAGTTGATTTTATCTTTTTTATCATATTCTTTTATATTTTTTTCAACTTCTCTACTATCAACTACTTTTGAAATTTTCAAAGAACCTTTAGTGATAATATATCAAAGATCAAAATCAATGGACCTAAGATAAGTATCCATATGACTTCTCTAATAGTTAAATCACTTCCATTAAAAAATGATGGTTTGGATGGAGACAATCCCTCGAATTGAAAAAAAAAAATTGTTTGGGCTAGCCATCTCAAAAACAGTTAAGTTTTAAAAATTTGAGCACCAAGCTCTGATACCAATTGTAAGTCTAAGGTTAGCCAACCCAAGAGAGGGGTGAATTGGGTTTTAAAAACTTTTGCAAACTTTTTTAGACAATCAAGTAAATTTAGCAAGTAAAAGCAATAACAAGTAAAAATAGATATATTGCATACATAAACTCAAAACAAGCAAGTGAGAGTGATAGGAATAGAGAAATACAAATACTATTTTGATGAGGTTCAACAAATATGACAGTTTGTCTACGTCCCTAACTCTTAGCAATCCGTTTCGAGCTATCCACTATCAGATCAAGAGAATGGGCTTGACCGTCCTTTTTACATAACGAGTGCTTTCTCTTTAGACACACTCACAACTTTACAATAGTCTTGAATCCAACTCTATCACGCCTAACACAAATTATTTAAACGCTGGTGTCAATCTCACCTAAATTGGGTTGTTTATGAATCCGATGTCAATCTCACCTCACAAATACAATTTGATTTTTGTTTGTTGATATGCTCAACTAGAATCTCTCATAAGAATATAGATGATATAAAATAAGCCTAGAGAGAACAAATGAGAATACAAAGTATGATCTAGTTTGACTCAATTTACTTTTGTGAAAAAGTGGATTTGAAAGTTTGAATCATAAAAGATGATTAGAACAATTTGAAAATATATTTAAAGCAATATAGGAATGTTCAAAAGTTATTTCAAGTGTTTAAAAGGCTTCTATATATAGACTAGAATAAAAACTAGCCATTTTAGACTGTTTGACCAACAATCTGTCAGACCGAAAATACTAGCCATTGAAAGTGCGGTTGTAATGGTCAAATTTTAAAAAGAAAATAAAGGAATCCGGAGACCGATTCTTACAGCCGATTTGCTTATTTTGTCCAAGAGCATATTTCCAATTTTATTTCAAGGCTTTTTCAAATATTTTCAAAATGTTACTTCATAAATTGATTTAATATGTAATTTAGGAACTATTGAAATTCATAAATCAATTTAAAAGCTCTTGTAAAATAAATTTATATTTTAATTGGAAATAAATAGATTTAACAGTTTAACTTTTGAAAAATTCCAATTTTGTGAAAAATTTGAACCATTTAGATCATGCAATATGTAAACAAATATTGAACATTTACTAGTCTAGGTCTTGTTATCTTGAGATCTTTGTCTTTAAGCTCTTTTCTATAATCCATCTTGAATGTCCTATGATTCTTTTAATTTAACTTGCCACACATTCAAGTAGATCATTAGTTCTTAATCATATATTTGTTAGCTTCAAAACATGAGAATAGGATTGATGATACAAAGCATGACTCAACATCGAATATTAGGGTTTGCTGGGATTCTTTCTAGGATTTTGTACGAGGCTTCTTCTTTGGGTAAATAGATAAATAAGAAGGATGCACATAGAGAATTGGTGAGACGGAGAGATAATGAAACACTTGGGTCCATTATAATTCTTTTTGCGGATTATTGTGATAGGAAATGCCTTGTAATATGTCATTATTATTTATCAATAACACTGTTACAATGTATGTGTGTATAATGCACGTAAACTGATTTATAATTGAAGCACTATAACTCTTAGTATCTTGGTTTATTACTTTGATGAAGGTTCTTGAGCATGTGCTTTTTATAAAATTACTCCGTTGTTATCCTGATTATTTTATTGTATAACTCTTCTATCTCTAATTTCCTCAACATTTAGCCTTTAGAACCTAAGAAGACGCTTTATCACCTTTCTTAATTAATTAATAGTAGGTTAAATTTAATACGGTCTAACGTACTAAGTATATTGACTTCGTAAAATTAATTAATGGAAAGGTTAGTATAATCTATTGTCCCTCCAAAAAAAAAAAAAAAAAAGAAAAAAAGAAATGGTAAATGTAGGACCTTTGGTATTACAACATCTAATCTATTTGAGAACTTGGATCTTTATTATACAACTTCAAAGGAAATTAAAAAATTGAAACAAAAATGTAGTGCATGATCCTTACTGTAAATGGATTCCTACACAATTGTATTCTCATAAGACTTGCATTAAATTGCTATTAATTGCCTTATCGCCTAAAAATGCGAAAAGCATCTCAAACATTTGTTAATGCATGGTACAACAAACACAATATGTAACAGAGGTCTCAAGTTTATGGTCCATAAATGTGCTCTTAATACAAAGATTATATTGACAATTTCCTTAAGTTCAACATGAACAATAATATTTGCAGATGTAGTTGTTGTAGTTGCCCCAAATTTTTACTTTTCAATTTGAATCTATGTTTTTCGATGTATGCTCGTGTAATTATATAACCTTATCGAGGACCAAAAGCCTTGTAATAAATGCCAAAGTAGTTGTTGTCGGTCACTGCTCATTAGCAACAAAGAAAATCCACGAAAATCCGATCAGAATTAGAAAGTAGCATAACGAAACAATAAATAGAAAAAGGCCTAAGACTGTGATTTTGACGGCAACAAAATTGTCGGTCGCACGTTAGTTTATTGTGTACCCCACCGACAGAGCGTCTAAACCGTCGGCAGCTTTTCAAATTACATTAATAACCTCAGCAACAGCAACTCCTCCTACTCTAACGACTGATGATTACAAAAATAAGTACACAATATTAAATGAGATGCTTTTTAACTATCTAGATCTTTTTTAAGTGGAGTTACACCATCACATAAGTAGTTAAAAATACATGTCAAATTAGGGATGAGCACAAAATTTTGTAATTCGAATAATCTGATCGATTAATAACCGAACAACTCTATTATTTAATATTTAGACAAATTATGCGGATTCTAACCTAACCGTTTAATATTTAGATAGATTATATGTTAATTCCAATCCGTCCAATATATAAAACAAGATAATACTCAGTATTTAATTTATTATTTTAGATATATAAAAACAATAAACTTGCATTCTTAAGATAAAATAAAAATTTAAGATAAATTTTAACTCAAAATTCAAATGATTGTCTTTTTTGTTTAACTTAAACAAATTTTGAAGCCTCAAATGCCACAATTATTAGCTTTTGACCCTTTTTCTTTTATTTTTTTCAAAAAAAAAAGAATAAATTAATTTGGGTTAACCCAATCAAAACCGATCAAAATTTTGGATACTCCTATTTACCCCCTTAATATACCCAAACAATTATATACGGGAGGAAAAAAAAAAACACTCAAAAACTTGGTGTGAGATTCTGACCCCACTTCGACAAGCTTCTAAATAGGAGGGGGTTCCTCGGTTTCCACGCAGCAACGAGAAAAGGCATTTCCCAAAAAAATCCAAAATTTCCCACTTGGATTGTGTTGTGTAGAACTCCTCGAGTTATGTGCTGGCTACCGAGTAAGATAAAACTTTGAAAGGTACCATTAAAAACAAAAACAAAAATAGAACACACGATTCTCTTTACAAAAAAAAAAAAAAATGTAAAAAAGATTACATAATTGTTTTTTCATTTACTGGATTTGCTTAATAATAATAAAACAATTGTAGTAAAATACGTAACATTGAAGTACTTAACTACTTCCACTACTTTGGTTGATAGTAGTATTTAAAACACCATTATTGATTATTGCTTGGCCAATGGTGTTAATTTACATGATTCAATTTCCAAATATTCTTTAAATCAAAAAAAAAAAAATCAAGTAAATGGAAAGGAATAGAAAGTTGGTCTGGCCACCACAACACACAGAGATAATAATAGTAATAATTTCATTATCATGATCCTACCTTATGTATACCAAGAATCTGATTGGTGGAGAGCAGAGACCTTACGGTAGGGTTTGGACCACCAGATTTTTTTTTTTTTATTACGAGAGAGAAACAAAAAATTAAAAATGAAAACAAAAATAAAATTAACTCTTCTTGCCCTCTTCGCCTCCATCAACCAAGTAAGCCTTTTTCCTCCTCTCGGCATTGGCGCCCAGACAGATCAAAAAGAAGCACGTTGCATAGATCCCGTGGACCTTCCAATTAGTCTTGGGCGGCTGACGCAACACCACCCTATGAAACACCGCCACGTAGTAGTGAAGCCCAACTGCAAAGCCCACGAAAGTCTGAGCCAGGCCCAACAACTTCGATCCCAGCCCACAGTCGGTGGAGAACACCAGGATCAGGTACATCAGGAGCAGCAGAAGGTACAGCACGTAGCCGAGCGTCTGGAGCACCTGGATGCAGACGTAGGTGGACTGCGAAGTAGCGTAGAAAAACCTCAGGGGCTCGAGCCCCGTGATGAGAGCCGAGAGGCTGAGAATGGCGAAGTAGATGGAGATGTAGACTTGGATGAAGATGAGAAGCTTTTGGAGAGAGAAATAAGCTTTGATGCGGTTGAAGATGAGAGAGACCAAGAGGAGAGGGATTAGTATGAATGCGAACGAGACCACCGAGGCTATGGTGGGGGCGTATTTGTTACCCACTATGGGCTTAAACCCTTTAGTGAACTCCTTATTGGCCTTGCTTAGGTAAGCCTTCGAGGTGATGGAGATTCTCTCGAGGTCTGGAATCAGAGTTTTCTGGAATTTCATGGGTAAATCTGCGAATTCCGATACCAAATCTCCGTCGTCCTCTTCGTCGATCCAACTGGGGTTTACCCCTGTTTGTTTCTTGGGAAAGTTCTGCTTGTTGGGTTTGTTTTTCTTCTCGGATTCGAGCTTGCCCGGATGCGAATTCGGGTCGGATTCAGAGTACTGGGTTTTTTTGGTTGTGGTAGGTTTTGTGGTTTTGTTCTTGGGTGAGCTCGGTTTGGTTAGATCTAAGGCTTTCTTGATTGAAACTACCGAAATGGGTTTGGTTGAATTCAGCTTCTTGATCTTAGAGGTAGTGGAATTCAGCTTCTTGATATTGATAGTTGTGGAATTCAGCTTCTTGAGCTCATTGGTAGTGGTGGTTTTACCAGACTTGGTTTGGTTTTTGCTCGAGAGGTTTGAGGTTTTGGCGGGTTTGGTCTGGTTCTTAGAAGAAAGGCCGGTTTTAATCGGTTTGGTTTGGTTTTTGGGAGAAAGGGTATCTGGGCTTTTCTTCTTGGGCTTAATTGCTTTCTCCTCCTCATCACTAGTACCAGCTTCTACTCCCAACATTTTCCTTCTTCTACCACCAAAAGGTGAGCTCTTGAAAGGGTCTGACTCTGACCAGGTACAGAGAAAAACAGAGGCACAAAGAAAGAAAACTAGATAAAGAAGAAGTACCTTTCTCATACTCGAGCAGTAGATAAGTTGAGCCATTTTGTTGAAATGGATTGGATTGCCCTCTGTAAGACCTGATGCAGAGCCCGAAAGAGGAGAGAGAAAGTGAGGAGTGAGAGAGGGAAATGGGCGTGTTTTATAGCTAGTAGAAATAGCATATATAAGGAGAAGAGTGAGTTAAGAAGCGAAGGGAATTAGGGGGTAGGACGGACTTTAAATGCGGAAGCTTTAAGTGTTGGGGTATGGGATCAATCAAGTCATTTCTAGTCACATGGAGAGTGACCAAGTGGGGAAGTGGAGAGAGTTCACTCTAAACTCAACGCGGTTCTACTATACTACTTTTGCTCTCTTTAATTGCAAGGCTAGCTCACTTCACACTCTGGCTTTTCTTCCTTTGTGAGCAATACTATTTCTAGTATCAATATATTATAATCTATATGTGTATTACTAAATGACACCATATTGCATATAATATCATTTATATGTTCTTGTTTAGTGGACTGGACACGATGATTAGTAATCTAAATAGTTGACTCTTGGGATCTTAAGATCAACTGCGTTCAAATAATGAGTCCCGGAGCTCAATAATATGACTTATAGTTATAGGTGTAGTATGCTCGAAAAGATCAAACAGATCTGTAGAAAGAAAAAGGGAGAACAAGAAGGTTATCCAATAATATTAATGTAGCTATATATTGAAGAAACAAAAAACTCTACACATATACAACCCTGCGGCCAATTTTAAAATAAAATGAAAAATTGTATACAGCTAGAAGTCCATCGAGGCGTATTATTCTTACCATCAATTTCTTCATCAAATTAAGTTTTTTTTTTTTAATTTTTTTATTTCTTCTTCTTATTGTGTGGTTAGTGCTGGAATTCAGAAAATTAAATATTACTATATAACTATGGAAATTAGGGGTGAACAACCAGCGATTTTGGCGGTTTTGTTTTTGTGCGGTTTTTAAATGTTTCAAACCATAATTGCCCAATTCTATAGTTGGTGGTGCGGTTTTTGGCCGGTTGTATTGTTCAGAAACTTAAAATTAAGGAATTATTTTTCTAGAAAAGAAATTGTAATTCGTTTCACATCATAAAATAAATTTTCCCATAAAGTACTAACAATACTAATTCATTAAATAACAAAGTTCCACATTTAGACTTCACAAATCATCTAAAACATTTTTTGAAATGAAATTAAAATATTAATTATTTAGAATATAGTTTCATAATCATCTTATAATAAAATTCTATAAACAATAAAGTTCATACGTTAAAAAATCATAATGTATCCCATTAGATAAAATTTTAGAGATTAAGTTCGCAGATTAAAACACCAAGTAAATTATAATTGCATAACATCAAAATTAGTCATTTTTAATACGTTTTAGTTTAAAAGGGGCGGTACGGTTTGAAACTATTCTAAAAAAATGAAAACCACAGCTGACTATTTACTTTGGTGGTTTCAAATCAAACTGACTATTTGTTGTGATTTTCGTTTTAAGCAGTTTTTTGTAGGCGGTTTCCCGTAGATTAGGCAGATTGTTTTTTTTTTTTTTTGTTCATCGCTAATGGAAATAACAGCCTGCATTTAAAGGCCTCTATATTTCTCATGTTAGATAAATGGAAATTTTCCTTGTCAAAAACAATTCTAAAGTAGAATCACAGTATTAAATCACAAATATAGTTATTAAAACTATCCATAAATGAGATAAGATTCAAACACGAACGATAAGTCTTAATAATATTTAAAATCAAGTGACATAATTGACTCAAATTAAGTTTAAGCAAAACGATTGAGGTGTCACAGGTTTGTTCATTGAATCTAAAGTTGAAAAAACATCCGTAATGATAATTTTTATAAATAATTGTTTTTCTTTTGTGGGAAGAAAAAGGTTATAGGGTTAGTTTTTTTGTTGGAAGAAAAATATTATAAGGTTAGAGAGTGACGTATCTCTATAATTTCGAGTTGTAGATTCATTCGCCTCGATTAATAGAGATCCCAGATTGTTCTTAGACTTCCAACTATCACAATGGTGACAACTTAAACTTAATACCTCTTTGTGAGGGAATTAGCGCCTTATCACCCCTCTGGTAGCAAAGTGGTAAAGAATTGTTTCTGACTTCAAAACTCCATGGACAGTGAATCATAACATGTGTCGTAGTACTCTAAGCCATAAACACAATATAGAAATGCCACATTCCCCAAGTATGGGCCATTTGACTATGTTTGACTATTAGTTTAGAGTCTGAAAATGTGCTAAGCCGTTTGATCTCATGATTTGGTGTTTCAGTCGAATGGTTGAAATTGTTGACATTCTTGCACCCTTCCTATTCCCTTCTATTCCATCCAAGAATAAGAAAAAAGGTAGGGCCCATGACACGTATTCTCCCTCGTGAGGCCACGTTGACATATTGTTAGGAGGTGGAACCCAACTGTGAGGATCCTAAGGTATGGGACCCCACATGGTTCCAAGCTGCCAGCATCATGTTGATCAAGTAAGCTTAACAGTGATTAAGTGTGACATCAGTGCTTTTTGTTCTCAATTGGAGAAATGCTTGAAAAATCTTCACACCTCTACGTTTGTGCCGAGTGAAATGATATGTGGGAAAGAGCCATGATTGCCTAGGAATTGAGAGTTCATAACAAAAAAACAAAAACAAAAAATGGAAAAAAAGACAGATGAGGGGACAAATTGTACGTGATTCAGAGAGACTGCCAAACGGAAAACAAGTGTTTAGTGGTATAACCAAAAATTAAAAAACAATTATTTAGTGTTGTTCTTAAGCAGCCCGAATGAATCAACTTGTGGTTCCGAGGCACCGATAGTGCAATACATCAATCACTGTACAATACCTTTGAAGCTATTATCTAAAGGAGTTCGAGGGTATAAACCTGTTAAATTGTTAATATCTTATATTACATTACAGTTGAGTTAGTATTATGCAAATTAGATAGAATATTGACGAAAGATAGGGATATTTTTTTCGGAGGATTTGTATAATACTATATATTCTAATTTTTATACTAATATATGTGGTATGTAAGTTGTCAATATCTAATTGATGTGATAAAATTTATCATAAATAAATTAAATTTCATCACTAATTAAATGATAACAAATTATATGTCATATGTGTTGATATTAAAAATTAAATTAAAAAATTAGTATCTCAATCATTATCCCTTTTTGAGATATTTATCTCCTTTTAATATCTCAGAATTTCTTTTTTTTTTTTTCCTTTATTCTTTTTAATATTTATTTATTTGGTTGTTAAGAACATCATTTAATAGGGGGGATATTATCAGTTTTATGCCCTGTATTTTGATACTTTGTTCAAATTATACCTTCTATTTTGGTTATTATCAACATTGATCTTTAGATTTGAAATCTGTTACAAATTTAAACTCTGATCCGAGAATAAGTTTATTAAATCATCTTAGTAAATTAACTGCTCTAAATTAGTGTCAGGGTATAAATTTATAACAAATATTAAATCTAAGGGTCAATATTAATAATAACCAAAACAGAAGGTATAAACTGAACAAAGTGTCAAAATACAGGTATAAAAATGATAATATCCTCATTTAATAGTGATCCAACGACTATAATAAGATGCATGAAAAACGTACATCATAACATTATTTCTTTCTCTTACTTTTTATTATAAAAAATATGCATAATAAATTTTTATTGGCCGAATTAGTACCTATACATGGGTAAAAAAAAATACTTATTGAATTGTTGCCCTATTTGTTTTACTAAAAAAAATTTCTTAATTAAGTTAACGTAAAATTGATATATGAGTTCCATATAACTTCACTTAGTCGGAAAAGTTGACTTAAGAATGGGCTAGATTAGAAGCAGCTCATGTGTTCGATCAATTGTTAAAATGAGTAAGATTTAATGACAGCATAATTTTGTATAAATAGGGATCACTAGTAATATAATTTTCACACTCCACTAAATATTCGACTTAGCCAATATTTTATGTGCAATTGTAATTGGGCAAATGCCTAGCATCTACTGCCTTCTTTATAAATTCAAAGAGCTTTTCTACCGACCAGGACAAAAAAATTAGGACTTGGACCAGCCTTTTGTTTACTCTCTTGAGTTGAAAAGTTTTGGTTGGAGAACAATTTAACTATTCTAGTCGTGACTAAATAGTTGTAATGCTATTAACATATATGAATCTATACCGGTAAATCTTACAAGAGCTTATAATAAGCCATAAAATCATGATATGGATAGTATAAGATTCTTCAGACATTTTATTAAACACCACTAGGCTTGTTCTCTTTGTCTTGTTCATGGAGGGTAAGAGGGACCCTCCCTCATATTGGGTGATTGATGGTCTTATTCAGGCAGCATTTTTAGGCAGGTCTGAATGCACCTACTAAACTCATTTGACTATTTTTTCTTCCAAATGCCTTATAATAATCTAATATCTAACGAAACAAGATCAAGACTAGTCTTTCTAGATACTGCTTAGTTTGAGATCTATATGTAAAATAAAACCAAATTAGACAGGAATAAGATTACTTTATATAATCAAATTGTTTCAAAGAAATCGATCATTTTTTCAAGTCTTCGTTATTTGACACATCATATTGATTGACATAAACCAATTATTTATGATATTTTGCTATATGCATAATATTTTATTTTCCCCTCTTTTGGATAAGGGAATAATGATTGATTATATACATTACAGTACTACAAAATAATCTTATTACATGCCAAACTTACAAGGAATAAAGAGCAGTGTTACCTCTTCGTTTACATTTGCCATAATTTGTACTATTACTGCTTGAAGTTGAAACTTGAAAAAGGAGAAACATTCAATTGATTTTCCAAGGAAAAGAACAAGAAGTGGTGCCAAGTTCGACTTTTGAGTGGCAGCCTGGCAGGCGGTGGGGTCCAACATTATATGCTATATTGACCCTATACAAAAATATTTATATAAAATATAAATGCTAATAAATAAAACATAAATTCAGCCTCTATCTCTTTCTTTATTTCTTTCTCTCTCTCTCTCTCTCTCTCTCTTTTTCCTCCTCCCCGAAAGTGCGAACTGCGAACCCTTTGAATTTGTTAGGTGAAGTAAAATTCAAGAATCTGGTATAATCCCATTGAGTTCCATGAACTTTCTTTGAATTTCAAATTCTATTTTAATTAATAACATATAAAAAGGTGGTACTCTAAAAGTCTAGGCCCTTAATTTCGACCGGCTCAAATAAAATTGATCCATTAATTTAAGTGTACATGAAATTCTTGTATTCTTTTTAATTGCTTAATCATTTGTCCCATTAATTTCTCCCCAAATTAATTCAGCTAATTAATCTACATTCTCAAATCTCAAGAAGACAGACTTAATTCACTCACACTAGTCAAGAAATTATTTTGAGGAATTGGGTGAGCGAAAACCAACAATGAAAAAGCAGTATTAACTTCATAATTAAGTTTCTTATGGTATTATTACGAATAGGACATAGTGCTCATTATTTTGAGATTTCCCCTACAGCCTGTACAGAATAATGTACTGGCGACTAGTCTTTTGTCATTTAACTTTTGTCAAAAGAAAAAAAAAATCTTATCAATTTTTTTTTTTTTACTTAGATATTTTTTTTAACCATTATATCATATAATTTAAGTAGTTAAAATATTCATTATGTAATATTTTTTACTATTATTTTTTACCATAAAAATATGCCTGATAATTTTTAATTGAATAAAATATTACTTATAAATAGTAAAAAAAAAAACACCTAATATTATGTGGCTATGTTTCGCCATAATGACCACTCAGTCTTCTGCTCTATTAAGGTATCCTAATGTAGTTAATTATACCTAAATATGGAGAAGTCAAACCTACTCTGACCCGATTTTAATTTATTCTGTCTGAATAATTGAATCTATACATAAAAGGAACATCAAGATCCGGTTGGCAAAATCAAAAGCTTCTGTCCTTTTTTTCTTTTCTTTTAATTTGGTTCTCCTTTATTCATTTTCCTTTTCCTTATTTGGGTGCAATAAACTTTTTATGGGATGCACATAAAATTTTGCGAAAAAGAGGATAAATCATAAAGGGCACGAAGGAAAAGTTGACGTTCAATTTTCATTATCTGATCATCCTTTTTTAAAGTTTGTGTAATTTGCATCAACATATTGCATGTGGCCCTCTTTCCCCGTGCTTAAAGGGCTCGTATGTTATTTATTTATTTATTTTTCATTTTTATCTTTGTAATGCATGATAAATGTCTACGTGCAAATGAGTGCATTAATTAAATAAAAATAAATTTACGTAATAAAAAAAGGGGTTATATGTTGCTTCGACAAATTTAAGAAAAACGACAAATGGATTACTACTACTGTAAATTTTTTTCTTTTCTTTTCTTTTTTTTAAGACTTTCTTAACAAAATAAGTCAGTCGAAAAAAAAAAAGTTGGTGCTAATTATTTGGGGAAAGTAAACGTGCTAATTATATGACATCACCTTTAATGGGAAAACGTCATGAGGCTAAGAAAGAAAAAGAACTGGTTGGGGTGAGAGAGGCTCGAACTCTCGACCTCAGGATAACTCAGAAGCTATGAGACCTACGCGCTAGCCAACTGCGCCACCACCCCTCGTTGCCTGGAAAAATAAATAATTATTTATTTAATTAGGAAAATATTCCAACACGTTAACCTTGTTTTGCCTTTACGTGTGTACGAGAACTCAAAATTTTCTTTATCAAATATATAGAGTATTTAGTTATTTATTTTTTGGGTATTGATGGAAGGATGTTACTTGCAATTGGCTCTCATTAAGCCGAAAAGCTTATTCCAGCCTAGTTCAAGCTTATGCCAGTCCAGATCATTCTTCCACCTAATTGAGTTGATGATATGCAGATTATGAAAAACAGGTTTAACCATAATGTTTATAAGATTACCATTCCTTCTGAGGAGCTTTCAAAAGAAGAGCTAAGAGAGATATGTTTAGGCCATAAAATATTGCAATAACAAATCCTCTTTTATAATAGTAGATAAGAAACTAATTATATCTTCTATATGCAACTAATAACTAGAGTAGAACTATGTAATTTTAAATTCCAACATGACTTATTTCTCAGGGAAACTCTAAAAATTTCGAATGTCAAATGTCATGACTAGATTATGACTAATAATCAACAAAGTGAGATAGAGAAAAAGGATGCATTATTATTTCAAAAGAAGAGCTAAGAGAGATATGTTTAGGCTATTAAATATTTGCAGTAACAAAACCTCTGTTATAATAGTAGATAAGAAACTAATTATATCTTCTATATGCAACTAATAACTAGAGTAGAAGTATGCAATTTTAGATTCCAACATGACTTATTTCTCAAGAAAACTCTAAAAAATTCGAATGTCAATTTTCATGACTAGATTTTGACTAATAATCAACAAAGTGAGATAGAGAAAAAAGATGCATTATTATTTTTCTATTCGACGAAACATACCAAAGCTACCCTGTTTCAAAAAGAATTTGAGTAACAAAATAAAGGTATGACACACGAAACACTCTATACGCTTATACAAGTGATCATGAATCTTGATCAGGCCATGTGGATGAAGCCTTTCATCACTCAAATTGGTACGGAAGAAATTTCAAGAAATTTCTGAATACCTCTTGCTGGTTCTTTATTCTGCTATGTTTGAAAGCGGTAGCTGACAAGAAAGTAAAAGACTTCTAATCATTACCATCCAATTCAAAGCCATCTTCTAATCCTCCATATTCTATGTCGATTTCGCTTCTTTCCTTCTCATTCAACGGTTTTGATTCTGACTGAGAATTTCAAAGAATTCTTTTCTTGAAAGAGAATCATCTTCTTGCTCTGGTTGTTTCAGTTCTGATTCTATCAAAGTTCTCGCTCGTTCACGGTCTCTAGGGTATGTGCAATAGAGGAAAGAGTAAACGAAGCAACAAATCGTTACTGGAATGCCAATGGCCGTGTAGAGTGCCTTGGCTAGTAATGCGGCATTCTCTCTATCTATCAATTTTAAGCTCTACTAAATCTAATGGCCCTTTTGGAATTGGCTTATAACCGTAAACGTGCTGAGCCAAAATTCCAACAACTGGAGGAGCAAATAAGGAATATTTTCGAAAGATCGATCTATAGCATAAATAATTGTCCGAGACTTTTTAGGTACTATCTCTGCAAATATTGGACTGTGACAACATTAAAAAAACATGTTAGAGGGATTTGTTGATTCTTAGTTGATTTAAGGTAAAGATTATAGCACTGTGTTCTAGGCTCGGTCAGTTACAAGTTATAATTTAGCAAACAAGGGAAGATCTGACGAGGTTATTAAAGTCCAACGAAGCTAAACGTTCCAAAAGAGAGCAATTCAGATCTCTTTTCAATTAAATTGTTTGTTAATAGGTCTATGAGAATCCAAAAGCAATTTGTTTTCTCATCCTACAAATCAGTTGTAATAGATATGAAGAAATGGATTGAAGATACTTACTAATTAGTATCCGAAGCATTCTAGGATATCGAGCACCCCATAACGAGCAAAACTAGTCCATGAACGAACGCTGTGAATGGATCATAAGGCAATATAAGCAGCAGAATCGCTGCTAGAAGAATGGCTGAGCCCGAACTTATCTGCCAAAAGAATTATTCTACTGGAATTAGACAAACATTTCACGAGAATATCCCCATCTTACCTCCAAAAAGGTCTCCCAATGAACAAGTAACTACAATCATAGTCCAAAGGAAATCAGTTTTCTCATGGGAGAATCCGATGAGTTCTAACTACATTGAAGCAAATGACATAGCTGACCATGGGAATGATCCAGAAACACCTAAGCCATAATTATCTAAAAAGATGGGATTATGACAACTGACTTAGTTTCTTTGATTAAAAATTTCAACTCTGAAACCAAAGACCACCTCAAAATTTGATCCCTACAACCTTTACCATCCGTGTCAGAGAATCTTGGATCCTTAGAATACAGGCGCACCAAAATACCAACTACCACACTAATTTGTGCAACCAAATGAAAAGCAATCCTCCTACCGATGATTGGACCGAGCTTTGCTGATAGTTGCAGCCATCCAAAAGCTGTCCTGCGATTGTTATCCTCTGTTAAGTCTGCAACAAGGGACTGGGTGGATGGTACAACAATGGCAAGTCCAATCCCATTTAGGCCTCTTGAAACTGCCACCTAACGGACCAAATTTGGAAATTGAATAATGTATTACAATTCTGGAAAATATATACAAAGTCTTATATTGTTAAGAAGTTCTTTTACTGAACAAAGCAAAGGAAAGGAAATGAATGGATTAAGGCAAGAGCCATCAATGTTGTGTTCATCTAAACATTATCTTCGAAACCCATAGATGATTTATATGCATATAGGTAGATAAGTGTTGTAAAATGATCAAGAACTCTTTTGTATAAACCAGGAAACTATGAACACCAGAACTCAATCAATGACAGAACCCAAAAAAAAAAAAAAAAACCCAGCAAGAACACCAAGAAACTTATAGTGGCTCAGTCACAAAATTGTGACCTACATCCACTTTTGAGAGCAGCCTCATCCACTATGAACAACGTTGATTACAAGCCTCTGTTTTTTAGAGAATTTCTCTGCTTTTCACTCAAGCTTACTCCCTTGAAATTTTCCAGAACAGCCTCCCAAACCCAAAGCTCTCTCTCAACTCACTCTTGGATACAATCTGATTTGTTTCCTCTCTCTAACTCAACCCTCTAAGAAGCTATTTATAACACCATAGCTCTTAGTTACATTAGAGACCCTTTTCGCAACCAGATTTTAAAACCACTCACCCAACTGCTATAACAAACTAATAGAATAGAAGTCTAGTCAGTTAAAACTCAACTAACAAGTAGAGTCCTAATTTTGAGAGACATTTTTAACAATTCTCCACCTTGTCTCCAAAATTGTTCTTCATAGCTGCTACCCTCACCGTTCTTCTAGGCTTGACAGTAACCTACTAAGTCCAGACAATGTCTGAACTTAGCTGCTGGAGGTGCTTTTGTAAGCATATCAGCAGGGTTATCTTCAGTACGAATTTTCACTACTTTAACTTCACCCTTGTTTGTCACATCTGTCACAAAATGCAGCTTCACATCTATGTGCTTAGACTTCTCATGGAACAGATGCTTAGTCAAGTGTATTGTACTTTGGTTATCACAATACACAATGACTTGGTCATGTTGTACTCCTAATTCTGCAATGATTCTTTTTAGCCACAGAGCTTCTTTGATGGCTTCTGTAATAGCAATATACTCCGCCTCTGTGGTGGATAATGCCACTACTGATTGTAGACTAGATTTCCAACTCACAGCAGTCCCAAACAACGTAAACACATAGCCTGTTAATGATTTCCTTGATCAATATTTCCAGCATAGTCTGAATCCACATAACCAGTCACTGCATCTTTATCAGTTTTCTGCCTTTGAAACAATAAAACTGATTCCAATGAACCCTTCAAGTATCTTAGGATCCATTTTAGTGCTTCCCAATGAACCTTCCCTGGATTTGACATGAACCTCCTAACAACACTAACAGCGTATCCCAAATCAGGTCTGCTACACACCATCCTATACATAATGCTTCCAACTCCACTTGCATATGGGACTGATTCCATATCTGCTTTCTCTTCTTGTGTGATAGGTGATTGAGTGGTTGAGAGTTTAAAATGCTGTCCAAATGGAGTAGTAACTTCCTTAGCCTTATGCATTCTAATCCTCTCTAGAACTTTGAGATAAGAAAAGAGTACCTTTTCTTCCGTCTCTTATTATTTCCATTTCTAAAATCCTTTTAGCCTCACCCAAATCCTTCATTTCAAACTCGAATTTAGCATTTCCTTGAGATTCTGAATTTCCTCTTTACTGCTACTTGCAATGACCATATCATCCACATATAGAAGAAGATATGTTTTAACATCATTGCTCTCCTTTTTAAAATACACACAACTGTCATAATTGCTCCTTGTAAACCCAATTCTGATAATGAATTCGTCGAATCTTCTGTGCCATTGCCTTGGATTTTGCTTTAGACCATACAAGGATTTCCTTAGCAAACAGATTTGTCTCTTCCTTTTAGTGATATGAACCCATCAGGTTGATTCATGTATATTGTTTCTTCTAACTCACCATGCAAGAAGGCAGTTTTTACATCTAATTGTTGTAATTCCAGATTTTTATGTGTGACCGGAGCTAATATTAGTCTTATAGAACAATGCTTCACAACAAGTGAAAATATTTCATTGAAATCAACACCTTCTATTTGAGTAAAACCTTTGGCAACTAATCTGGCTTTATACCTAGCCTTTTCAACACCTGGAATTCCCTCCTTGAAAATCCACTTACAACCAACAGCTCTTTGATCCTTTGGTTTATCCATAAGTTCCCATGTCTGATTTTTAAGAAGTGAATCAATTTTTTCTTGCATTGCCACTTTCCACTGGTTGCTTTCTTTACACTTTAGTGCTTCATTGTACGTTCTTAGCTCAAGATTCTCAATATCTTCAGCTACGCTTAAAGCATAAGAGATTAGGTCTGCATGTCCATATCTTTGAGGAGGTCTTATTGCTCTGCTTTTTCTATCTCTTACTAAGCTGTAATCCTCAAAATCATCGTCAGATTCTTGTGACTCAGTTTCAATTCCATCTGGTGACTGTCCTTCCACTTGATTTGGAGCTTTATTGGAACTTGAAGACTCCACCTCAACTTGATAAGAATCAGGTTCTGTACTTGGTGCTGATTCATTACTGGACTGTTTTTCCAGAAATGGCATGATGCTGTCATTAAAAGTTACATCTCTGCTTATTAGTACCTTATGTTGACCAGGTTCAATTAACTAGAGCTTGTATCCCTTTACACCTTCCGGGTATCCCAAGTAAATGCATCTCCTGGCCCTTGCTTCCAATTTATCCTGTCTTATATGGGCATAGGCCGAGCAACCAAATACTTTCAGGTTGTTGTAATCAGCTGGTTTGCCTGACAATAGTTCCATTGGTGTCTTAAAGTCAATGGCTGATGATGGACACCTATCAATCAGATAACATGCAATGGCTACAGCTTCTCCCCAGAAATTCTTAGGTAATCCAGCTCCAAGCAACATAAATCTCACCCTTTCTAGGATAGTTCTGTTCATTCTCTCAGCAAGGCCATTTTGTTGTGGAGTTCCAATAAATATTTTATGTCTGGTTATGCCTTCTTTCTTGCAAAGCTCAATAAACTGCTCTGAAAAATACTTCAGGCCATTGTCAGTCCTTCAGTGTTTAAGCTTTCTTTCTAGTTTGTTGTCATGAAGTGTTTTCCATTCAACAAACTTATTAAAAGCATCATTTTTCTGTTTAAGGATATAAACCCAGACCCTCCTCGAATAGTCATCAACAATTGAAAGAAAATATTTACCTCCCCCATTAGTTTGAGTTCTAGATAGACCCCATAAATCTGAGTGGACATAGTCAAAAGGTTTTGAGGTTGTGTGAATGCCAGTCTTAAATTTAACTCTGGTTGATTTACCCAAAACAGATTGCTTACAGAATTCTAGTTTATCAATTTTATCACCAAATAGAAGGTTCTGTTTTGACAATCCTTCTAAACCCCTCTGACTAACATGTCCTAATCTCATGTGCCATAGTTTAGATTTATCTATTTTATGTTTTTCCGCTGTAGATACATTTCCTATGGCAATACTTACAATTAGAGAGTATAGCCCATTTTTTCTAATGCCTTAAAGTATCACAAGAGATCCTCTTCATATTTTCATAGTTCCATTATCAGCTTTGAAAGTGTAGCCATTTTAATCAACTAAACCAAGAGAAATTAAATTTCTCTTCAATTCAGGAACGTACCTGACCTCCTTCAAGCTCCACACTTTGTCATCATGTAGCTAAAGTCTAATAGATCCAATTCCCACAACCTTGCAGGCCTTATTGTTTCCCAATAGAACCATTCCAGCTTCAGTTGAGTTTAATTCCTCAAACCAGCTCTTATTTGGACACATATGAAAGGAACACACTGAGTCTAATTTCCATTCCTTATGAGAATCTCCATCTGTTATAGCCAGAACTTCAGCAGAGTCATATCCATTAGAGACCACTGATGCCTCAGCTGAATCTTTTGTATTTTCTTGATGTTTTTTCTTCTTGTCAGGATAATCCCTTTTAAAATGTCCTTCTTTGTGGCAATGGAAGCATTTATACCTTTCTAGAGACTCGGATCTTGATTTTTGCCTTGATCATTTATTGTTCCTCTTCTCGGATCTTCATCTGGCAGTAAGACCCTCACCTTGATGATCTTCTTTTCCTTCAAGTTTTCTCTGGAGTTCTTTAGCTTTGACTGTAGATTGAATCTCATCAAGTGTGACTGTTTTCTCCCTTCTATGGAGCATGGCATCATTCATCTGTTCATACGACTTTGGTAGAGCAAATTAGAAGAATTAATGCCTTATCCTCTTCTTCAAGTTTTACCTCTATATTTTTAAGGTCATCAATTATCTTGTTGAACTCATCAATCTGAGCTTCTCTAATTTAAGCCAGATGGCCTGAGCTGTAGTTTCTCTTGCAACTTCCCTGAGAGCCTTATAACCTAGACTCAATATTATAGCACTATCAGCCTTTACAAGAATCTCAGTCTTGTTGGTCGAAGATGATAGAATAGCAGCCTCACCTTTTAGCGCTTCAGCAAGTCCTTGTTGTACTAGTAAGGCCCTCTTCTTGACTCTCTATAGCCCAAAATCATTCTTGCCTGTAAACTTCTCCATATCAAACTTTGTAGAACTCATCTTCTTGATTTCGACTCCCACAGACGGCGCCACTTGTTGTAAAACGATCAAGAACTCTTTTGTATAAACCAGGAAACTATGAACACCAGAACTCAATCAAGGACAGAACCAAAAAAAAAAAAAAAAACCCAGCAAGAACACCAAGAAACTTATAGTGGCTCAGTCACAAAATTGTGACCTACATCCACTTTTGAGAGCAGCCTCATCCACTATGAACAACGTTGATTACAAGCCTCTGTTTTTTTAGAGAAATTCTCTGCTTTTCACTCAAGCTTACTCCCTTGAAATTTTCCAGAACAGCCTCTCAAACCCAAAGCTCTCTCTCAACTCACTCTTGGATACAATCTGATTTTTTTCCTCTCTCTAACCCAACCCTCTAAGAAGCTATTTATAACACCATAGCTCTTAGTTACATTAGAGACCCTTTTCCCAACCAGATTTTAAAACCACTCACCCAACTGCTATAACTAACTAATAGAATAGAAGTCTAGCCAGTTAAAACTCAACTAACAAGTAGAGTCCTAATTTATATCTACTCATTAACTCTAACCAATATAATCATATTTTAGGCATCATTCGACCTAATAATTTGTTTGTTTGTTTTTTTTTTTTTTTTTTTTTAACGAAATGACATATTCGTTAGACCCCATAAAAGAAAAATGTAAAATACTACCCAAAGATATTTTAAGAAAATGTACACACAACATAATCTATTTTAAGCTTAATAAAACATTTAAATTACCAGTTATATGCCCCACTGACTTAAAACAACGTAATAGAAAAAGAAAAAAAAAAAAAAAAAAGAAGAAAAATCCCTAATAAATGTTGAAACAAGAGAGAGAAAGAGAGACCTGGATGAAAGTAGAGGAAACTCGTACGAGGAAACTGGCGGCAGCCCAGAGAAAAGCTCAAAGAGCTATTACGTGCGCCCTGTTGTGACGAGCAACTAAATAAACAGCCAAAGGTTTGTCCTGCTCACCAGCACTAATTTCATATTTTTATTGTGATTTCTCTCTCTCTCTCTCTCTCTCTCTCTCTTTTCCATACTCAAATAGAGTCCTCTGTTTCAGCTCTATGTATGAGAAAATAACAGAATCAATTCGCCTATCATTGTCCCCCAAATTAACTTAACTTGGGTTTTGCAGCTTGCATTGCAGGGAGAGCACCAAGGTGGTTGCTTAGTAAGTGAAAATGAGTGAAGGGTATAATGGGAAACGTGAACAGAATGTGGGACCCAGAACCTGCTGAAGACGTGGTCACTAGTCAGGTAGGTGCGCGAGATAATTGGCCAAGAGGCATTCACTAATGACTAATAAGTAATAAAGTCTAAGCATAGAATTAAGTATAATTAATATTACGTAACGATAATAATAATAATAATTAAGTATGTTGTTTAGTTATAACAAAATGAGCAGTGGAATGAATATTTTTATATTTAATTAATTATAAAAAATATAAAATTAGTTATATAATGATAAAAATATTTTTAAACTTAAAATGAATATTTTAAGTATTTTAAATTATATTTAGCATTAGATTATTTTATATATATAATTATTTTATTTCATTTTATTAATTATTTTATACATTTAATAGAAAAACACATTTGACAAAAGAATATTTCATAAATAAAAATAAAAATTATTATTTTCTTTATAAAATATTTATTTTTAATAATTTTTATTTTTTATTAGTATCATATTTTTCATACAAAGTTTCTAAGTAAGAGAAAAAAAAAATGAGATGAAATGGATTTTCACCCAAAGTAGTGTGAATATAATTTTATCAAATTTTTTTTTATTGAAAATCTTTTTTTCTTCATTCCGAGTCCGACATTTTAAATAAACATTAGAATTGAATTATTTTAGAATTCATTTCATTCTTTTCCTTTCCATTCTCCCTATGCAAATAGGTTTATTTTCCTTTCCATTCTCCCTATTCAAATAAGTTTAGAGGTTTAATTCTATTTTTAGACTTAGTCTAATTTGTTTTAGGAATGATATTTACTACTATATTTAATTACAAATAGTAGGTCTACGAAAAGAAAAATCTCGAAATTGAAAAAATTCCATAAAAATAGTAGCTCCTTTTTTTTTTTTTTAAATTTCTTTTAAAAGGAAATGATTAATAAGTTGATCTGTTAACAAGTTGGGATCTCTTTGGGTGCTTGTGCACCAAAGCAACTAACGGGGACATCTTCCTGCAGTTTACGAAATTCAAAGTATGAATTTGATTGGTGATGATATAATAAAAATTTTCAGATTATAACAAAAAATCAACAAATTGAGACTGCAAAAAGATAACAATACACTTTCCGAAATAGTGGGAACATACCAAAGCTACTCAGTTTCCAATAGAATTTGAGTAACAATGAAAGGTATGACTCACAAGGCTAATCTGTGTTCGAATACTTAAAAATACATAATAAACAGGTGAGGCTCTTGATCAAAGAATGCGGATAAAGCTTTTTCAACGCTCAGATTGAAAATCCCAATTTTCTTTCAGGTTCTTTGTTCTGCATTGTTTGAAAGTGGTAGCTGACGAGAAAGTAAATACTTCTCATCATTATCATCCAAATCAAGGGCATCTTCTTCCCCATCTTCGACGTCGATTCCACTTCTTTCCTTTCCATTCAACTCTTTTTTCCAAAGAGAATTGTCTTCCTCTAGCTGCTGCATTTCTGACCCTACCAAAGCATCCATTCTTGCTCGTTCGCGGTCTCTCGGGTAAGTGCAATAGAGAAATGAGTAAATGAAGCAGCAAATTGCCATTGGAATGCCAATGGCCGCATAGAGTGCCTTGGCTACAGAGGCAGCATTCTCTCTGTCTGTTTCAATCTCCACTGCGTCCGATGACCCTTTTGGAATTGGCTTATATCCATAAACATGTTGAGCCAAGATTCCAACGAGTGGGGGAGCAAACGAGGCCAAGATGCTTTCAAAAGAACAATCCAAAGCATAGATGCTTGTCCGAGACTTCTCGGGTACTATCTCTGCAAATATTGGACTGTGATAGCATTAAATAACAGTGGTACAGTTATATTTGATTCTTCAATTGTTTCAGGTAAAGATTGGCAAACACGGGGAGATCTGATCAGGATTTGAAGCAAGAAGTTTAAGCCCAACCTAGGTGGAAGTTCCAAAGACAGCAATTCAAACCAAATTTTAGATCAAACTGATGCTACAACAGGTTTAACCATTACAGGTTCAAACTCCTCGGAAGGTCTTAGTGATGTTTGGATGAATGTTAACGTGCATATTACTCATGGTTGTAAATTAATTGTTTTACGTGTCATGATAGTCATGGATTGCCAATGTATTTGAACAAAAATAAAAATAAAGAAATGCGTACTTGTTAGTAGCGGGAGCATTCCAAGATACCAAAAATCCCATAATGAAAAAAACTAGTCCATGATTGAACGCTGTTGATGGATCATCAGGCAACACAAGTAGCAAAACTGCAGCTAAAGGAATGGCTGAGCCAGCACTTATCTGTGAAAGAATAATTCTCCCGGTGTTAGGTAAGCGTTTCGCTAGGATATCCCCCATTTTACCACCAAAAAGTCCTCCTAATGAGACAGCAACTATGAAAATGGTCCAAAGCAAAGCAGTTGTCTCATGGGAGAATCCGATGAGTTCCAACCACATGGGAGCAAATGAAAAGGCTGACCCGGAAAAAGATCCAGCAATACCCTGAGCCACAATTATCTGAAAAGACGGGATTCGGATAACTAACTTCGATTCTTTGATCAGATCGTTCATGTCCGAAACAAAAGACTTACCTGAACTTTGATCGTTAGCTCTACTATCTTTGTCAGAGAATCTTGGATCATTGGCATACAAACGTACCAAAATACCAACTATTAAACTAATTAGACCAACCAGGTGAAAAGCGATTCTCCAACCAGGAATTCCAATGAACGATGTTGGGGCTATTAAAACGGAGCAAAGCCCGCCAATGATCGAGCCAACATTTCCCGTTAGTTGCAGCCATCCAAAAGCAATCCCACGGTTGCTTTCATCAGTTGAGTCTGCAACAAGAGACTGAATGGCTGGTATGACGATGGCAAGTCCTATCCCATTTAGGCCTCTTGAAACTGCCACCTAATACACCAAATCAGGCAAACTGGACATGGTATTAAAACTCTAGCTGAGCAAACTATCTAGCTAAGCAAACTAAAGCAATGCATAAAAGATCTTATGTTTCTAAGAACTTTTTGATTGAACAATGCAAAGAGATGAATGAATTATTCACTATGGTGAAAAGCAAATGTGAACGATTGTCATAATTAAGGCAATAAAGCAATTGTGTTGTTATTTATATGTATGCACTGTATATATGATACTTACAGTCTTAGAAGTAGGTAAGTTAAACTACCATAAACTCTTTTTATGAAAGAAGGTCACGCCATCATTTCAAATTAACCATTTTTCAACCAAATCTCAGAAGAAAAAAAAAAAGAGGAAAAATCACAAAAACAATTTCTTTTTTTTTTTTAAGAAATAAAAAATACCCAATAAAACCAACTCCTATTCAACCACGGTCATAGATCTTAACCTTTTAATC
The DNA here is from genome assembly GCA_002914805.1 of Parasponia andersonii. Classification (NCBI taxonomy): domain Eukaryota; kingdom Viridiplantae; phylum Streptophyta; class Magnoliopsida; order Rosales; family Cannabaceae; genus Trema; species Trema andersonii. Next base: position 602,677 of record JXTB01000187.1, on the reverse strand, counting down.
ACCACCCAAAAAAAAATTTGTAAAATCTTATAAACATAACCAAATACATCGCACACTCAATGAAACGAGAGAGAGAGAGAGGGGACCTGGAAGAAAGTGGAGGAAAAACGAGAGAGAGAGAGAGGGGACCTGGAAGAAAGTGGAGGAAAGTCCGACGAGGAAAGTGGCGGCGGCCCAGAGAAAAGCACCGAGAGCTATGACGTGGGCACGGTTGTGACGAACAGCCAGGTAAGCAGCCAAAGGGTAGCAAGAGGACTGGACTATGGATCGAAAGAGAGTCAATGAGCCCAGCCCAGTCGGGTCGGTGTGGAGGGCCGACCCGACTTCTTTGTAGACCCCAGGCAAGAGAGACTCATCGGCGCTTTGCATGATTCCCGCCAGATTGACGAGCACTAACGTCAATGTCTTCGATTCCATTCTCATTTCTTTCGTCATCTGAAAGCAGAGGTCTCTGTTTCAGCTCTCTGAGTCTGTTTTTCTTAGAGACGAAGGTTTTTGACTTGGGGTTTTGCTCAGGCCAGTCTCAGAAGACCGTTTTACTGAGTAAAGGGTATAATGGAGCAAGGGGTATAATGGGAAATGTGATGTCCGACAAAACCCCAAGTCAAACCTTCCTCTCTAACGTTACCCAAAAAACAAATAACAAAAAAAAAAAAAAAAAAAATTCCTCTCTAAGACAGAAATTAGGATTAAGTAGTGAGTTGAGTGTTTGAATTTTTATGACTCTATTGTCTTCATTATTTTATTTTATTTTTCCTAATGGGATAAGTGTTTTTCCTCCTTAACAGACGACGCGTGGAGCAAGAAGGTTGTTCTTTTTTCTTTTTATTTTTTTTATTTTTTTTATTTTTTTTATTTTTGGGCTTCAAGCGTAGAGCAAGAAGTTATGAATCTCTTCTTTCCGATTTTTTTTTGGAGATTTTCCCTTGTCTGGATCTGTTTGTGCACCCAGCACCGAAGCAACTCTCGGGTAAGAGTGGCAAACTGTATCGTATTATGTTTAACCTAATTAAATCGTGTTGTTAACAGGTTAATCTACGTGTCATCTGTTTAATAAAAATGACGTGCAGATTGATGAGTGAAAACGTATATAAATAATATAATTGTTAGTTTACTCGATTTTTTTAATTAAGTTTTACTATAGTAAGAGAAACTAGTTCATTAGTTTTATTTTTTATTTTATCTACAAGAAATTCATGAAAAAATATTTTTTTTGAAAATAATTATTTAATATAATTTATTAAAAAATTACTTAATCGTGTCAATTTCGTGTCAAATAGGTTCAACTAATCGTGCGAGTTTCGAGTCGTGTTATCATGTCATAACCTATATTACCACCTCTACTCTCACGTGACGTCTCAATGAAGTCTATAGACTATAAGCTAATGATATCTTCTTTTCTTTTTATAATACTCTAAGCAAATTAACTGTTTCTCTTCCTAACAAAACAAAAAACTATTTCCTTTTCTTTTTCTTTTTTTTATCTCTCTTTTTTTTTAAAAAAAAAAAATGAATTCTTATAGATGAAAGGAAAAGATAAGAAAAAGGAATAGGAAAACATTTTATTAAAGTTCATAAAAAATTTTATTTATGAAGTTCTTATTATTATCTTTTATTTTGGCATAATTCTAAATGCTATCAATCCGCGTTAAATTTCCTCATTTTTAGTTAAAACTCGAGCACAATAGCACGTTTCCTTTCCTTTTTTGACATAAAAAATAATAATAAAAAGTTGAGAATCCAAACTCCAATCATAGCCGTCGGAGTGGAATAAGCAAATATATAAACTTTTTTCCTTTCGTTTTTAAATACGAAAGTGAATTCCTTTCAAGAAAAAAAAAAAAAAACGAAAGTGAATTATGGAGCGTAAATATACGTTTTTTGAGCTAGTTAAATTCGACTTCCAATATGACTTGCTATACAGTCCGTATGGAAAGATTACGAAAATCGAAGTAAGAATTCGATTGGTAATATAAATATAAATATAAATATATATATATATATAAATATATATTTAGATTATGACAATAATCAACAAATTGAGATAACCGAGACTCAATTGGTGGGAACATACCACAGCTACTAAGTCTCCAATGGAGTATTTTGAGTAACCAAAAAAGGGTAAGAAGAAACACAACAAATCTGTGACTTGAAGAGACATCATAATTAGCAGATGTTGATCTTGATCAAAGAATGTGGATGAAGCTTTTTCATCATTCAAATTGATAAATCGAATTGATCTTGTTAGGACCGTTTATCAGGTATTATTGAATAAAATTAATTTCTAATTAATTATGTGAGGTAGTAATGCGGTTGTAAAAATAACACAAGATGTTTTTACTTAGTTCAGTTATCTCCCGATAACCTACGTCCAAGGGGCCACGCCCATAGAATAAACCATATTAGCAAAGTTTGAATGAATACAAATACTAATTTGACTTATACAATAAAAAGACTCCCTCTTTTGATTGTCGCAATGTAGATGTATTCCTTCACTGATGTGTCTAGCGAGCACCACTCGTCTTAGGTTGACTTTGTTCTTCTGAAATCCCTTCAAGTATTTAAAGTCGATCTTCTCCCGAAGATAATCAGCACCTCTCCCGAAGCACTATCACTTAAACGACTAGGACACCTCCTAAGTCTAAAATATGGCTAAAAGAAAAACTTTTTTTTTAAAACCGAAAAATATAATAAGTGGTCTCTCTACATAAAGCTACTCTTGAGTGGCCTTTAAATAGAGAAGAGAGCACGCCTTTACGTGTAAGATTTGCAAAATAATAATTAAGAGTATTTAATATTAATCAGAAGACTTGCAAGATCAGTCAAGTTTGTTACTAAACTTAGAAAACAGATCTGGAAAGTAGTTGCTGATTCTGTCCACGTATTGCAATATGATCTGTCAACCCAATCATATTATAACATAAAAGGAAACTTTCAAATTACTTTCTAGGTATAAAAAAATAAGTTTCTCAAACCTATTTGACAGCTAATAGCACGAATTAGAGTAACTTTAATCAGTGAGAATCAGTGTAAATGAGTTAAGGAAACTTCCATAAAAGATATTACACATAAAATATTCAATTAAAAGAATTTTCTTAATGAAATATAGATATATACTCAAAACTAATTTAGGAAAGAGTCACTTACTCATTCCTTCTCAATTGAATCCGTCTATATATTAATATGATCAGATTTTTATGTTTGATAACTATACAAATTGTGACCTAAAGCATATAAAAGGAAAATATGGAAAATACTGAAAAACTTATTCAGATCAAATATTTAGTCGCATGTTGTAACATGACCGTGAAACCAGTTATGTTGCAACATGAAGGTTGCCAACAGATTATTCGCTCTTTCAATCTCCCCCTTTGGCACCTTTTAGACAAATATTTGATATGCCTACAAAACAAGATCAATATATATCCAAAATCCAAAATCTAAATATACTTTCTCCCCCTTTTGGACAAAAGATCCAAAGGCAAAGGAAAAACAAGTGATAAAAATTGTCAATCACACAATAACTAATGAAACTAGAATATGTTGAAACATCAGAACACAAAAGAAATTAGTCCTGCAGAAAATTAAACACATCTAAATTGTATCAAACTTATACAAACCAAGAAAATGAAAAAAAAAAAAACAAACAAGAAAAAGAAAGAAACACATAAAGATCAAACATCGTCCATGTCCACATCCAGTTTCTTTGAAATGGCAGCAACCATTTTCTCAATCTTTATAAGCCTGGTTTTTTGATTTGTGGATATTGTAACAACAATAGCAGTAGGACCTTGTGCACCAATATCAGTAGTAGATTCAAGCTCCCCCTCAACTAGATCTTTCTCCTTAAGCTTGAACACGATATTGGATGGAGTGGCTATGAGGAACTCAAAGTCATACATGAGAGGGTTTTACTGGGATAGAATCTCATAGATAAGTGATGGAAAGATCAGCCTCTTTTTGGGATATTTGAGATTACGAAGATCACAAATCTGCTCAAAAATTAGTTGTCCCAAGTTCACTAGTACACCTGTTCCAATATCATACAGAAAGCTAGCAATATCAAAGTGAATAGTTGGATAGTGTGTGGTAGGTCTCCAATTGTGCATAGCAATCCGATGAAGTCTTTTGTACTTTAAGTCAGATCAGTGACTTGAAGAATATCCTCTTTAGGCCACTTCTTCTTTGTCCCAAGTAACTCAGTAGCAATCATGTCTTCATCAAAAGACTTTCAAACTCATCATGAGGTCTCAAAGGTACACCGAGAAAATCAGAAATCACTTGAGGCGAGAAGTTATACACATGATTTCTAGCAAAGATCTTGTGAAAGGTAATGGAATCAGGTTTATCAAATCCATCAGTAATATTAGTATAGAATTCCTGAACTACCCGAGATACAAAACCTTTATTTTTAAACACAGTATTATCCCATCCCTGATCTTCAATGGCTTTTAACACACCAATACTTAAAAAAGACTTAGAATTGATGTTTCTTTTAGGAATAAACTAACACTGACCATAGACATTCATTGATGCAGTAATTTCTTTAGTGTAGTACCAAGGAGTAAAGGCATTATGAATATTATAACCTGGCGTGGGTGTTTTAGAAGTAGAAACACTCTTTGCCTTCTTAGCTGCAATGGCTTTATTAAGTTTCTATGTGGCTTGTTTGCAGGACTAGCCAGCAGACTTCTTAGAGGATTGAGCAGTAAGAGTAGCCAATGAAGTGGCTACTTATGTTAGAACATCAGATTGATTCTGGTTAATAGCAGAGGAAATTACAGCATGTAGGTGCTGTGTTGGAACATCAGAAATAGTAGATGACTTCTCTGATTATGTCGCAACAGATGTTGCAGCAGTTGGTTCAGATGGAATCTCTTCTAAAGGAGAGACTTGAGTTGCAACGAGTGTCTTTGCTGCTTCGATATTCTCCTTTGTTGCATCAGGGGTCTGCAATTTAGTGGCTTTTAATATTGTAACAGCCTCTTTTTCAAGAACAGGTTATGGAAGCGATGTGGCAGTATGCACTTCCATCGATTCTTGATTATAAAAACTCAATTTAGAAGTCTTACCATCATCTCCTTTTTCTGGAACTGACTCATCTATTGAATGAGCAATTGATTTCGAATTGGGGGAATGAGAAGAATCTCCTGAATCAATTGGTTTCTGCAATTCGATGGGTTGTGACGGAACAACCTCTGGTTCAGTCACCTTCTCCGGCAACGATGGCTTTGTTTTCGCAGAGGTCGGCAAGACTACCGATTTCTGCTCCTTGGCTGGCGGTGAAGAGGGTGACGCTTTCCCCTTTCCTTTCAGAGCAGGAGCAGACTTGCTCTTTTTCCCTGATTTAGAGTTAACCATAGCTGGCAGTTTCTGTAAGAACAGAGAAAACAAAAAGCAAAAACAAAGAAAGAAAGAGGAAGAAGAAGAGACTACGACTGAGATGATTTGGGATTTTAGGGTTGAAACAATCTGAATATATATCCCCTTAGTTATCCAAAATTTGAAAGGGAAACAAATAAAAATTGGAGCCAAAAAGCTTGGGAAATAACTGCCATGAATAATTTTGGAACGTGCTCCAACAAATAATGTCAGCATGCAGTTTTTCCATAAACTACCTTTTTTTAAAAAAAAAATCAATATCTGTAAATATTTTAATATTATAACATGCCTTATTTTGCCACAAAATCAAAATTTAATATATATATATGGAAAGCTAGAATGAAAAATTGAAACAAATAAATTTATGTCAATCATAAATTAATTTTTAAAATAAACAGGACTTGCCAATTTTATCAAATAACATTTTCGGATTTCTTTTAGATGAATTAACCATCAAGGATTGAAAGACACCTGACTTACCTTAAAAATGTTGATCTCCATGAAATTCCATTCTAAATTTTCGGCTATAAACATATGCTGTGATTTCTTGAGTAGTATATCTTTATTTATTGCTACTGCCCTTTTTTTTTTTTTTATAACAACACAAAAATGAAACACCCATAGTCAGTAGCTTTCACTCTATCACTGAGGTAGCCTTTTTCACACGGTAGATCGTTCTCTACTGTATTTGTGATACATAGCACCGGATTACTCATGGATGACTTTCACACATCAGTATAGGTAGCTTTTTTTGACTAGGGAGCCTGTTTTACAAAATTTTTCTAAGATCAAACAAACAATGGTTCATCAGTTAAAATTCAATCCAAAATAATCTATCTTTCATCAATCAATCCAGAAATTTTATAAGATAAGATAACAAAGACTATATATTAGAAAATCAAATTATGATTAATAAAAATTCATCTCTTTCAAAATTTCTTTTAGACTTTTCACACACAAAAATTTCAATTTCAAATGGCAAAAATTTGGCATAAAATAAAATAGAAATATTTACATAGAACAAATTCCCAAGGACTTCCTCAGGAAATCAAAATACACAAAATCGAGTGGTTTAGTGAATATGTCTACAAGCTAGTTCTCTGTTGCAACATACTCCAAAACAATGACATTATTTTCAACCAATTCTCTAATGAAATGATGACAAATATCAATATGCTTGGTCCTAGAATGGCAATGGATTTTTAGAAATATTGATAGCACTAGTGTTATCACAATATACTACTAAATTATCCAATTCAATACTATAGTCCTTTAGCATCTGTTTCATCCACAACAGTTGTGTGCAACAACTCCCTGTAGCAATGTACTCGGTTTTGGCAGTCGACAAAGAGATGGAGTTCTACTTTTTGCTGTGCTATGAAATCAGGTTGTTCCCGAGGTAGAAACAACCTCCAGTTGTACCTTTTTTGTCGTCAGCATTCCCTGCACAATCTACATCACTATAACCAACAAGATGAGTATTAGTTTCCTTTGAATACCAAATTCCATGATCAACTGTCCCATTAACATATCTAATGATTCTTTTTACAGCAAGAATATGAGACTCTTTAGGTCTAGATTGATATCTAGCACAAACACCAATACTATAAGAAATATCAGGACGACTAGCTGTAAGATATAGTAGACTTCCTATCATGCTCCTATAGAGCGTTGGATCAACATCAACACCATTTTTATCTTTGGTCAACTTGAGATTAATACTCATGGGAGTATTCATGTGTTTGGCAGATTCCAAACCGAATTTCTTCACAAGGTTTTTAGCGTATTTGGATTGAGATATGAGAATCACATCTTCAAGTTGCTTGACCTATAAACCTAGAAAAAATGTCAGCTCGCCTACCATACTTATCTCGAATTCCTTCTTTATCTAGATAATAAATTTACTTTATTATCAGATGTAGAACCAAAAACAATGTCATCAACATATATTTGAGTAATTATAATACCAAATTCAAAGTGCTTGATGAACAAAGTTTTGTCTACTCCCTCTCTCTTGTAGCTTTTTTCAATCAAAAAATTTGTTAACCTTTCATACCATGCCCTAGGTTCCTGTTTCAATCTATATAGTGCCTTTTTGAGTTTAAAAACATGGTTAGGCAAATATGGATCTTCAAAACCTTTAGGATGTTCTACATAAGCTTCCTCATTCAAAATACCATTTAAAAATGCACTTTTTACATCCATTTGGTATAAAGTAAAGCCTATGAGACATGCAATGGCAAGAAGTAAGTGAATAGATTCCAATCCAGCAACAGGAGCAAATGTTTCATCGAAATCAATGCCCTCAACTTGTGTATATCCTTGGGTAACCAACCTAGTTTTGATTCTAATTATGTTACCAAATTCATCAGATTTATTCTTATAAATCCATTTGATTCCAATCACATTAGAATTCCTAGGTCTAGGTACAAGTGTCCACACATCGTTCCTATTGAACTGTTCTAATTCCTCTTGCATTGCTTTTACCCAAAATTCATCTAATAGGGCTTCCTTAATATTTTTAGGCTCAAGCATAGAGGTAAAGCACACATATTTTACTAGATTTATATTTCTCCTCCTTGTGACCATCACATCATCAGGATGACCTATAATAAGATCAGAATGATGCTTTTTCTTCACCCTTGATAATGGTTCTCTTCTGATTGGATCATGAATATCTACTGAAGGTTCAACGGATAAAGTGTCTCTCTATCCAGGGGATATTGCAACATCTGATCCTGACGTTGTAACAGGATTATCTAGTCCTGTAGCAATGTCAGGCTGAGTTGTAACATGTGAATCCGAAACAGGATCAACAACAGCTTCATCAGTAAAGCTGTGAATTTCATCTTCTTATGAAAAATCTACGAAATCTTTAAGATCATCAACAACAACATTAGCATATTCCATAATAGATTGAGTTCTCATGTTATAAACACAATAAACTCTACTATTATTTGAATAACCCAGAAAAACATCTACATCACTTTTAGCGTAAAACTTACCCAAGTGTTCCCGATCATTTAGGATATAAATGTACTCCCCAAAATATGAAAATAGCTTAAGTTATGTTTCTTACCACGCCAAATCTCATAAGGTGTTTTTGCTGTACTTGGGCGCAAATAGACACGGTTAATAGTGTAACATTGAGCATGACATGAGCCATTTCTTGCAAAGTCTTATTTTCCTCTCTACTACACCGTTTTATTGAGGTGTTTTAGGTGCACAAAATTCATGTGAAATACCATGTTCATTATAAAAATCAGTATAGATAGTGTTTTCAAATTCTTTACTGTGATCACTTTGAATTCTCACTATCTTACCAATATTGCAATTTTTCTCAGTCTTAAGTTTCACACACAATGTTTTAAAAGCATCAAATGTGTCAGATTTCTCTTTTAAAAAATCTACCTAAAAGTACCTAGAAAAATCATCCATACACACAAAGATATAATGCTTACCTCTAATGCTTTCTAATTGAATAGGACCCATCAGATCTATATGAAGTAGCTCTAGCACCTTTGATGTTGTAACATGTTGTCCAACTTTGTGTGTAGTTTTCAATTGTTTCCCAATTTGACAAGGTTCACATATACCTGGTAATGTTTTACCAAGAATTGATAATCCTTGAATAGCACCTGTAAAGATAATTCTTTTCAATATTTTAAATTCAAATGACCTAGTTTTTCATGCCAAAAATCAATCTCATTCACAGATACACTATCACAGGTTTCTGGATCAGTCAAAGTATAACAATTGTCAGTGGATCTCAATCCTTCTAAAACAAAGTTCCCGCTTTTATCCATTACAACACACTTATCACAGGTAAAATTAACATGAAGATTCTGATCACAAATCTGACTTATGCGTATCAGGTTAGCCTTAAGTCCTTCAACATGCAAAACATTCTTCAATCTAGGGAATCCTTCAACATTGAAAGTTCCTCTTCCAAGAACTCTTCTTTTCACACCGTCACCAAAAGCGACAAGACCAGAAGTATCTTCCTTGTAATTTTCCAGTATGAATTTGTCACCTGTCATGTGTCTAGAACACCTACTATCAAAGTATCAAGCATTAGTAGTACATGTTCTAAAACAAGTAAAAACTCCAAAACAATTCAGTTCAGATTTTTTAATCCAAACTTTTCTTATTTTATTCGAAAGATCTATCTTTTTCCTAGGTGTTTTTCTTTGGAAAGGAATCATATGTGAAAAATATTTATTTTTTAAAAAATTCATCAATGCAAAACACCGAGGTCTGATATGATCTTTAGCACCACAAAAGTGACAAATTGGAATAAACTTATCATACTTATCTGTCGAACCAGATGTTGCTGATTTATGGTGTGTTGCAACGTGTGTTGCAACATGAACACGATTACCTGTAACTTGTGATGGTGAAGCAATTTTATTCTGTGGTGCAACATCGATACTTGTTCCTGCACCAGAGTTAGAAACTGAACTCTTAACAAAAACAGTTTTGGAGTTAAGAGTGCTCATATTTAAATCCGAGTCCTTTATGATCAGAATTGGATTTTCCAATTGTCAGAATATGATCCAAATTAGAAGTCCCTAAATTCAACATTTTTAAGGACTTTTGAGTCCTTTCAAGTTCAGCTGAGATTTTTTTTAATTTTGCCTCTTTTTTAGCAAATGAAGTCTCCAAATTCTACACTTTTTTTTTCTGAATTATTCTTGTACTGAATAAGGGCAGAAATTCTTACTTCAAGTGATCTGTTCTGATCAACCACTCTAATCCATTAAGAATTCATATTCTCATATGATGTTTGAATTGATTCTACATTCAATTCAGATTCATCACTGTCAGAATCAGTATTGTGATCTTTTTCTATCCCGGATATTGCAACAGAACTGCTCTATGTAGCCTATGTTGCAACACGACTTGCAGATTTCTGCAAAGAACAAACATCATCTAAAACTAAAGAAACACCAAAGGCTACGTGATTACTTACATAGTTGTCATTTTCACCTTGACTACCTTCAGATTCTTCATCACTCCATGTAGTAGTCATAGCCTTTGTCTTTTCCTTCAAGGTATTGGCATACTCAACTTGCACGTGGCCATATCCCTCGCATTCTCTGCATTGAATCCCTTTCTTCTTGTTAAAATCAAGTTTAGGAGCTGGCTTACCTTCGCTGGAATTATCAGGTTTTGACTTTTTACTCATCTTCTTCAAGAACTTGCTGAAGTTCTTTGATAAGAGGGCAAGCTCGTCACTCTCTTCTTCACCTTCCTTATCGGTTGGTTCAGATGCAGCCTTTAAAGCGATGGTTTTTTCCTTTTTTCTTTGCTTAGTGTTCATCTCATAGGTCTGAAGAGACCCCATCAACTCCTCAACTTTCATGGTGTCAAGGATTTTGCTCTCATCTATTACCGTGAGTTTTGGCTGAAACCTGTCAGACAATGATCGAAAATTTTTTTTAACCATCTTTGTATCTGAAAAATATTTTCCAAGAGGAAAAGCTTCGTTAGAGATATCATAAAACTTAGTGAAATATTTAGATAATGTTTCATCTTCTTTCATTCGTAATTCTTCAAATTTAGAGGTTAACATGATTAATTTGATTCTTTTTATATCATTAGAACCCTCAAAGTGTGTTTGTAAAATATCTCACGCCTCTTTTGCAGATTCATAATTTGTAATCATCTTAATCCTAGTAGCATCTACTCCATTTAATACAGCATGCAAAGCCTTAGAATTGTAATTAGCAAGTTTATTATCATCAGATGACCATGTCAACTCAGGTTTAATAATATCCTTCCCTTCATCATCCTTAATAGTTCGAGGACTCCAACTCTAACCACTAAGAATGGATCTTCAAGCTTTTTCATCAAGTGCCTTGTCTTCCAATAGGAGTAGTTCGTGCCATCAAGACGTGGAGGGCGTGATATGGACATACTTTCAGCAAGGAACGACATACTTAAAAAATTAGATCAAATATACTGTAAGATCTCACTAAAAACGTTAGTTTCCCGCTTTGATACCAATTGTTAGGTCTGTTTATCAGGTATTACTGAATAAAATTAATTTCTAATTAATTATGTGAGGTGGTAATGTGGAAATTGTAAGATATACACAAGAAATTTTTACTTGGTTCAGTTATTTCCCGATAACCTACGTCCAAGGGGCCACGCCCAGAGAATAAATACTATTAGTAAAGTTTGAATGAATACAAACACTAATTTGACTTATACAATAAAAAGACTCCCTTTTTTAATTGTCGCAATATAGATGTATTCCTTCGTGTCTAGTGAGCACCATTCGTCTTAGGTTAACTTCGTTCTTCTGAAATCTCTTCAGGTACTTGGAGTCGATCTTCTCCCAAAAATAATTAGCACCTCTCCTGAAGCACTATCACTTAAATGACTAGGATACCTCTTAAGTCTAAAACATGGCTAAAAGAAAAACTTTTCTTTTAAAACCAAAAAATATAATAAGTGGTCTCTCTACATAAAACTACTCTTGAGTGACCTTTAAATAGAGAAGAGAGTAATCCTATGTAAGATCTGTAAAATAACAATTAAGAGTATTTAATATTAATTAGAAGACTTACAAGATCAACCAAGTTTATTACTAAACTTAGAAAACGGATCAAGAAAGTAGTTGCTGATTCTGTCCATGTGTTGCAACATGGTTTGTCAACCCAGTCATATTATAACATAAAAAAAAAACTTTCAGATTACTTTCCTGGTATAAAAAAATAAGTTACTCAAACCTATTTGATAACTAATAGCACGAATTAGAGTAACTTTAATCAGTGAAAATCAGCAGAAATGAGTTAGGAAAACTTCCATAAAAGATATTACATATAAAATATTCAATTAAAAAAATTTCTTTAATGAAATATAGAAATATATTCAAAACCAATTTAGGAAAGAGCCACTTACCCATTCCTACTCAATTGAATCCGTCTATGCATTAATATGATCAGATTTTTATATTTGACAACTATACAAATCGTGAATTAAAGCATATAAAAGGAAAATATAAAAAATACTGAAAAATTTATTCAGATCAAATATTTAGTCGCATGTTATAATATGACCGTAAAACCAGTCATGTTGCAACACGAAAGTTGCCATCAGATTATTCGCTCCTTCAGATCTTTTTGCTGGTTCTTTATTCCGTATTGTTTGAAAGTGGTAGCTGACGGGAAAGCAAAGACTTCTCATCATTATCATCCAAATCAATGACATCTTCTTGATCATACTCTATGTCGATTTTGCATCTTTCCTTTCCATTCAACTCTTTTTCCGATTCCAAAACATGAATTTCAGTGAATTCTTCTCTTGAAAGCGAATTGTCATCCTCTAGCTGTTGCATTTCCGACCCTACCATAGTATCCATTCTTGCTCGTTCGCGGTCTCTCGGGTATGTGCAATAGAGGAAGGAGTAAATGAAGCAACAAATCGCCATTGGAACGCCAATCGCGGTGTAGAGTGCCTTGGCTAGTGCTGCAGCATTTTCTCTATCTGTTTCAAGCTCTACAATATCTGACGACCCTTTTGGAATCGGTTTATAACCATAAACACGCTGAACCAAAATTCCGACAACTGGTGGAGCAAACGAGGCTAAAATATTTTCAAAAGACCGATCAAGAGCGTAGATGCTTGTCCGAGACTTCTCAGGTACTATCTCTGCAAATATTGGACTGTTCACGATTTGAAGCGATAAGTTTGAATCCAAGTGCAAAATAGGACTATAACAATCACAGAATTGCGCAATTTGTTACTCTTTCTTTCTTTAAATCAGTTATCTAAAGATGGAACAAAGGAAAAGGCTAACAACGGAAGAAAGATACGTACTTGTTAGTAGCCGGAGCATTCCAGGATATTGAGCATCCCATGATGAACAAAACTAATCCGTGGATGAATGCCGTTGATGGATCATCGGGCAAAACAAGCAGCAAAACTGCGGCTAGAGGAATGGCCGAGCCAGAACTTATCTGTGAAAGAATTATTCTCCCGGAATTAGGAAAGCGCTTCGCGAGGATATCCCCCATTTTGCCACCAAAAAGTCCACCTAGTGAACAAGCAACTATGAAAATAGTCCAAAGGAAAGCAGTTTTCTCATGGGAGAATCCAATGAGTTCCAACCACATTGGAGCAAACGACATAGCTGACCAGGGGAATGATCCAGAAACACCCTGAGCCACAATTATCTGAAAAGATGGGATTCCAATAACTGACTTAGCTTCCTTGATCAGCTCTTTCATCCCCGCAAAGAAAGACTTCCCCGAATTGTGATCCTTAGCTCTACCATCTGTCTCAGAAAATCTTGGATCATTCGCGTACAAACGTACCAAAATACCAACTACCACACTGATTAGTCCAACCAAATGAAAAGCAAGTCTCCAGCCCGGAATGCCCATGAACGATGTTGAGGCAATTAAGACAGAGCAAAGCCCGCCAATGATTGAGCCGAGGTTTCCTGTCAGTTGCAGCCATCCGAAAGCAATCCCACGGTTGCTTTCATCAGTTGAGTCTGCAACAAGTGACTGAATGGCTGGTACGACGATGGCGAGTCCTATCCCATTTAGGCCTCTTGAAACTGCCACCTAATACACCAAATCAAGCAAACTGGACATGATATTACGACTCTAGCTTAGCAAACTTAGGAAATGCAATTACATATCTTCTTGTGTTGTTAAGAAGTTTTCGATTGAACAATGCGACGAAATGAATGGATTAAGGTAATGAGCAATGCGAATGATTCTCATAATTAAGGTACTAAGCAAAGTTAGGAAATGCATATAAATTTTTTTGTTAAGAGGATGGATTTTGATTGAACAATGCAAAGAAATGAATGGTAATTGCAGAGTTCCATTCTATCCTTTATTATCTTATCGTTATTCTCAAAAGCTGATGACATTTTAAATCCATTCGCATACAAATAACAGAAATGTCAGATATCACAGTTTTTTCTTTTCTTTTTGACATAAAAAACATGAAAATAAAAACAAAATACATAAAGCGCTACTTTGTTATTTGAGCATGATCTAACACAATGATATGGTACACAATGATATGATGCGTTTGTTTGTCACACTGCATGTTTTAATTAATAAACTGGTCCCATTTGGATTCTACTTTAGCCAACGAGAACCGATACACGTTGGGCACTAGTGTCTCTGCGTACTCGTTATGTAAACGTTATTTTACATAGGCTACTTAAATTTTTGCATCATCGTTCTTCCTTCTTTTGTTTTTGCTTTTTTTTTTTTCATGGGAGTACAAACATTTTTAAATCCCTGAAAAGATTAGATCAAAATTAATACACATTGCCCATCAAAAAACTACAAAAACGAAATTAAAAAAAAAAAATTGAAATATTATATGTCTGTTCACTCCCAACAAACCAACACCAATTCAACCACATAAATGGATCTCAACCTAAAATTAGTGTATATATATATATATATAAGATGATATAAACTTATAACATTAACCAATTTATACACCATATACCATAGAAAACAATGTAATAAAAGCTTCTCGTTTTATTACAAATGAGAGAGAGAGAGATAGAGAGAGAGAGAGAGAGGGACCTGGAAGAAAGTAGAGGACAAGCCGACGAGGAAAGTGGCGGTGGCCCATAGAAAAGCTCCGAGAGCAATGACGTGGGCCCGGTTGTGATGAACAGCAAGATAAGCGGCCAAAGGGTAGCAAGCCATTTGGACTATGGATCGGAAGAGAGTCAACGAGCCCAGCCCAGTCGGGTCGGTGTGGAGGGCCGACCCGACTTCTTTGTAGACTCCTGGCAAGAGAGACTCGTCGGCCCTTTCCATGATTCCCGCCAGATTCACCAGCACTAGCGTCAATGTCTCCGCTTTCACTTTCATCTCCATTTTCGTTTCTTCTACTTTCTATATCTCACTGTCTCTGCCTCTGCCTCTTTGAGCACTCTAACAGAGTCTTTAGAGGCTTGGGTTATGGTTGACTTGGGTTTAGGACAAAACACACCGTGCAATTGCAAGGGTATAACGGGAAATTGCGGGACCAGAGTTCTTGGAGATTTGGGGACTTTGTACACGTGTAAAACGAGGATTGATGGGATTTGTTGTTGGTGGTGGGGCTTGAAGGGAGGAGAACATTTATCTATTTACTATTCAAAGACTGAGAGTTCAAGAATTAGGATGCGTTTTGTCTGTTGATTGATTCTATTTGTCTTCATTTATTTTATTTTTTTTTTTATTATTATCATTATTTTTTTACATCTTTTCACTGCTTTTAACGTAGGGAACGTGTTTTTCGTCCAATCAGAAGCTGCGTAGAGCAACAAGTTTGAGATCTATGTCTCTCTCTTTAGGTGACATAATTTATGAGCAAAATCAGATTAGACCATCTCCGATGGTACTTCGAATGCTATACTTGGCGTAAAAATAGTAAAATATTAAATTTGACAGTAAATTAAATTTTATTCCAAGATACAATACTATTTAAGATATTGTTTCTATTTTTTTTTTCAGTACTAAATATTAATAAATTGGTATTGTAGTTGGTTAAGTACTGAAAAGATTTTTCATTGTGGATTTTAATAGTTATAGTTATAATAAATAAGATTAGACAGTCAAAATTAGAACATCTTGTGTGAAATATGCTAATGCTAAAATTTAACATACATTACAAATTACAAATATCGTCTTACAGCATCTCCAACGAGTTTACTATATCTCATTCGATTGCTAACTTTTAATATTTGGCTAAAAAAAAGACTTTCCAATGATTTTCTATGTTTAGCAGAATTTTTTCTTTTTTGGAAACAGTTTAATAAAAAATTTTAGTATCTGCTATTTATTGTATTAATACAAACAATAATAAATGCCAAAATTTATAACAGTGTTGTTATAACATGTGTTTAAGTTTACATTTTACAATACTGCCATTAAAGCATGTGCTAAATTTTATTATGGTAATTGTATTAATTTAAAATATAAAATTTGGCACATTTACACTTAGCATGTATGAAAATAATATTACCATTGTATTAAATTGAAAATATGTATTAATTTAACAGTGTGACAAATTCAATACATGTATACTATTTTTTTTCATTCATTTTATTCACAATATTATCCTATTTATTTATTTGGCATATGTCATAATTGCTAAGATATGAGTGATTATATTGAGTATTTTACTCATTTAAATAAAATATGAGTGATTTCATTTGTAAGTAAAGTTAAGCTTTTACCGATGGTAATTGATGGTATATTCATAAGAATTAATAGTAAAAAATATATATTTATAAATAAAAATAGCGTCAAAATAAAAAATAGTATTTGTTTTTTTTAGCATACATGTATTAGAACAAAATCTAAAAAGTATTTTTAATTTAGCAAGTTATTTCAAAAATAATATTGGCACACATTCTTTTAGCATAATATATTAGAGATAGTCTATTATTGTGCCAAATTTAGCACCAAGAATAACATATGCACATTTGGAGTTCAATTAACTTTGACTTTATGGTCATATTTATAATTCAAAATATTAAAATCCATATTTTCAAATTCTCCGTTGCTACACTTTTCAATACCTAATTTATTTACAAAAAAGACTAAAATAACATGTTAACATTTGAATATCATTATGCATTGGAATACATTGGATTTGATGCCATTTTAGCATTTTTCTATTTTTTGTGCTAAAATTTAGCTTATACTATACTTAATGTCAATTTTCTTTATCGTTTGGATTTTGGGATTATTTAAAAGGATTTTTGAGTTTGTTGTGAGATCTTGAATTTACATCTTGATCAATGGCCAAAGAAAGAAAGTCAATAACAAAAATAAATGTATCAAGTCACATATATATTTTTTTGATCAAAGTGTAATCATCTTTGAATGGATGATGTACGGCTAATAGAAAAAGAAATTAAATCAAGCTTCTTTAAACAGTTAATTTGCAAAGAAAAGAAAACAAGCTTTTGAGTAGAGATCAGGCAATCTGTTTATCGGTTATTACTTAATTTTGTATTATTACCCAAAATTATATTTTCTGATTATATACTTTTCCGTTTGCATAATTGTGAAACATTGAGTCATCCTCACCTATATAAAATGCGACATTGAATCTACATCTTGGTCAATGGCTAAAGAAGAAAAGTCAGTAACTAAGATAAACGTGTGAGGTCACATATATGCTTTTTTGATCAAAATACGACCATCTCCAAATAGATGAATTGCGACTAGCAAAAAAGGAAATTAAATTAAGTTTCTTCAAACGGATAATTTGCAAAGAAAATGAACTATGCTTCTGAGTAGAGATTAAGGAATCTGTTTATCGGTTATTACACAATTTTGTATTATTATCCAAAATTGTATTTTATGACTATGTACTTTCCCGTTTGTATAATTGGGAAACATTGAACCACTCTCACCTTTATAAAGAGGGCCTAATCTTATTATTTTTAATCTCATAATCACTTCACTATACATTCTCTGTAATTTTCTCTTTATTCTCAACTTGAGACTTAGAGGAAAAATAATGAAGAACAGTGGACGTAAGTTCATCTTTTTTGAGACTAAACTACTATAAAATTATTGTCTCCTTATTTGCTTTACTTTATCAATCATTTTCATATACAAGCTACATCTTGCAATTTCCTAATTCATTGTTAATAAAACCTCCATCAACATGGTTAAAGAATTTTCTTTTCAATTTTTTTCTTCAAAAAGCTCCTCATTCTTTTTTCCGACAAATTAGTTTAGTTAAGTTTGGAGCTTTGATTACATATCTATTTTCTTGTGTTTGGACTTTTATTAACCAAAAAAAAGGAAAAATTAAAAAGAAAAATTAGAGGGAGATTTAATACAATTTGGAAAAATATAGTTTATCATATAATTTTATAAAATCAGAATTAAAAACAATCAAACATTATGAAAATATTTTCTCTTTATTTCCCTTATTTTTTAAATTTGTTTTCGCTCTTAGTTGATTTGGACAACCCAGACATGGGATAATTTAAGAGTTTTGTAGTCGATTTGGAGGCAAAATTATTAACAAAACCAAATGACTTTAAATCTATTTGATCAGTACAAAAATTTAGAACGAAACCTAAAGATATCACACACAATCTAATAATTTTGGGCTATTTTAATATTTGTGACTTCATTATATTAGACTAACGGTTAAAACTCTTTTTAAAAGAAAAATCACCTACTTATTAAAACGCTCTCACGAGTTCAAAAAATATTAAAATTACAATATGACATCAAATTTTAAAAATCAATCATTATTTAAATTTTCACAAATATCCATGATTAAAATCTAATAAGCAAAGTCTTACTTCAAATAATTTACTTTAAAAAAAAAAACTAATTTTAGTATAGAGTTTTATAAGTCCTACCATACAAAGAATTAAAATGATAGCTCTTAAAATATTGTGAAATATATATATATATATATATATTTGTATAAACGATTTTTTGTCGCTATTTGTAAGTCAGTTTGATTGGCTTCACATCATTAAACCAATTGCTAAACAATTCTAACTAACCAAGAAATTTACTTCCAAACCAACCAACTTTCTGAAAAACCAAATGTCTTGGCAAAGTTTGATTGGGATTGGTCGATTTTGGTGGTTTGTTGGATTTTTTGAGCACCCATATGAGGTATCAAAAGACCGTGTATAATTTATGTCTTATTGTCTTCATCAATAATTTGTGTCCCATGAATTGCTCGAACAATCTGATCAACCAGTTTCATAACAAAGAATAAACAATGTCTATTCTTATTCAAATGAACCAACCAGTTTCATAACCAAAAAAATAAACATTGTCTATTCTTATTTGAATGGTTATTTCTGTACACTATAAACATTGTCTATGAATGATAATAACGACAAAGTTATTTTGCATTCTAAGTATACTCGATCTGTTGCACTCTAGTGTGAGCTAATTTGTATGCTTTTTCCCAAGAAGATCCAAATATACCAACTCATGCCCTTTAGTATTAGAGAGAACTAATGAAAGAATAAGATTACCAACTTTAAATTGCTATTTTTGATTTTAGAATTATAATAGCAAGCTGTTTGTTGTTGATAGGATACAACTCGTAGTTGAGATTACTCGCGCCTTTCTTCCAAAAGATCGAGCTTAATTCTCATCAATATATTATTCTGATCTGATTCATAAGTAGATTGTCGTAAAGAGCTCGTACCGATTTCTACTGGGACCATCGCTTTATATCCAAAGGTCAGAGTGAATAGACTATCTCAAGTGGCTGTTTGTTGAGTGGTGCGATAAGCCTATAGAACTTCGAGAAGTATCTCTGGGTAAGCTCTCTTATATTATTCTAAGTTTGTCTTCAGGTTCTGTTTAAGTACCTTGTTTATAGCTTCGACTTGACCATTAGCTTGTAGATGAACAACAGCAGAGAAGCTTTTCTTGATACTCAGGTTATCGCAGAAGTTGTCAAACTTATTGCAATCGAATTATTTCCCATTATCATAAACTATCGTGTGCGGTATACTATATCAGCAAATTATAGACTTGTAAATGATATTTATCATCTTCTTTGTAGAAATGGTACTCAAGACTTCAGTTTCCGTCTATTTGGTGAAATAATCGACTACAACTATAACATACTTCAATCCACTTTGTGCCAATAGGAGTATTCTAATAATATCAATTTGTTGTTGATAGAAGTTTTGTCAACAACGAATTTAGGAAATTATAAGATATGGTTTGTGTGTGAAAAAGGTTGATAAAACAAAATAAATAAGGAGACAAGAATTTTATAGTAGTTTAGCCCCCAAAAAAATGAGCCTACGTCTACTGTTCTTCACTATTTTCTTGAGAATTACAAGAGTTTCTCTAAGTCTCAAGTTGAGAGTTAAGAGAAAATTATAGAGAGTGTATAGTGAAATGATTGTGAAATGAAAAATGATGAGGCTAAACCCCTTTATATAAGTGAGAATGACTTAATATTTCCCAATCGTATAAACGAGAAAGTAAATCAGAAAATACAATTTTAGGTACTAATAAAAAATTGGGTAATAAAAGATAAACGAATTACTTGATCTCTATTTAGAAGCTTGTTTATTTTTCTTGACAAATTATTCATTTGAAAAAACTTGATTTAATTTCTTTTTCTGCTGGTCACACATTATTCGTTCAGAAAAAGTCACATTTTGATCAAAAAAATATATATGCAACCTGATACATTTATCTTAGTTATTGACTTTCCTTGTTTAGCCGTTGACCAAGACGTAGATTCAAGATCTCACAACAGATAAATAAAGAAATTTTTCTTGAAGTATGAATTACAAAGTCATTACTTCTGCCAATAGAAATTTAGAGATTTGAATCTTTAACTTCAACATTAAATGTGAGTTGTAATTACTAATGAAACTAAATATGCAATTTCGAAATAAGCAAATAGAGTGATTT
Source organism: Parasponia andersonii (assembly GCA_002914805.1). Classification (NCBI taxonomy): domain Eukaryota; kingdom Viridiplantae; phylum Streptophyta; class Magnoliopsida; order Rosales; family Cannabaceae; genus Trema; species Trema andersonii. The sequence goes on along the minus strand of JXTB01000187.1, from coordinate 581,879 downwards.
ATCAAGAACAAGTAGAAATTAATTGCTTAAAATTTGTAAGTGATATTTTTGGTAATATGTGTCTATGAGAAGATGGATTGAGATCCTCTATCTCAATTTCATATGCCAAACCTCGTCTCATCACCATTATTTAGCCACATATCTTCCCAATGAGATTCCCATTGAGCCTTGTTTGTACTTTGAAGAAAAACGGGAGCCCCAAAATCTTGTAATTCTTCTGTGTTTGTGAAACATCCTTAATGCTCTTTTTTGTGACTTTCCTTTCTCAATTCTCTTGTCATTGATATCTATTTTCAATTTCTTAATTAGTAATGTAGAGAAAAGTTGCAGTTCACATGTATAAATTTAGAATCAATCGCAAACGTAATATTGGATATAAGATCTAAAATTTAAATTTTAGTTGTTGATGTAAATTTTTTGCTTTAATTTTTTTTGTTAGTATTCTAATAAACTCAGACGTAGAGTCATATTTTATATACAGGTAATACCATGAGTACATATTGTCTAATTCCGCATGATATAATTATCTGCTAATGGCTAATTACTATTTCTAAACTAAGCTCTATATATTTTATTTAATATGTAATTATAATTAAACAAATTAATACATTGTGTGGCATTGGGTATTACATAGTACCTCATATGAATATATAGCGAGATAAAAGATTAATTATTACAAGGTTTTTTGTTTTTTAAGAAAAAGCTTCGGATGGTTGATAGGTGATGATTGACTCGTAGTTTTCAATTTTTTTTAACTTGAAAAAGAGGATTTAATTAATTAGAGAAAAAATAAAACTAAAGACTCTAACGATGTAAAAAAATAAATTCCCATGCAAATTGAACGATTTTTGCTTGAAAGTAAGGGGCCGTACAAGATCACAATGGGTAAAGTAGTGGAGCCATGAAGAACTGACTTTTTCTAGTTGATGATGCGCGCAACAACCAACTTCACGAAGGACCTAATTAGCGACGTTATCACAACTAAATGTGTTTATTAAGTCCACTTCAAAAATCGGATTTGCTTTCTCTCGACTCTTGAGCATTGAAGAAGAAGCCAACAACTTTATACTCGTGCCTCTCTAAACACGGTAGAGTGAAGGTTTACTGTTTAAGTCACATGGCCACTTTATATCCATTGTGAAAGACAAAATAAGCATTATTATTTTAGATGTTACAACTTCACTATTGTAAACATTTGGAATATTTGACCTATCATTTTTGAAATGTTTATCTAAATTTTGTAACTGTTATATAATTGAATAATTATTTAATTTTATATAGATTTAATTAGAATTATTTATGATTAATATTTACCTCGCAGGAAAATAAATCTTAATAATTCTTTTTTGTTTAAGTTGTGTTTAATATAAATTTGATTAATATATAATTGAGTCGATCAATTACAAATTAGTCAAGTCAGACTCTAATCTTATTAGGAGTATATTTGGACTTTATTCATCTAATCTTTTTGATAGCTTGTGTGAAACTTGTTAGCTATTTTTAGCCTAAGATTGACAACCTAAGAGGGGGGATGAATTGGGTTTTAAAATATTTTAATAAAATTTTCAACTATTCAAAACCATAGACCATTATTTTAAATTTTTTTATCTAAATCAACAATAATACCAAATATAAAGCAATAATAGCAAGTATATTAAACACACTAAATATTAAACACTCAATTAAATAGCTTGTAATAAAGTAAAGAGTGTAGGGATAGAGAAAGTGCAAATTCAGTTTTTACAAGGTTCGCCAAACACGACAGTTTGCCTATGTCCTCGGCAACTTATTTTAAGCTTTCTACTATCGGATCAAGATTATGGGCTTGATCAACCCTTTTACAAACGGAGTGAATTCTTCTTAGGCACACCCTATCCTTTATAATAGTCTTGACTCCGACTCTATTACGCCTAACCTCGGATTGTTTTAACTCCGGTGACAACCTCACCTATACAGATTGTTTAGACAATGGTGTCAATCTCACCAACTCACGGGTTGTTTATGACTCCGGTGGCAATCTCACCTAAATCAGGTTGTTTATGACTCCGGTGCCAATCTCACCTCACACTCAATGGTTTTTCAATAAACAAGAGTGAATATTCACTCACAAATTCTCTTCACATAGTAATTAATACAATTTTGGCTTCGAAGATTTGAGAACAATGCACAATAAATGCTCTAAGATTGGCTCAATAAGATTTAAAAGTGTAATTGATGTGAAAATAGGCTAAGACACTTTGAGAGTAAATGAATATCAATTTAAGTTCATGCTCTTGTGTTAAATGACATCAAATAAGGCTCTATATATAAATATCTAAGAAAATTAGCCGTTTATAGCCGTTATTAGCTTTCTGCCAAATATTTAGTCGACTAAAATTAAATCTGATCGATCAAAAATATAGCCGTTAGAGTTTGACACATCAGTATAGCTTTAACGGTCATTTCTGGCCACTGGTCTAAAAGTGGTCGACTAACTTTGCTTGACCAAAATCACTGTTGGTCAACCAAAATCATATTTTGATTAACCAAAATCATATTCTGGTCATATTTCAGATTTGGACAGGATTTTGGCATTTTTCAGATTTTAACAGTTTTTGACGTTTTTCAAAAACTGACTTCTAAACTTGTTTTAAATACTTTAAAAATATTAGAAATCAATTTGAAAAGAATATTTTGGCTATTGCAAACTTGTTTTAGTTTCATAAAGAAATTTAATAATAATTTAGAAAGTGTTCATCCTAAAACATATTCTTGTTTGCAAATAGAAAATCTTCTTTTAGCCTATTTCAAATAATCATGATTTCAAATATATTTGTAACTTGTTTAACCTTAAGAAATCATATTTTAAAGAATATTTTCCCATTCAAAGAGATTATTATATTCTATTTTCAAACTTCTATGATAAAATAACCATTTTAAGCTTAAGATAGTTTAAAAACTCTTTTGAAAAGTATGAGCCAATATAAAGAGAATTTATATGCAATGAGTTAAACCAAATACAAGACTAAGTATGAATATAACCTATCTAGACACGATCTTGTATCTTGATTGTTCATCTTCAAGCTTGATTCTAATATATCTATATGCATCAATTTTCAAGCTTGATTCCTTGATTAACTTGAGATAGAATTTTAATACCATTTCACTGCACACTCAAGTTAAATCATTAGTACTAAATCAAATGTTTGTTATTTTCAAAATAAGAGTGAGTAAGATTGAAGCCTTAATTTCTCAACAATCTTCCCTTTTTTGATGATGACAAACATTGATTTATGAGATAAAAGAAAATATGCAATAAGGATATTAAAGTATGAAATTTAACAAGTTTATCTTATTTTTTACCATATTTTAAGCTCCATCTTAAAATATGCTTGAGAAAGTTAAAGGAATTTGCTCCCCCTTTTTAATTCAATTAAGCATCATAAGCATATTGTGAGAAAATTAGAAATGTGTGCTAAACAAAGTTCTCTCCCTTAAACTATGCACACTCATAAATGAAGCTTTTCTCTTCATATTCATAAATCAACATTATTCTTCCCCTTTTGACATCATTAAAAAAATAGAATCAAATATCAAACCTGATATTGTATGAAAACCAATTTATCTTTAAAATAAGATTCTTTCCATATGAATTCACTATACTACTTTCTCCATTTGAATTCATGATAAAAGTATACAAAAGAGTAATACTCAAACAATTTTCTCTCCATGTAAAAAATAATATGACAAGTTAAGTAATAAAGAGATATACAGGAAGCTAAGATTGAACAATCTTCAAAATAAAAATAACAATGTCAAACATAAGATTGAACACCAATGTGATGCCAAAGAGTGTAAGAAGTATAGCATATACCAAGTAGAGAAGTTTCATCACATCAACATAATCAAAGCTCTAAATCTTAATATTTCACTTGTTAAAAACAAATTCTCTAAGTATAATCATTATAAAGCATAGAAGAAATCCAAAGTTATTAAAGCGCAATAGTGAAATAATTTCATTTCCTTCATTTTTATCAAATTATAGAGAGCATAAAATTCATAGAAAAATGATAATGATGAATTTAGCACAAACAAATCATAAATATACTCCCCCTTAATATATGAATCGTGATCAAATTATCAATAGTCAAAGTAAGAAAAGATCAATCATATATGAGAGATATCAATTATGGATACTAATTATTTTTGAAAACAATTATCAATTATATTTGAAGAAATATAATAACCAAATTTGATGCTAATTAAAGGTATGCCAAAAGATACCAATTGTATTTTGAAAAATTATACCAAGTTGATACCAAGTAAAATAATAAATCAAAGTAAAATGACTAATTTCATGCTAATTGAATAATTTAAATAAAAAACATATTCTTCTTCTCCTTTTGATATCATTAAAAAAGTTGTGTAAACATAAAAGATAATATTGATACCAATTAACAAATGTAAAGTAAAAATATGAATAAGCAACTAATAACAAGTATCCAATGCCAACATAATATGTTATCCAATTAAACAACCATAAGAAATAGATGTTCAGAAAAGATAAAACATAACAAAGCATGTTTTGAAAGCTAATGAGAATCTTATATATGATATTCATAAAAAAAAAAATTGCTCTCATAAAAAAAATCATGCATAAAAATACAAAATGATAAAGTTACAAAGTGTAAACATTGAATTCATGTAATACATCATTTTGAGTTCAAATACAATACCAATATAGATAAAATAATTCAATTAATTATGCATGGTATTTATCATATAAAAACTATCAAGTATTTGCACAAATATAAGAGTTTAAGCAATATGCATTGTGCAAGCAATTTGAATCATGTATAAATAATTTATAAATCAAATAAATCATCCATACCATCGTTCTAAAATCTCTTCATCTTCTTTGTGTTGAGGTTGGACTTAATCATTATCTTTTGATTTGTCGTTAAGCTCCAATCATTCAAGCTTAAATACCAAACCTACAACAACATCATCTATGCTTTTCTCCTTGAAGGAGTCTTTAGTTTCATCAAATGTCACATACATAGATATATCTATTACTTAGTTCTTTTGTTGAAAAACTCTCTTTATGCATAAGTAGTAGTAAAGTAACTAGAAAAAGTTCCAATATTGGATTTTGAATCAAAAATTTCAAATTGAATATTTAAAAGAATAAAACAAACTTCAAAAACCTAATCAAATGATTGATAAGAATTAAGAATAATATATTTCTAGCAAGACATTTTTTAATATAGGTAAAGAATTGTTACCGATATTACTTATGCCAATAATCTTGTTTTTTGTATTATCTCTAAAAATGAAATATCCACCATAATTTCTTTGTAAAAGTTGAGAGCTTGGTGAAGTCATTGGTCAAGTTCTTGAAGCGCCCACTTTCTTGGTTGTTCCTATAACAAAGATTCAAATTTGGATTTTGGTACCCACATAACTTTGGGTCCTTGGGGGTTAGTCTTTGAACTCTTTGGTACCCAAGCTAGTTTTCTACCAAAATATGCATTTTTCTTTACAAAGCATGAAAAACTAGTATGTCCATCTTGATTACAATAAGTGCAAGTGTGCTTTATGTCACTTGTACTAGTTTTTACAAAATAGTTCTTGAGGTATTTTTGTTTTATAGAAGATTTGTACCCAATACCTCCTTTGTCAAAAATACATTTTTGTCTACCAAGCATTAAATCGAAATTTTTCTTTCCATTGGTGAACTTGTGGACAATATTGGTCAAGTCAAAAATCTTGTCATTTAAGGAAGTGTTTTCTTTTGACAAAATATCTAATTTTACTTCCTTTTCTTTGGTAAACTTTTCAACTATTTTTGACAAACTAAGAATTTCCTTTTTAAGAGCATTGTTCTTGAAAATAAGTTTTTCATAATTTTTGTATAAATCATTGAAATCACTCAATAAGTTTTCATATGATAAATCACAATTGCTATCACTAAATTCACTACTAGTATCACTAACATCATGAAATTTACTATTAGGTTCAAGTGAGCTTACCTCATTTTCTATTACCATGAAGCACATGTTGTCTTCTTGATCTCCTTCATTGCTTTCTTTCATCAAGATCTCAAGTGTCATGAACGAACCCATGAGTTCTTGTAGAGGAAGTTTGGTGAGATCTCTAGCTTCTTGAATTGCCACCATTTTGCTTAAATACGCTTTAGGAAGACTCCTAAGCACTTTATTCACAAAATCTGTAAAAACCTGGATTTTGGGAGGGTAATTTGGACATTTTACCAATTTTTGGATATAATATTGGGAGGATTAATTTGCAAAAATTTTGTACAGAAGGACTAAATTACAATTTTTGGGGACTGATTTCAAAGAGATTTGAAATTTTGGGAACTTATGTGCAATTTTTCAAAAATTGTACAGCCCTATAATACAGGGCCACGTGCCCTGTCCTTTTTCTCTCTCTCTCTCTCTTCTCTCTCTTCCCCCCGATCTCTTTCTCTCTCTCAGGTCTCTCTCCGCCGTCGACGTCAGACTGCCACAGGAGCCGCCGCCGTCGTCGTCCGCCCACGCAACTGACTGACGAAGCCTCTCCGTGCGACGCCGAAGCTACGCCGCCCGTTCTCGGTCGCCGCCGTCACCTGCAATGCCAGAGAAGCTCCAAAAGGCTCGAATCGGATTTTTGACCGTCGGCGACGATTCCGGCCATCATTTGACCTCCAACCGGTCCCGTTGGATTCATCTCGTTGCAAGGATCATCAAGCTATATATATATATATATCTCAACCCTATTTCGCCCGGATTAAAAGTCGCCATTTTTGGATATTTTGAGTTTAAGTTTGACTTTTTGATCCGGCCGTTGGATTGTGTTTTTGTTGTCATTTTTGGATTGTACTCGGAAAATGGAGAAGTTTGATATATATATATATATATTGCCTATGTTTGGTGACTGGCACAGAAATCAAGATCGGACGGCTAAGATTTGCCTCAATTTGCGTGCCACCAACCCAGTGTGGGTCCGGACCCGAATTGGACAAGTTATATATCTAACCTAGCTATTTTGGTTACTAGGAATTCAGTGAAGAAGTCCGTTTGTGGAATTGAAGCTCCATTAAGAAGTTAGATTTTCGCAAAAGGACGATCGAGGGCTTGGAATTTGTTCCTGACCCTCCGGGCGATCGTTAATGATACTTTGAGGATTCAATAGCGTGGTATTACTATTCGAGCGAGGTAGGGATTCAATTACCCCTGTTTTATATCGTTTTTGAATAAAATTTATTTTCTGCAACATATGAGAACAAATATGATTTTTGGTTTTCTTGAACATCTGTGATGGGAATTGGTTGTATAAGATATATACTATATTACTCTTGGAATTTTCTAAGTGCAGGTTATTTTGGGTATATTAAAAATAGGGCCGTTATACTGCCTATTTTTCTATAAAAACCTAGTATGCTGATTTTACCGAAAAACCAGAGCATGATTATTTTCACACTTCAGTTCTGTATTGTACGTGTCATAGGATCATACATGAGCATCGTGGGTTTACAGTGCGGCGTTACGTGCCCCACTGTCAGTGAGAGTCCGTAAACTTGTGCGGGATTTTGTTACTTCTGATTACCTCCCTATTTGGCAGGCGTAGGAAATTCGGTTGCCCCTCCAGGTTTTTTAAGCGTCACATAGGTGTCCCCTCCGGGTATGAGCTTAGGTATCAGGCAGGCTGTTTGGCATACTTAGTGCCATCATCCTGGGTTTCCACAGATGAGAGGATGAGAGCTCATGAGTATGGGTTGATTTTTGTCATGTGCATATGGATTGAATGGTTTTGATTACACTATTTTTATATATATATATGGATTTCTGGTTTTGATTATATATATATATATATGTATGTTTTGGACTAAACTAACCATGCAGGAATTCTCTATCACTAAAATATTTTTGACCGGGTAATTATTTTTCCTACTGGGCATTTTATGCTCACCCCCTACCTTCTTCCTCAGGTAGTGTCCAGTGCGATCTCGGTGATCAAGAGGAGTAAGAAGTCATCTTGATTGCAGTTCGTCTCTTAGTAATGCTAGAAGCTTGTCGTCTTGGTGTTTGGATTGTTTGGGCTTTGTATTAGCATTGAACCAAGATTTACTGCTTTCTATTTTGTCTGTGAACCTATGTATGCCATTCTAGGATTTGAGTTTGATTTCGCGTTTTTAAATAATTATTCGATCTATGTTTAATGGTGTATACGAACTGTGGAAGTGGTTCACGAGATGAAATCCCAATTATTTTATTTAAATGGACCATTTTATAAAAACTAGAACTTTTGACACTTTTCAAATAAATCAAAGAATTTCCCATTTTTGTGAAATTCCGCTTCTACCACTGGCCCAGGTTTTGGGTCGTGACAGAAATTTTTGGTATCAGAGCTTTGAGTTTAACAGCTCGGACGTATCACCATTAAACTAGATTGAAGTTGATTTTATGACAAGCATTCATCATTATCACATTAACAGTTTGGCATATTGTTTCAGACTAGTAAGGATGCCTCCTAGAAGAGTTCTGAGGCACCAGCCAGGCATCGAACCTCCTCATCCGAATTTCACTCATTTGATCGAGGTAATGCAGTAGGCATTCGTCCAGATGAGCAATCCAGACTATTAACCTCCAGCTCTGAGGGAACGTCAGTTGGATCAGGGTGATCATCTCTAATGGTTCATGCATCTCCAGCCAGGACAGTTTGATGGTAGACTAGAATCTTTCATGGCAATTACTTGGTTGCGTGAGATGGAGAGGCACTTTCGAGCTCTTGGTACTCTGGTTGAGTTTTGGGCTGTGTTTGCTGTTACCTGTTTGATGGGGAGTGCCATTCGTTGGTGGGAAATAGTGGAACGGATGCAAGATGTAGTGGGCTTGACTTGGGAAGACTTTGAATGGATTTTCAAGGCCCAGTATGCCAATGAGGATCAACAGGATGAAGTTGTGAATCGGTTTGAGACGTTGATTCAAGGTAACAGAACGGTGAATGAGTACCTGATAGAGTTCACTGAGTTGGCAAGTGTTGCTCTTGGATCAGGTACAAGTGAGAAGTACCGAGTTACCAAGTTCAGGAATCATCTGAATCGGAACATTTTCAATAAGATTGGTACTCAGACCTTCCGTTCTCTTCCTGAGATTGCAGTGGCTGCTCAGTAGGTAGAGGCCATCGAAGAAATATTGGATTCTAGGAGGAACCAGCGGAGAGGTAATGATAGAAAAACCACCAAAAGGAACCAGGGGTAGTGATCAACCCAGGGTACTCCGAACAGTGTGAGCTCGAACAACATTGGTTTTTCAGGGGGTGGCAGAGGCAATCTGTGTGGAGGATATTTTGTTCGTGGCCAACAGGGTCATCAAAAGAAGGAGTGTCCTAACTGTCTGCAAAAATCTCCTCTTTCTCAAGGAGGACCGCAGAGGAGCCAGTCTGATTCTGTATCTTATCAGAACACTCAAGCGAGGCCGCAACAGTCATAGGGTGCTTCGCAGGCTTTTACTTCCCCTCAGCCTTATCAGCATCAATACTGCCCTCAGGGTTTCACTCAGAACTTTCAGACTCCTCAGGCCTCAGTGAGTCAGAATGGGCATGGATATGGTAGTAGTAGTCAAGGATTCAGCAGTAGTCGTCCTGGTCAGGGGAGAGGCAACAAGGGGAAAGGGAAGGTGACTGGCCAAGCATATGCTTTTACTGGGGCGGACGACACTCAGGATCACACCGGTCGAGTTGTTGTTGATGGTATGATCCTTCTTTCACACTCTTGGGCACATGTTTTGTTTGATACTGGTGCATCACATTCATTCATATCCTTATTGTTTGCTCAACTGTTGGGGTTGGAATTTTCTGATTTAGATTATGTATTGATGTAGGGTACACTTTTGGAAGGAGTGGCTGATTTGTCTAGTATGTGTAAGTCTTGTCGGATTGTGGTTGGTGATAGGAAGCTTCTTGCTGATTTGATTGTGTTTCCGATTGGACAGTATGACGTAATACTCAGTATGGATTAGTTGTCAAAATATCGAGCGGTTGTGGACTGTCGTACGAAACAGTTGACTCTTTTTCCTAGTGATGGATATCCAATTGTCTATCAGGCTGGGATGAGTTCATTGAAGCCTAGTCCTGTTTTGAAAGTGTTCTTGGGTGGAAGAAAGAAACTTGAGTGTTATGGGAACTTGTTTGCCATAGATGGCGAGGTAAGGACATACGATCAAGACCCATGGATTCCGATGGTGTGTGAGTATTCGAGGTGTTTCCTTAAGACTTACCAAGGTTATCATCAAATAGAGATCGAGTTCTATATTGAACTAGTTCCTGGAGCTCAGCCAGTTTCTATTCCAGCCTTTCGCATGGTGCCTGCTGAGATGGAAGAATTGAGAGAATAGTTGGATGATCTGCTTTCCAAGGGCTTTATTCAAAGTAGCACTTCTCCTTAGGGTGTTCTTATTTTGTTTGCGAAGAAAGTTGATGGTTCGTTGAGGCTTTGTGTGGATTACAGGAAGTTGAATCAGTTGACAGTGAAGAACAAGTATCCTTTGCCAAGGATAGATGAGTTGTTTGATCAACTCAGTGGTTCAAGGTTCTTCTCTAAGCTCGATTTGAGATCCAGTTATCATCAATTGAAGATAAGAGAGGATGATATACCTAAAACAATAATCAGAACTCGATATGGTCATTTTGAGTTTCTGGTGATGCCATTTGGTTTGATGAATGCACCTGCAGGTTTTATGGATCTCATGAATCGGATCTTTAGGCCGTTTTTGGATCATTTTGTGGTTGTGTTTATCGATGACATCCTGGTGTATTCCAAGACTAGAGAAGAGCATACTGAACATCTGAGGATAGTACTTAAGACCTTGAAAGATCATTGGTTGTACGCCAAGAAATTGAAGTGTGACTTTGGATGTCAGAAGTGAAGTTCTTGGGGCATGTGATTTCTCACAGAGGTATTTCAGTCGATCCTGCTAAGATCGAAGCTGTCCTAGAATGGGAAAGACCAAGAAATGTGATAGAGGTACGTAGTTTCCTTGGTTTTTCTGGTTACTACCGCCATTTTGTGTAAAATTTCTCGAGAATTTCTTTGCCTTTGACGAAGTTGAGCAGGAAGGACGTCAAGTTTATTTGGGATCACAAAAGTTAAGAAGCTTTTGTCAGATTGAAGCAGAGTTTAACCACCACACCGGTTCTTACTATTCTTGACAGTAATGAGCCTTATGTGGTGTATACCGATGCTTCGGAGACGGGTTTGGGAGGTGTCTTAATGCAGAATGGTCGAGTTGTGGCTTATGCTTTTCATCAGTTGAAGCCATATGAGAGGAACTATCCCACCCATGATCTGGAACTTACAGCAGTGATCGTTTCCTTGAAGATTTGGCGATATTACTTGTATGGTGTGAAGTTCGACATATTCTCCGATCATAAGAGTTTGAAGTATCTCTTTACTCAGAAGGATCTAAACTTGAGACAACGAAGATGGGTTGAGTATATAGAGGATTATGACTTCGACCTACAATATCATCTTGGTAAGGCTAATGTTGTAGCTGCTGCACTGAGTAGGAAGCCTCATGGTGCACTAGCTGTACTGGTGTTTGAAGGTTGGAGGAACTCAGTTGCGATTGGGGACTACAACTTGCAGTACTTCGAGAATGAAGGGGTTGCTTGCCTGAGCAACATTGTGATTTCACCATAACTTCTCCAGACTATCCAACGGAGTTAGTGGCAAGATAGGGAGTTGAGGACAATCTAAAACTGGCTTCAGATTGGTGAGCAGTTAGATGGTTGGAGCACTAACAGAGAAGGGTTTTTGCTTTTCAATGGGAAGTTGGTTGTAGCTAATGACCCCAAACTTCGAGAAACCATTCTAACTAAGGCTCACAAATTAAGGTTCGTAGTATATCCGGATAGTACCAAGATGTATCGAGATTTGAAGCGGCAGTATTGGTGGAAAGGTATAAAGAAGGAGGTAGCTACCTTTGTGGCTAAGTGTTTGACTTGTCAGCAAGTCAAGGCTGAACACCAGAGGCCAGTTGGATTACTTCTGCCGTTGCCAATTCTGGAATGGAAGTGGGACAAGATCACGATGGACTTCGTGACCCATTTGCCAGAGACCTTGAGAAAGAATGACGCAGTTTGGATGGTAGTCGATCGGTTGATGAATTTGCTCATTTTATACCGATTCGGATGGACTACTCACTTACTAAGCTCAGTAGACTGTATATGGAGAACATTATACGCTTGCATGATGTGCTTTCAAGCATAGTCTTCGACAGAGATCTAAGGTTCACTTCTAAGTTTTGGATAACCTTGCAGAAAGCATTTGGTACACCGTTGGATATCAGTACAGCTCACCATCCTGAGACAGACGGTCATTCTGAAAGAACCATTCAGATTCTTGGTGGGAATTGGGATGATCATCTTTCTTTGGTGGAATTTGTTTATAATAACAGTTACCAGACCAGTACGGGTATGGCTCCATATGAGGTATTATATGGGAGGCCGTGTAGATCGCCTTTATGTTGGGCGGAGCCTAAAGAGCGTGTTGCTCTTGGACCTGAACTGATGAAAGAGACTACTAAGAAGATCAAAGGTATCCAAGAGAGACATAAAGAGATTCGGAGTTGTCAGAAGAGTTATGCTAACCCAAAGAGGCGTGAGGTAGAGTTCGATACTGGTGATTCCGTATTCTTGAAAGTGACTCCAAGGTGAGGTATTACAAGATTTGGGGTTAAGGGTAAGCTTGCTCTAAGGTATATTGGTCCCTTTGAGATCAGTGAGAGAATTGGACCAATGGCGTATTGCTTGAACTAGCCTGCACAGTTGGGTCACGTGCATAATGTGTTTCACGTGTCGATGTTGAAGAAGTACACGCCAGACCCATTTCATATTATTCAGTACATGCATGTACCGATCCAAGAAGATGTGTCCTATAAAGAACAACCTGTCCGCCAGCGCAACCAACCGGCGAAATCTCCTCGTGCGATGCCGAAATTGCGCTGCCCATCTCCGGTCGCCGTCGTCGCCTGCAACACCAGAGAAGCTCCAAAAGGCCCGAATTGGATTTTTGACCGCCGGCGACGATTCCGGCCACCATTCGACCTCTAACCGGTCCTATTGGATTCGTCTTATCGCAAGGATCATCAAGGTATATATATCCCAATACCATTTTGCCCGGATTGAAAGTTGTCATTTTTGGATATTTTGAGTTTAAGTTTGACTTTTTGATCCGACCGTTGGATTGTGTTTTTGTTGTCATTTTTGGTTCGTACTCGGAAAATGGAGAAGTTTGATATATATATATATATCCTATGTTTGGTGACCGGCATAGAAATCAAGACGGCTAAGATTTGCCTCAATTTGCATGCCACCGGCCCGGACCCGAATTGGATAAGTTATATGTCTAACCTAGCTAATTTGGGTGCTAGAAATTTAGTGAAGTGGTCCGTTTGTGGAATTGAAGTTCCGTTGAGAAGTTGGTTTTTCGCAAGAGGACGATCGAGGGCCTGGAATTGGTTCCCGACCCTCCGGGGATCGTCAACGACACCTCGAGGATTCAATAGCGTGGTATTGCTATTCGAGTGAGGTAGGGCTTCAATTACCCCTGTTTTATATCGTTTTCGAATAAAACTTGTTTTCTGCAACATATGAGAATAAATGTGATTTTTGGTTTTCTTGAACATCTGTGATGAGAATTGGTTGTATGAGATATATACTGTATTGTTCTGGAAGTTTTCTAAGTGCAGGTTATTTTGGATATATTAACAATAGGGTCGTCATGCTGCCCATTTTTCTATAAAAACCTAGTATGCTGATTTTACCGAAAAACTAGAGCATGATTATTTTCACACTTCAGTTCTGTATTGCACATGTCATAGGATCATAAATGAGCACCGTGTTAGCATCGTGGGTTTACAGTATGGTGCTGCGAGCCCCATCGTCAGTGAGAGTCCGTAAACTCGCACGGGATTTTGTTACTTCTAATTACCTCACCATTTGGCAGGCGTAGGCAATTCGGTTGCCCCTCCAGGTTTGGTAGGCAACACATGGGTGTCCCCTCTGAGTATGGGCTTAGGTATCAAGCATGTTGTTAGGCATACTTAGTGCCATCATCATGGATTTCCACAGATGAGAGGATGAGAGCTCATGAGTATAGGTTGATTTGTGTTCTGTGCATATGGATTGAATGACTTGTAAAAATATTGACTTTCGTCTCTTTCATAGAATTTGTGCCTTGATATGAAACTTCAAGCATATTCCACATTTCATGAGCATTTATGGCTTTTTCAACATTATTAAATATATGTCTATCCATACCACAAATCAAAATATACATAGCTCTACCGTTTTTTGAAAATGCAATTTTATCATTTACATCATATTCATCAATTTCTTTATCAACAAATTTATCATCAACCTTTTTCTTAAAAACAAATGGACCTTTAGTAAAAATATGCCATAAATCAAAATCTAAAGATTGTAATTATGTAAGCATCCTATTTTTCCAATAATTATAATCGGTTCTATTAAAAAATGGTGGTCTAGTAGTTGAATACCCCTCATATGAAAAGTTTTGAAAATTGTTTAGGTTTGCCATCTCAAGACGGTTAAGTCTTTAAAAATTGAGTACCAAGCTCTGATACCAATTGTTAGCTATTTTTAGCCTAAGATTGACAACTCAAGAAAGGGGATGAATTGTTTTTTAAAACGTTTTAATAAAATTTTCAACTATTCAAAACCATAGACCACTATTTTAAAACTTTTTAGCTAAATCAACAATAATGCCGAACATAAGTGTATTAAGCACACTAAATATTAAACATTCAATTAAATAGTTTGCAATAAAGTAAAGAGTGTATGGATAGAGAAAGTACAAACTCGGTTTTTACGAAGTTAGATAATGGTGCCAATCTCACCAACTCACGGGTTGTTTACGACTCTGGTGCCAACCTCACCTTACAGTCAATAATTTTTTAATGAACAAGAGTGAACACTCACTCACAAATTCTCCTCACAAAGTAATTAATATAATTTTGGCTTAGGAGATTTGATAACAATGCACAATAAATGCTCTAAGATTGGCTCAATATGATTTAAAAGTATAATTAATGTGAAAATAGGATAAGACACTTTGAGAGTAGATGAATATCAATTTAAGTTCATGCTCTTGTATTAAATGGCATCAAATAAGGCTCTATATATAGATATCTAAGAAAACTAGCCATTTATAGTCGTTATTAGCTATCTGCCAAATGTTTGATCGACTAAAATTAAATCTGGTCGACTAAAAATATAGCCGTTAGAGTTTGACACATCAGTTCAACTTCAACGGCCATCTCTGGCCATTGGTCTAAAAAGTGGTCAACCAACTTTGGTCGACTAAAATCACTATTGGTCGACCAAAATATGATTTTACGAGATTTTTACGAGGTTCAACAAACACGACGGTTTGCCTACGTGCCCGGCTCTCGGCAACTTGCTTTGAGCTTTCTACTATTGGATCAAGATTATAGGCTTGACCGACCCTTTTACAAACGGAGTGAATTCTTTTTAGGCACTCCCTATCCTTTACAATAGTCTTAACTCTGACTCTATCATGCCTAACCTCGGATTGTTTTGACTCCGGTGACAACCTCATCTATACGGATTGTTTAGATAATGGTGCCAATCTCATCAACTCACGGGTTGTTTATGACTCTGGTGGTAACCTCACCTAAAGCGGATTGTTTATGACTCTGGTGCCAATCTCAGTTCACACTCAATGGTTTTTCAATAAACAAGAGTGAACACTCGCTCATAAATTCTATTCACAAAGTAATTAATATAATTTTGGCTTAGGAGATTTGAGAATAATGCACAATGAATACTCTAAGATTGGCTCAATATGATTTAAAAGTGTAATTGATGTGAAAATAAGCTAAAACACTTTGAGAGTAAATGAATATCAATTTAAGTTCATGTTGTTGTGTTAAATGACATCAAATAAGGCTCTATATATAGATATCTAAGAAAACTAACCGTTTATAGCTGTTATTAGCTTTCTGCTAAATGTTTGGTCGACCAAAAATATAGTCGTTGGAGTTTGATACATCAGTTCAACTTAAACAGTTATTTCTGGCCACTCGGTCTAAAAAATGGTCGACCAAAATCACTATTGGTCGACCAAAATTATATTCTGGTCATATTTCAAATTTGGACAGGATTTTGGCATTTTTCAGATTTTAATAGCTTTTAGCGTTTTTCAAAAACTGACTTCTAAACTTGTTTTAAACACTTTAAAAATATTAGAAATCAATTTGAAAAGAATATTTTGGCTATTGCAAACTTGTTTTAATTTAGAAAGTGTTCATCCTAAAACACATTCTTGTTTGCAAGTAGAAAATTTTCTTTTAGCCTATTTCAAATAATCATGATTTCAAGTATATTTGCAACTTGTTTAACTTTAAGAAATCATATTTTAAAGAATATTTTCCCATTCAAAGAGATCATTATATTCTATTTTCAAACTTCTATGATAAAATAACCATTTTAAGCTTAAGATAGTTTAAAAATTCTTTTGAAAAGTATGAGCTAATACAAAGAGAATTTATATGTAATGAGCTAAACCAAATTCAAGACTAAGTATGAATATACCCTATCTAGACACGATCTTGTATCTTGATTATTTATCTTCAAGCTTGATTCTAATATGTCCATATGCATCCATCTTCAAGCTTGATTCCTTGATTAACTTGAGGTAAAACTTTAATACCATTTCACTATACACTTAAGTTAAATCATTAGTGCTAAATCAAATGTTTGTTATCTTCAAAATAAGAGTGAGTAAGATTGAAGTCTTAATTTCTCAACAAAACTTTTATGGAAACAATCTTATTGTGCGAAAAAGTAATAGTTTAATTTTTAAAAAGGAATTCCAAGATTGTCATTTCTTTTTATATTCTAAATTGATTCTAAATGTGGTTAAATAATTTTATCATGTTGATTTTCTCATCAATTTATGAGAAATCAGATTTGATATTTCAGGAAATAAGTCAGTAACTTTCCCAGAATGTTACAACAATACTATTTTAGACATGGTCAATATTGTAATATCATTGGACAAAATTAGTATTTAATTTCAGATCAGTCTTGATTACGATTCTATTATCTTTGACTGATTATTTGGTCTTTCAATCATCATTTATTGTGATTGAACGTGACTTGCAGATTAACAAGTAAAGAAAACCACAAACACTATAAATAGGAGTTTAGATTAGAGTCTTAAGTGTACCATGTATGTTTGTTATTGTCATTAGAGTAATACTTTTTTAAATCTATCTATACTTTATATTGTGAGATTAGGAGGGATTCTTAATCGAGAAAGTACTTTGGGAGAAATGCAACAAGTCTTTGGGAGAAGGTAGACTCTGAAAAATCTGAAGGGAGTTCAAATAAAATGAATTACATCAAGTCGAGGGAAGCTCGTTAGACAGATAAGTGAAAGAGTACTTACATATTATAACATTTAAAAGAAAGAGTCTTCTAAATTTGATTAATATTTGTAATCATATTGATATCTACTAATAAGTTTATTTCTATAGGCATAGCCCCTTAGATGTAGACTATCGGGAGATAGTTGAACCAAGTAAAAATATTATGTGTCAATTTTTATTTTTCGTTATTACAATATGCATATTACAAATTTCTGCATAACCATCTTATATAATTAATTGTCCAATTAATTATATTCAGTACGAATATAAGAAATAATCCTAACACATTGGACAACAAATGAGATAAAGTATAAAAAAATTGATCCCTGTCCAGAAAAGAGTTAGGCCTTTTTGTTGGTATCTATTTTTGTATCATATTCTCTTTCTTTTTTTTGGGTATATTTTTCAATCTCTTAGTTGAGTAAAGAAGGGTTTTGTACCCATCCTAAAAGTACAAGACTCCCTTAAAAATCTAAACTTTATTGAGAGAGATAATAGTGTAGAAAAATGATACCACTAGAAGTATTTGGGCACAAAATGATAAATTTATGACCCTTTTCAACATGACTTTTATAAAAATGACTAGTAAAAAATTTCGTGATGTTGTTTGAAATGGTCATAAAAGTTTTGACGATTAAAAAAGTTATCAAATTTTGCTTATTTTAAAAAAGTCATTATAGAAAAAAAGTTATAGCAAGTTATATGGCTAAAATTGTTCCTAGTCTAGTCCATTTACCTAATAGTGGTGGACAATACAAAAGAAAAGAGAAAATAATTTTGAAAAAATTGTATAATTCTTTCTATTTCTGAAAAATAATTATATATATATATATGTATATACATTTATCAATCTTTTCCGATAGTTATAAATTCTCAAAAATTACATTAATTATCCTTCCTACTTTTGTAAGAACATACTTTTTACAAAATCATTTCACAAAGGTAGACCCATATTTATAGTTTTTTAGATTCTAGATCCCTTAACTTAAAATATTGTTGTGGAGATAACTATGCCTTTATAGATAATATTAGAATTCGTTTATTTTATTTTTTTCGTCCTTTTTATCTTCTTCATTGCACTGCCTGTGCATCTCTTCTGATTGTATTTTTTTTTCTTTTTTCTTCCCATTAACGGTGAAGAACATGGTTAACATTCTGATCGTATCTTCTTGCTTAAGTATCCTTCTAATTTTAGCATAAATATCTTTTCTGTTAAGATTTTGTATTACTAGTAGATTCAAATATACTTTGAGTAGGAATTAAGATTATAATGAAAAATATGAAGTTTGTGGGTAATTTTTTTAGCTTAGAAAACTTATTTCTAGTATTCAGAAATGCAGAATACGATAATCTAGGTCGAAGAAGATGTCCAGATCTGGCGAGATAAGAGTATCGAGTTACTATACACTATGTCGAGTGCTCAACATGCCATACTTTCTAGACAAAACTTGAAACCATTGTTGAGTAATACCACAATCAATATCGATCTAGTCACTCGACAACACATTCGATCATGCTAGACATCGTTGTTGAGTAGTATATCAACATTGTCAAATTAGGCACTCGACCATGCTAGACATATCTGTCTGGCGTTCTAGACACACCTACCTAGCATACTAGATTTTATTATCGAGCCATTTTCTATAATGCACAATTTTTACTCGACAGTTTTGTCTAGGTAATAAAAACAAATGTCTAATCATTAAAAATAAATATGTACTTTTTTAGATTTATATATTTATATTGTATTTTTTCAGCATATCATCAATACTCATAATCATACTATATGATACCGCATAGGAAAAGAATGCTAGTTCTTGGAATTAGAATGAAAAGAGATAATAACCAAAATGTATTGTGGTTGAACTAAATATAACTTTTAATGAGCTGTTAGATGAGAAATACAGAAGCACAGAAATTGACCAAAATAACTTTGACATAAAATTGAGCTATAAGCCAAAAACAAAATAGACATTACTCCAATAATTATAAAAAAAATGACAAAGACGTTAATGGTGTTGATTTGTATCGACCCAAATTATAAATGGTAGATTTGTGCAATAAAGTCATCTACCACTAGTTTCTATATTATTCACAAACATTTAAGTGAGAATACTTTTTCTTTGGAAATAAACAAGAATCATCACTATCAAGCATCTAGTACTATAATTGGAGATTGTCTGAAAGAAAAATACTAAGGCATAAAAGTAGGTCTGACTTCACGTCAAATTGTCAACGATTTTGGTGTAAAAACTCTTCCAAAATCATGTCCTTGAAAAATTGTCCTAAGTGTCATTATCTTTTTTTATCTTTGTACTAATATTGGACTTGAATTATACTAATATGTGATGTGTTATGTGTATGTCAAACTATATTGAATTGAGTAACATTTACAGTACAGTTTCGTCGAGAAGCTAGACACCATGTCTAGTAACTCTGCTGAAATTTAAAATACTACTAGATTTCAGTATCGAGGGGCTATACAACATATTTAGCTTGATTGACCGTACTGTCAAGACACTAGGCACTATGTCTAGTAGCTCTATTGAATTTTAAAATTTTATTAGACTTCAAGGTTGAGTGGCTAGACACCATGTCTAGCTGCTCTACTGAATTTTAAAATCTATTAGGCTTTAGTGTTGAGTGGCTAGACAATATGTCTAGCTTGCATTGTACTTTTGAATGGCTAGATACCATATCTCACAGTTCTACTGAATTTTAAAATTCTACTAGACATTGAGGTTGAGTGGCTAGACATCGTGTCTAACTTGACTAAGTTTCTAGTAATACGAATAATAAAGTGACTATGTTTCTAGAAATACGGATGGCATATTTTCAATATTTTGATATAAATTACATATTTTCAATATTTTAAAAAGTTAAAATAGTGATTAACAAAATGATTAAGTTTCAAGTAATTCGAATAATAAAGTGACTATGTTTCTAGCAATATGGATGACATATTTTCAATATTTTGATATGGACTGCATATTTTTAATATTGTAAAAAGTTAAAATAGCTAGTGTTGATGGAGGTTTTGTCAACAATAAATTTAGAAAATATTACGAGATGTGGCTTGTGTGAAAAAGGTTATTAATCAAAGCAAATAAAGAGGTAAAGATTTTATAGTGGTTCAGCCCCGAAACAGACGAGCTTACGTTCACTGTTTTTCACTATTTGCTGGAGAATTACAAGAACTCAAAATTACAATATGTTGTCCGGAAAGAAGAAGAAAACACTCTCAAGAATTCCTCAGCCTCCCAAATCAGAAAAAGTCCTCGATCCCCTCACCGAAACATTGAACTCTCTTTATATAGTTGAAGGTAGCTCAATATTCCCAATTGTGAGAATGGGTAACTGTACAATCGGGTAATACAATTTGAGTAACAATATAATTGGGTAATCACTTAAATTGGGTAACTGGTCGAACTTGAAAGAGAAACTTTTGTTTTCCTTTCCTTGTAGGTTACCCGTTTGACGAAGCATAGACTAGTCCCCTTTTCATTCTGGTCGCATATAACCTATTCGGAGGAGGTCTCACTTAATCTTACGCGGTGGAGGTCACATGCAACCCTTTCGGATGAGGTCGCACTTAATCTTACTCATGCGACCTGACATAGGATTTTAGACCGCACAACAATTGCCCCCCAGCTCCATCAGTTCTTCAGGACAAAATGGAGCTTCCTTTTAATGTAAGAGTGCGAACTTAAAAAATGCGACGTCACGACCTAGATTTGAGATCCTTGAAGAGTCGAAGAGTTGCCAGATCTCAAATCTCACCTTTCTTAAGATCACGCGCTCCTTTTTCAGATAGATGAAAACACGTGTCGCCTTTTCTAAGAAAAATAATAGAATTCGAGGAGACTCAAGGATATTGATGACGCCAACTGTCGTATTTAAACCGAATCGTTTCAAATTTTGAAAGATACTGATTTAATTTCGGAAAAAATCAAATCCCGCTTGTACTTCGGCCTTTAGATCTGAAAATCAAATACCTTGATCTACGGCTGTGATTTAGCGATGCTCGAGAAATAAATATCGGAAATCAATCCGCTTCTGCTTCTTCATTACAAACTCTCATTTTCCATCTTTCCAAAATCTCGAAGTATTTCAGAGCAAATCCTACAGCACCGTTTCGTTCTTCAGCTCGGACAATTCCCGTATCTTCTCCGACGAAGTTCAGACCATATCTCAATCCTTCTGTTTTTGAAGAAAGGTTAGTACATTTCTTCTCTCATATTGTTCTTCGTCTATTCTCGGAAAAAATTCAGTTTTTATTTTTAAGAATTGAAACATATCCCATATTTGGACGAACTGGAATGAGAATTTTTCAGATCCTCTTTACCAGTTCATAGAATAGACTCTTTTTTCTAGATAATGGACAAAGATGAACTCGCGAAAGAGTTTCTAGGATCTGATACCCAATTTATTTATTTTTTGACGAACTGCTCGAGCAATTTTTGTGAATCTGTAGACTGATCAGAAAAAATTCAATGAGATTGCTCGCTAATACAATCCTAGGGTGAACCCCCAAAATTCACTAGCATATAGTGAAGATCTTCGATACTCGCATAGAACTAAACTCATCCGTATTTCTTTTCAGATGTCTAGTAGTGAGGATTTTAGGGAAGGGAACGTATTTTCAGGAGAATCTGAGAACTCCAGTGTTAGCTTAATAAACCTTGAAGATTACCTTGAGCCAGAACCCGAAGTAGAGATAACAGGGGTCAGGCAAAATAGTCCTCGCAGGCAACCTCCCTCAGGACCAATGGCCTCGACATATCAGGGATGCCCCTGCCTTCACGTCGGGCTATCAATACGTAGAGGGGAATTGGTCATGTACCAATATAAGGATGAGTTGCACATCGAACAAGCTCAGCAAAATCATGTGCAACTATAAGATCGCCATCCCTCTTCACCTACCCATGGAATTCAATCGACCACACACACTACCACGCGGAATCGCTTCTTTTTCTGAAGTAGTTCTCAAGTGCAGTGTCCACCTCCCACTTCATCTATACATAAAATCAATTATCGACTACTATGGGGTCATCCCTTTCCAACTGACTCCTAATACATACAGATTCATGGTAGGTTTGTACATACTCTACCACAAACTAGGTTTAGGCTCCCCTTCTCCTGAAAAATTTGCTTGGTTTTTCCAAGTGAAATCAAACCCGTCAGATCTTGGCTTCTTTTATGCAAGCAAATGGTCGAACCAGGTAATAAAAATAATCTACGGGGTTCGCAACAACATGGAAAAATGGAAAAATCCATTTTTCCACTTTGACTATGCGGATAATGGCTTCTTTCAAAATCCCGGTAGGTAATTTTCTGATTTATCACCTTTTTCTATTTTGTTAATTTTATTCTGATCGCACTCGCATGTCATCGCAGACAATAGGGAACGGCCTGGACTTTCCAGGGAATAGCTCGCAAGGGTGTACAAAATCAATGACCTTCCAATTGAAGAATTTGATTGGAAGGTACTTGGAACTTCCAAGAATCTGGTCGCTTGAGGTCTGCTTCCAAAGGGAGCCACGTTCCCTGACCCCCCCGTCCGTTCGTCTAGACCTTTGAGCTTGATGAAAAAGAAGCCAAGGAAACAGATGGATACAAGTGCCTCGTCTTCCCGACTAAGGAAACGAAAAGCACCTGCCACCCCTCCAGCTTCGGAATCTTCTTTTCCAGAAACAGCGTTACCACCAGCTCCTCAACCAGCTTCTCAACCAGCTCCTCAACAAGAAGGTAATCATATACATTTTCTAATTATCATTGTATTATATCACCTCGCTTACTGACATATCTGTACAGAGATGGTTATTGGTAGTGGCCTACGAGCACCACCCTCCACTTTTGGGTCCATGGCAAAATCCAAGACACCTGAGAGTACTCCTCCATCATCGAAAGGGAAAGAGAAGGTTGACAACTCCAAAAAATGAAAAGTTGCCTTCGAGGACATCCCAGCAAGCTCGCCTCCTTCACAGCCTCAGACAACGAGCCATTCTGAACTACCCAAAAAGGCTGCCACCTCTTCGGAACCAATCCTGGTAGATAAGGATGAGGAGCTCTTCGCGCTACTTAATCAACTACCAGAGAAGGCTGGTATGAGCGGAGCCTTCATTGATCGCTTCACTTCTGAGGAGGGCTGGGAGCGGATGAAGCAATGATCTGCGAAGGTCGCCTTCGGCTCTGCAATAAGGATACTGGCCAATGTAAGCTCCTTTTTATTTTCTCCTCAAATGCATTATTTCTTGGTATTAATAGTTATATTTTCATATCGTAGTTGTTGCTATCCTGATGCATGACCCGGTCCTTGAATGCTTGGAAAAGGCCGAAAAAGTTGAAGAGATAACCCAAGCATTCGAGAACTCGTAGAAAGCTCGGGAGGAGGAGAAAAAAGCCTTTGACTTGGAGAGGCAGTAGCTGCTTGAAGGCTTGGCCATGGAGAAGCTTGAGAAGGAGAACCTTGAGGAGAAAGTCAAAGAGCTCGAGAAAACCATCTCCGAGCATCCAGATCGCATGAGGGTGGCGACAACAGAGGCAGTCCACAAAGCTATCGAAGAGTTCAAAGCGACTGAGGTCAAAGAACTCAAAGATAAAGCTAGTGACATTGCCTCGTTGACCATTATCTTTAACATCTTCTGCGAGCATCCGGACTTTGACTTCTCTATCCTTGGCGAGGACGTGGTCGAGCTTGTTCAGAGTTAGAGGGAGGATACTGCCAAAACTGGGGATGGCGGTGCGAGCATGTTCGTATAATAAACACTTGTATATTTTTTTTTTTGAACAATGCGGGCTTGGTTCCCCTTCCTCTCTCTGCTTATGTATGGTTGCAAAAATTCTTTAATGAAGAATATTTTTTTCCTCAGACATATTCCTGCAAAATAATCAAAACACAACATTGTAATTTTAACTAAGTAGTCAATCACTAGGTGACTGATCGGTACGCTTTTTGCGATTTGAATCTAACTAACTTAAAACGAGTTTTAAGTATTAGGATAGGTTAGGTCGCTTAAGAAAACAACAAGTACGAGTGATGCAAACTCAATACTATTTTTCAAAATTTCCATGGCAAAATATGATATAGCAATATTTCACATCGAACAATGAACATTTTGCTTAGTTACTTTGTTGTTTGAGAAGGGAAATTGCGTAATACGATATGCTAAGGCATGAAGCGAGGAGAAAATCATAGGATTTTAAGGAGTTTTATATATTTCGATGATCTAAAACTCCGTCCTCTCTAAATGGATGTTTTGCATAGTCTCTTAGGAAACGAGTAGGAGATAATATTCTGATCCCACTGCCCCCCGAGTTTTATGGTGTCCGAAAACTACCATAAAACTATAAGAGATGAACCAAATGAATTTGAAGTAATAGCCGAACAAATATTATTGACGAACGACGTCGAATGTCGAAATAATGAAGATACAGGAAGCCGTTGAAAATACATGAAGATAAACATGAAGTTTCATTGATAATAATGACGAAGTTGTTCTGCATTCCAAGCATGTTCGATCTTTTGTCCGCCGATGCGAGCTAGGTTGTATGTCCCAGGTCGAATGACGTCATCAATAACATAAGGCCCTTCCCAGGAAGGTCCAAATACACCAGCCCAATGCTTTTTATTATTAGGTAGAACTCTTCGAAGGACAAGATCACCAACTTCAAAATGTCTACTTTTGACTTTGGAGTTATAATGTCGAGCAGTGCATTATTGATATGATGCAATTCGAAGTTGAGATTGTTCACGCATTTCTTTTAAAAAATCGAGTTCAATTCTCAATAATACATCATTTTGATTTTGCTCATAAACAAATCGCCGTAGAAAGCTCGCACCAATTTCAACTGGGATCATTGCTTCATAT
>JXTB01000187.1:453055-552665 GCA_002914805.1 Parasponia andersonii | reverse complement strand
TCATTGACACGATGGAGTTCCATCAAGTCGCTGAAGTGATCCATATGGTCCTGTGGATCAGTTTTCCCATCAAAAGTGTTTATGGTGGGAAGTCTAAATCCAGTAGGTAAGGCAGCAGCTCAAACTTCCTCGCTGAATGGCGATTGACGATTCCCATCAGCGAGCTCATCGTCCCAATCAGCAAGTGCATCTAATGCGATCCTTAAATTGTGAACATCGACATTCGGAGGGAGAGAATTATCTCTTGCTGGTGGCAAGGGTGGCCTTTGATCGTTATCTCGATGTATGGCAGATTGGTCAGGTAGAGTCTTCTACGATCTGTGAGAGGAATCCAGCGAAATAATGCGACGAGATCGACTTTGGTCGTCATGATGTGATACGGATCGTTCATGACTACGTCGCCGCTCCAAGAATTGTCTTAGATCTGCAGGATCTTGTCTTGACTCTCTGCTGATTCTTTCGAAGATGCTTCTCGATGGTTGTTTTTGTTCGCTGATGTTTAAGCGATCTTGATTACCAGTGGGTTTGCGAGAAGGTTGTCCACGATCACTGTTAGTACTTGAACTCTCTGTACCAGATTCTGGAGGCAAGTTTGCGACTTTGCCTTTTCCTTTGGATATGCGATCTTCATGACGCTCTTGCTGGGTTCTGGGCTGGTCGCATTTCCTAGTCTCTAGGATCTGTATTCCTTCCTCTAGTAGTTGAGCAGGACATTCTCTAGGATGTTTGTGCTATGGTGGGGTCACCATCTGCCCTTCAGCAAGTCGTCATAGGGAATCATTGATCTGGTTAGTGATTTGTTGAAGGTTCACCAGTGTCTCCTCCATGCGATCCTATCTTTAAGCAAGGTTTTCTGATGCGGTCATGGTAGGCTGATCCTGAGTAGGGTCTGCCTGTGCAGCAGCAGTGCTCTGGGGTTGGTTTTGGCTAGTTCCGGTGACTCTGGTAGTATTTCTGGTGTTTGCCATTATTAAAAAAGTGAAATTTGACAAACTGTTTTGTCGGAATGGCCCTCCTTCTAGCGCCAATTGTTGATGGAGGTTTTGTCAACAATAAATTCAGAAAAAATTACGAGATGTGGCTTGTGTGAAAAGGGTTATTAATCAAAGCAAATAAAGAGGCAAAGATTTTATAGTGGTTTAGCCCCGAAAAAGACGAGCTTACGTCCACTATTTTTCACTATTTGCTGGAGAATTACATGAACTCAAAATTATAATGTGTTATCCAGAAAGAAGAAGAAAACACTCTCAAGAATTCCTTAGCCTCCCAAATCAGAAAAAGTCCTCGATCCCCTCACCGAAACATTGAACTCCCTTTATATAGATGAAGGTAGCCCAATATTCCCAGTTGTGAGAATGGGTAACTGTACAATCGGATAATACAATTTGAGTAACAATATAATTGGGTAATCACTTAAATTGGGTAACTGGTCGAACTTGAAAGAGAAACTTTTGTTTTCGTTTCCTTATAGGTTACCCGTTTGACGAAGCATAGGCTAATCCTCTTTTCATTCTGGTCGCATATAACCTATTTCGAGGAGGTCGCACTTAATCTTATGCGGTAGAAATCGTATATAACCCTTTCAGTTGAGGTCGCACTTAATCTTACTCATGTGACCTGACATAGGATTTTAGACCGTATAACAGCTAGTAATTCAAATAATGAAGTGACTAAGTTTCTAGTAATATGAATGATATATTTTCAATATTTTGATATGGATTGCATATTTTCAATATTTCGAAAAATTAAGATAGTGACTGACAAAATGACTAATTTTCTAGTAATACGAATAATGAAGTGGCTATGTTTCTCGTGATATGAATGATATATTTTTTAAAATAGATGACACATTTTTAATATGTAAGTAGTTCAAATCTCACTAGGTTAGTGATTATATTTGGAATGCTAGATAACTATGTTGAGCGACCAGACACCATATCTTGTCATTTGTAGATAATTATTTACTCACTCGACAAATATGTTTAACTGCTAGGCACATTATTTGAAATGCTAGTCAACTATGTCGAGTAACCAGGCACTATGTCTAGCCATTTTGTAGATCATTATTTATTCACTCGACAAATATGTTTTGCGGTTAGACATATTGTCTAGAACGCAAGATAACTATGTTGAGCAATCAGACATCATGTCTAGTTATTTTGTAGATCATGATTTACTCAGTCAATAAATATGTCTAGTGGCTAGACACGTTATCTGGAGCACTAAACAACTATGTCAAACACCAGATATAATGTCTAGTCAATTTCTAGATTATTATTTATTATTCGACAATAGTATCAAGCAGCTAGACAATTTGTCTTGGATATTAAATACTTTGTCTTAGAGATTTGACCACCATGTCTATTATAATATTTCAAAAAAATATCCTCAAAACTAATAAAAACAATAAATTGTAATACTTGACCAATATGAACAAGAAGACCCAAGTTTTCTAGGTTGCTAACAAAAAAGGCTAGCTAGTATTCACTCTAATAAATTGGCAACATTAGAAATTAATTTCCTGTGAATTCTAATCTCTGTTACAGATTTCGCAAGCTATTTTCTTTCGAAATAAGCCAGTGTTATCATCGTTAACTTCATGTACATCAATGCGATTCATATAAAATTCAACAGGCTTGATGGCATAAACTGCACAATCTCTACTACATGGAAATAAAATAAGTTAAAATTTATTATAATATAACAACATATGCTCATGATTGTTTGAATAATTATTAACTTATTATGAAATATATTTAAATTGGCATATCTCAATATAGTTAATAAGCTAAATCCGACACCTTATCTAGGGAGCTAGATATTTGTGTCGAGCTACCAAACATCATGTCTATCGATTTTTCAGAATATAAACCAGAAATACCCTATGTTGTTTAGTAGCTTGACACCCTATCTAACTTGCTCCATAATATTGTCAAGTTACTAGATAATTAGGTTGAGCCATTCTCCTTAATCTTAGAAGATTACTGGACAACAATGTCATAAATAGTGTCGAGTTACTAGAAATAATTATGTAGATAATGAAGTAATTAATAACATTTACAATAGTAAGGATTGATGAGCTTATTTTTACTATAATAGTGGTTAGGCATTTGTGTATAGTTTGGCATGCAAATAATGGCTAGAAAAAATTGTGGAGTACTCTAGATATGGTGTCAAATAACTATTTTACATTCTGGAAAATGGCTAGACAATGGTATCTAGTCACTC
Organism: Parasponia andersonii; assembly: GCA_002914805.1. Lineage (NCBI taxonomy): Eukaryota > Viridiplantae > Streptophyta > Magnoliopsida > Rosales > Cannabaceae > Trema > Trema andersonii. The sequence goes on along the minus strand of JXTB01000187.1, from coordinate 549,437 downwards.
AATCCTATTGTCGAGCCTTCCAGATAAGGTATTAAGCATGGTCACGATAATGTCGAGCACCTATATCGGCAATACATGAGATATTGCTCAATACATGTGTCTAGCATAGTTGAGAAGGTGTCGATTTCTTAGGTTGATAATAGTTGAGATATAGCTCAACAGAGGTGTCAAGCATAGTCGAAAATGTACGACTGGTTGAGTGCTCAATACACCTATGTAGCAAAATCTAGGCATCATTTTCAATTCGAATTTGCATTTTTTGCGATTTCGGCTATAGTTCTGAGCTTTTCAAGCTCAAAAAATGGCTATGAGTTTCATATTTTTCTCTGCAGTTTTAAATCATAGTAAAAAATATCTTTTAATCTTTCAATCAAATAAGAGTTTTAGCAAAGATTAAATATTGATTTGAAACTTAAATATTGCAATAGGAGAAAACTTAAAGAGGAAAGTATAATGAGGAGGATGACCATGTTCTTCAAAATTAATATATGAAGAAATTCGTGAGTTTGAGTGTTTTCAATTTTTTGCCAAGATAAGAAAAAGAAAAAGAAAAAACATGAAGAAAAATATGAAGAGGATGAAAAAAAAGAGCTAATTATTTTGTTCCTTTTAAATTTAGTATTTTATTTATTTGAAATGAGGGATATATAAGTCATTTCACACTATTATTTCTGAAAAGGGGTGTGTTCATACCAAAATTTTTAAAAGGGGTCTAGTTTCTAAAATTCACTATGAAGGGGAGTCTATTTCAGAAAATTTCCCAAAAAAAAAAATATTGGAATCAAAATAGAGAAAAGAGAAAATAAAATCCTTCAAATATAGTTCTCTTTTTTTGGCACTATTTATTTCTAGTAATTTGTTTATTTGCACCACTAGTTCCCAAAATTGTATCTCTTCGATAGATTTTTTAATTTGATTTTATATTTCAAAACTTAAACATTTTAATCCCTATGGTCTAATTCTATTGTTGGCAAGGGCGAGTGAGCGCTATTTTAATCCCTAGGGAAATTGTGTCAAGTGCCTCTTCTTGATGGTTGGTTTTAGGCACTACAACCCGTTTAAAAAAATTTAGATACAATCACCCCTTTTAAACAATATTAGGGTAGAATGACATATATGCCCCCAATTACATTTGAAATAAATGAAAAACATAATAATAAAAGACAAGAAAATATGAAAGAAAAGGGTTTTCTTTCTCTCTTCTTCTCAGATGCCCACCTTATTGCTTCTCCCTATCGTTGTCATTCTTTCTTCTCCAACGGTGACTGTAGTCGAATCCCACTCCCACCCACCCCGAATTTCATCTAATCTCAATCATACCACACCAGATTTCGTCGAAGCCCAACCACACCATACCCTAATTCACGTTGAACCACACTTTATCCTAACTATCTCGTCTTTGTCATTTCCACCCTAACCCGTTCCTTGTGGAACTTTACTCTGACAAACCTAAACCAAAATGGGAAGAAAATCAACTAGAAGCCCTAAGAAAACTAAGGGGAAAAAAATCTGAACATGTGCATAAGAGTAAGATGACGACCACATCTTAATGAGAAGCAAACAATTTGGAGCAAGTAAACATCCTGTCCCCATCACATGTGAATGAAGAAGTAGACAAAACTCCCAAAAAAGCTCATTCCTAGTCCCATTCGAATAGGGAAATAGACAAGAGTCTGGAAAAAACATTGTCCCCTTCTATGAAACCAGCATCCGAAGAGTTATTAGAGGAATGTAAAATAGTATCGTCTAAGAACATAGCAGAGGAGACAAGACTAGTCCCACTCGATGCATCTTTGGTGAAGGAAATTCATCCCCTTCGTACGTCTTGTGGCCCATTAGTAAGTTTATATTTAAATGAATTATTTTAAGAGTTGGAATAACTTTTATTGGATAATTTTTCGCTTGGCAGAATAATACGTTGATATGGTTGATGTGTGCATACCGATTGTCTAGCATAGTCAAGCATTTGAGTCTAGTTCGATAGATCCCCAAAAATTCTCCGTTACCACCATAGACCCCTAAAAATTCTTTCATTTACTAAATCACCAAATATGTCGCACCGCAATCTTTTCGAGTTAGGCCAAATGGAATTTGGATCGCGAACCATTTCAAAAATTTAGGACATGCCAAACATTGTTTGTATGCATATTATATTTTTAGCCAAACATTACTAATATGCCTTGTGGCCCATTATTAAGTTTATATTTAAATGAATTATTTTAAGAGTTGGAATAAATTTTATTGGATGATTTTTTGCTTGGCTGAATAATACGTTGATATGATTGATGTGTGCATATTGATTGTCTAGCATAGTCGAGCATTTGAGTCTAGCTCGACAGATCCCCAAAAATTCTCTGCTACCACCATATAGCCCTAAAAATTCTCTCATTTACTAAATCATCAAATATGTCGCACCGCAAGCTTTTCGAGTTAGGCCAAATGGAATTTGGATCCCAAACCATTTCAAAAATTTAGGACATGCCAAACATTGTTTGTGTGCATATTATATTTTTAGCTAGACTATGATAGACATGTTGTCTAACATGCTCGAGTATTGTCTACTCAGATCAACCACGATAGACATAATTTCTAGCTTAGTGTAGCACTATATGATAAGTTTATATTTAATTCAGTAATTTTTTTTGCTAAATAATGTCTTGATATAATTAATGTGTGCATATTGGTTATTAAATAGTTTTGGAGGAAAGTCATAAAAACAAAGGAAACTATTCAAAATTTTTTGAAAATTAGATTCACAAGTTGTCTAGCACGGTTGAAATTTTTCAAGACTTTGCTAAACACACTGTCAGTATGGTTGGGGTCTCATCCCGACATCCTAGGCCAATTAGAACTAAAAAACGTGCTCAAATCTTAGTATCACCATACACTAATCCTACCATAAAGCGAAAATTTAAAAAAGGAGATGGATGCATGTTTAACCTATTTCACCTAATTGACCCCTATAAGAAATAGGCTTTTAATAAATGGTTTGAAGAAAACGACAAAATATACTTATTACATTATTATTTAGGATCATGTTATTATTTCTTCTTCTTCTATTGCTTTTACCTTTCATAATCAAATTGCAAACTTTACTTTTGCAGCTCGTTGATTAAGTGTGGAATAAGTGACTATAAAAGAGAGTTCTTTGAGAAAATTCTCAAGCATGAGCAATGGCTAGAAACTCATGTAAGTTCCTCATACTTTATTATTCGTCTAAATTTAATTCTTAGAAAAAATGTTATTAGACTCAATTCATACTTTGATGGATTTGTAACTTTAAAAAGACAACATATGGAGGAAGCATTATATTACTTAAGAAAAAGGTCGCAAAAATATGACGACTTATTTGAATAAAAAGTTGCCATTGTTAATGACATGTTTTCTTAGCGGATTAGTGGATATTGGAAGCCATTTTTTGAACTTGATGATTACAGAAGTTATGCATTTGGACCAGAACTTATTGACTATATTAATGGTATGAAGCCACTGAGAGACAAGACTTGAGAAAAAATCCACACTATATACATGTCATTGAACATAGAAAAAAGGCATTGGATATCTTTGGCTATGCAGCTAGACAAATGGCAGATTTTGGTGTTTGATTCAAACTTTAATTATGCTTCTAATGATAACTTGTAGTAGTATTTAGCCCTATATGGTACGATGATACCGTACTTAATGCGCCAAAGCGACTAGTTTAGCAAGTATCTTCACAAGATACCTGAGCCACTTAAGTATGTTAGAATGCCTAATATTCCTCAAAACCAACTAAGGTACATGAACTTGTAAATTATTTTACATTGTTTCTTAAAGTCTCTTGAAATTAAATTTATCTTGTTTTGTTTCCATGTAATGGAGATTGCGGAATCTTCGCTATTAAGTATATTGAATTCCATATAAATAGACTCGACTTATCTGGTGTTCATGAAGATAACATTAGTCTATTTCAGAAAAAGATAACTTGTGAAATTTATAGCAGAGATTGGGATCCATAAGGTTTAGGGTAGGACCTATCTCGTTATTTTGTTAGGTTGAATACTGATTAACTTGTATATTAGGAAACATGTTTCAATATAATATGCCCAATTTATTATGTGTTCAGGTTCATTAATTTTCTTAAGATTTTGAGAATATTTTACTACTTTAGATACTTTTATCTATCTGATAGACAATTTTGTCTAGCTTTCAAGATAGGACGTCTATCAGGTAGACATTTTTATCTTGTTCTTTAGACAAGTTGTCTATATGATAAATATTTCTATATTGCTATGTAAACAGGCTATCTATCAGATAGACATATTGACTAGCTTTCAAGACAGGTTGTCTATCAGGTAATACACTTTTGTCTAGCTTTCAAGATAATATGTTTATCGGATAGATACTATTATCGAACTTTCCAAACAAGTTATCCATCTACTAGATACTAATTATAACAAAATTAAATTTAACATAAACCAAATTAAATATAATATAATTACATAATTTGTGAGTTTTATAATATCATCAAACACTTTTGTCTAGCTTCTAGATAAGTTATCTATCCAGATACGATATCTATTAGATAAACACTATTGCCGAGCTTCCCAAACTTTATTCTTTTTAAAGAAAGAGCTTAGTTATTAGACTTGTGTTATCGATTTTTCCAAACATGTTGTCCAAGTTATAGACACTAGTTATCTAGCTTTCGAAAAAAGTTGTCTATATGGTAGATATTTTTGTACAGCTATCTAGACAAGTTGTCTATGATATAGACACTTTTGTCTAGTTTTCAAGACAAGTTGTCTATCTAATAGATACTATTGTCAAACTTTTTATACAAGCTATCTATCTACTAGATACTAACTATAATGAAATAAATTTTGACATTAACCAAATTAAATATAATATAATTACAATATTAGTGAGTTTTGTAAACTTAGTCACTACTTTATTCACTACTGTTAGAAACTTAGGCACTACTATAATGAAAATATGTCACCTAGTCACAACTTTTTTCTTTATAAATTACAAATTCAATAACTAAGTGTAATATAAAATTAGTATAATAAATTACAAAATTTATAAGTTTTAAAGTATCATCACTACTACAATGAAAATATATCACCATTATTATTGGAAAATTAGTCATAACTTTGTTCTTTCTAATTAGAAACTTAATAACTAAGTGTAAATCAGTAATAAATATTATAAATTTCAAAATTACCAAAAAAAAGAGTAATAAGTATATTAAATTTCAAAATTAGTGAGTTTTGAATTATCATCACTACTATAATGAAAATATGTCATCATTATTATTAAAAACTTAGTTACAATTTTGTTCTTTACAAAGAAAAAGCCTATTTATTAGACGCGTGTTATCGATCTTTCCAAACATATTGTCTAAGTTATGGACACGAGTTGTCTAGCTTTCGAGACAAACTGTCTATGTGATAGACATTTTTGTATAGCTATCTAGATAGGTTGTCTATTACATAGATACTTTTGTCTAGTTTTCAAAACAAGTTGTCTATCCGATAAATACTATTGTCTAGATTTACAGACATGTTGTCTATCGGATAGATACTATTATCGAGCTTTTCATACAGGCTATCCATCTGCTAGATACGAATTATAATGAAATAAATTTTGACATAAACCAAATTAAATATAATATAATTACTAAGTGTAATAAGTAATAAGTATATTAAATTTCAAAATTAACAAAAAAATGAGTAATAAGTATATTAAATTTCAAAATTATTGAGTTTTGAATTATCATCACTACGTTGCTCATTACTATTAGAAACTTAAGCACTATTATAATGAAACTTAGTTACAACTTTGTTTTTTAATAAAGAATGAGCCTAGCTATTACACACATGTTATCAATCGTTCAAACATGTTATCTGAGTGATAAACATGAGTTGTCTAGCTTTCTACATAAGTTGTTTATATGGTAGACACTTTTGTCTAGCTTTCGAGATAAGCTGTCTATCTGATAGACACTCTTGTATATCTTTCTACATAAGTTATCTATCAGATAGAGACTATTATCTAGTTTTTCAAACATGCTATCCATATGCTAGACATTAACTATAATGAAATAAAATTTGACATAAACCAAATTAAATACTATATAATTACACAATTAGTGAGTTTTATAATATCATCGGATATGAGTTGTCTAGTTTTTCAAATATATTGTCTATGTGGTAGATATTTTTGTTTAGCTTTCCAGACAAACTATTTATCGAGTAGATACTTTTGTTTAGCTTTTTAGATAAGTTGTCTATTTGATAGACACTCTTGTATATCTTTCTAGACAAGCTGTCTATCGAATAGACACTATTGTCTAGCTTTTCAAATATACTATCCATATGCTAGACATTAACTATAATGAAATAAAATTTGATATAAACTAAATTAAATACTATATAATTACACAATCAGTGAGTTTTATAATATCATCATACATGAGTTGTCTAGCTTTCCAGACATATTGTCTATATGGTAGATATTTTTGTTTAGCTTTCCAAACAAGCTGTTTATCAAGTAGACACTTTTGTCTAGCTTTCTAGATAAGCTATCTATCTGATAGATACTTTTGTATATCTTTCTAGACAAGCTGCCTATCTAGTACACACTATTGTTTAGCTTTAGAAACAGGCTATCCATCTACTATACACTAATTATAATGAAATAAAATTTGACATAAACCAAATTAAATACCATATACACAATTTTTTGAGTTTTTTAATATCGTTAGACACAAGTTGTCTAGTTTTCCATACACACTGTCTATGTAGTAAATATTTTTGTTTAGCTTTTTAGACAAGCTATTTATCGAGTAGATACTTTTGTTTAGCTTTTTAGATAAGTTGTCTATCTGATAGATACTCTAGTATATCTTTCTAGACAAGTTGTGTATCGGATAGATGCTATTGTCTACCTTTTCAAACATGTTATCCATATACTAGACATTAATTATAATGAAATAAAATTTGACATAGACCATATTTATCGAGGTTTTGACAAGTATGTAGGCTTGTGACATATAATACACAACAAACACAATTTCAAATAAACCATAATAAATGTAGTCTTATTCTGTGACATATAATAAACAACATCCATAATAATAAAGACAAGAAAGATAATGATAATACTTAGGACACACTACGACTATTTGTTGAGGACATCATTGGGTTTTTACATGAAGTTTTGTTATGTCCATAAATTTCACAATTTGGGCACTTTCTTTTCGTTTTTGGTAGAGCCTCGACAGATTTGTTTCTCTTGTCTTTTCTTGATTCTTCAGCTTAACTTTTTCTCTTCTTCTTCGAGAACTCTCCAATGGAATGATTCTTTTTTGTCTTTAGTTTCCCACCTAAGTTTTCTTATCTGGTCTATTAACAACGATAGCCCTTGTGCTTTTAGCACATCTCAGTCTTTTTCTCAAGGCATAGGATAAATAGATTCTGCGTATGCCATCATCCAATAGTCAGTCTTGAAAAAATATGAGCATAGACTATACACATCTATATTTCGATGTTGTGTTGCTGCTATGGCATGTGCACATGGAATCTTGTCAATGTTAAACTCTCGACAATAGTTCTTCAAGATTAACAAGCCTATCAAGTATTTCATCTTTGACATTAAAATCAAACTAATTAATGGAAATAACCTTCATGTTGCATATTTGGACAATTTTTTTTTCATAATTATTTCAACTTCAACTATAACTGAAGACTTACATTTCTCTACTTCTATGCGACGTTCATAGAACCAAACATCTAGAGTATTCCTTATTTACTCTAATAAAGCCATTATTGGCAACCTCGTGCTTCATTGAAAGCACTGTTCAATGACTCTGAATCATTGCTTGTCATAATATTGTATCGATTACCTAGAAATTGAGCCCTTGACCAACGTTCACATTTCTCAAGCCCAAGGTAACTAGCGAAAGTAGGATACTTATGAGAAAGCTCGGAAAATAGAGTCCTAAACTCTGATAATCTATACACTCTTGCAATGTCTTCAAACCAACGTTTTAAACCAGCACTCCCAAAATCCTTCTTGATATTTTGTCCCATGTGCCACATACAAACTCCATGATGTGCGAATGCATAAGTTTTCATAATTGCTCTTGCTATACTTTTGTCTCTATCTGAAATAAATACTAAGTCCTTGGTATCAGGTATTTGATCTCGTAATTTGGTCATAAACCATTCTCAAGATTTATTATTCTCAGAATCAATAATAACAAAAGCAGTAGGATAAATTTAGAAATTTCCATCTTGTGCAATCGCAATAAGCATAGTACTTCCAAATTTAGATCTCAAAAAAGTTCCATCTAAGGATATAACTTTCCTCATATAACAAAAACCTCTAATAGATACACCCAAAGACATAAATAAATATCTGTATTTCTTATCAGCATCAAGTACAATTCTAATATATGTATCTGGATTCGTTTTCTGAAGCATGTATAAATATGATGGGAGCTTATTATAACTCATTTTAAGATCACCTCTAATAAACTTATGTGCATGCTTCCTTACGTACCAAGCCTTCCAGTAACTACACTTCACACTGAGATCAATATGCAAATCATTGACTATTTGATGTGGAGTCGAACCTACTTTCACATCTTCATATCTTGATTTTATATGATCTCTAATTATAAAATTAGTTGCTTGGCGATGACGATTCTTTCGTATTGCTAAGGAATAAGTATGCTCATTTAAATGCTTGTAGATGACAAAACAATTTGTGACAGATAACTTTATTGCACAAATTCGTCACTTGCAATTCAAGTCAATACAAACCAATACCAATAGAGGATTTTTTGATTTCTTTACTTTGAATTCAAAGTTCTTTCGTACAGCAAGAATGTATATACTCTTTAACTCCTTCGTATCAACAAAATATTGATCAACTGTAAAGTAATCTTCATCAATGATCAATGGCGCAACTGAGCTTGATGTGCTACTAGTTTATGTCTCTCCATTAAGAACAAGTTGAGCCTTAGAAGTGCACATAAGAGGAAGTGAAGATGATTTTGTATATTGCATCAATGAATCATAGTTTTCTTCAGTAGAATAAGATTTAAGACCGATATTTGGAACACTATTTATATAGGTACCATCAAAGCATTCATCACAAAATATATTTCCATCATATGGGACTTCCTGATTTATGTTGCCAATATCAAGCTCGATAAGAAGTGCAACCTCATCATTATTCTCATTGTTTTTGTCGTTATTCTCCTCCTCCTCCTCCTCATCATCATCATCATTATCCTCCTCATCATTATCATCATCATCATCACCGCCATCACTACCACCATCATCGATGTTTATGTCATCTTTCCACTCATGATACATATCATCATTATCTTCTTTTAGATTTACTACATCATCAAGCCCCGAAACAAATGCTTCAGTACAAGCTATATTTTCTAAATTTCTTACTAATGTCACACATAGTGGGATATTGTCTTTCTTTTGCTAACAAATGAAAGCCATCATGTCTCTATCCTTTTTTACAGCTATTGGAACAATATCTATTTCAACATTTGGCATGTAACTCAATTCGATGTTAAATACATCTTGTCAATTTCTGTACTTTAATATATCTCATCTACTTGCTAGTTGAAAGTTATGTTCGATTCAACCACAATACATCTTGACCGTTGTCTCTTTTTATTTCAGCTCCAAGAACCTTTGTTCTTTTCCTAAGTGTCATCATATAATATTATTATGAGTGTTAATGACATATCTGAATGAAAAATAAAGTAGAAAAAAAAAAGACATATATATTAGCAAACATTAAATACTAAATTCAGTTAGGTTTCACATGTGTTAGTGACTAGACCTATGCTTCTAATGGCTAGACATATGTATTTAGTTATTAGACATATGTTTCTAGCAGATAGACATAAGTTTCGTGTGGCTAAATATGTTTCTTTAGTTCCTAAATAACAGTATTTACTATTTAAACAAAAGTATCTACCTCTCTAGACACAATGTCTAGTCACTCGATTCCACTATCGAAATTAATAAACAATATGTCCAGCTTAGTCAAGAAGTATCTACTTCCTGGATGAAAACTGTTGGTCTCTAGGTCGATAGGTATGTCTAAAACTGTCTATGTAATGTCGAAAGCCTAGATATGCAATTATTGGGACAAGACTAGATAATACTGTCAAGTGTAATAAACAATGTGCAATTTATCGAGTTCTAGATAAACTGTCTAGAAATTAGACAGACTTGTCTATTTCGTCGACTTCTAGACAAGTTGTCTAAAAATTAGACAGACGTATCTATCTTGATTCGGGTTTCTTCTTTGCAGCGGATGTCACTGTTTTACAACTCATTTTCGATTTATATCTTTTGATATTCAAAAAATGACCAAAAACTTTCTATTTTCCATTATAGTTTTAAATTCTAATGAAAAATAACTTCTAATCAAATTTATATTGATAAAGAAAAATTCATTAGAAATGAAATTTCTAAAAAATAATTTTTTAGAAATGTAATTTCTACTTACTTCATTAGACACCTTTACCTTGAAATAGGAAAACAGTCGAAGAGAAAAGTGTAATGATGAGGAGGATTATGCCCTTGACCGTTAATTAACAAAAAAATCTCTCTTTTCTGCCAGTGTTTTCATATTTTCTACTGAAATAGAGTGATAATAGTGAGGAAGAAAAGGGAAAAAAAGAGAAGAAGAGGACACGAAATAAGGAAAAAACCTAGTGCCAACTGCCAACATACTATCAGGAGTATATTAGTCTTCACAATCAATATTTTACTTAAAAGGTGTAATTATACAAAAATTATAAAAGTGAGTGTACTTTTTTAAAATCACTTTTTGCAAAGGGTATTTTGCAAAGGAGCCCTAATCCGTATCTTCCAATTCCATCGTTGGTAGGGATAGAGGGAAAGGGGGGAGCGAGGGCTAATTTTTTTCCTTTAATTTTCTCTAATTTTTTCCCAACTAAAATAACTTTTTCATTATTTTTATTTTTTTTATTATTTTTATAACTATGTCATCACTTACTATTAAAGGTGAATTGTCACATTTACTCTACCTCGAAACTCGATTATTCATTTTTGGCATATAATCTAAATGTCATCACTTACTGTTAAAGGTGAATTGTCATATTTACTCTACCTCGAAACTCGATTTTTCATTTTTGGCATATATTCTAAATAGTCGAATATAAAAGTGAAATGCAATACTCTCCCGAGAACAATGAAGTGAAGACAGAAAAGAGAAAAAAAAAATCAAATTTTTTAGAGAAAGCTTTCACTGCGTGTTTTACACTATACCTTATTATTATTTATCAAAACTACTATAAAAGCCTAATTACATTTTAGACATGATATAACAGTACCATGAATTTTAATTTTTCTACAAAAAATACCCTAATTATTGAACTCCTAAAAATTAATACTATCACTTTTCAAATATTACCAATTAATACTCTTTCTTTTGAATTCTACAAATTAATATCTTGACAAATAAAATTCTTATAAATTAATATAATGACAATTAAAATTCTTGTAAATTTGTATCCATAATATTCAATTAACTGATTTTAATAGTAAAAAAAAAGTTGTACATCTCACAAATTTAATAAAATCTTATTAAACACTCTAAAATTTCTAATAAAAAATTCTATAAGTAGTTTATTTAACTTTTTAATAAAGAAATTAAAAATAACAGATATGAGAGTTAAAAATGAGTATTTGATCTTTTAACTTGCTCGTGGTACAAATTTGCAAGATATTAATACTTAGGAATCGTAAATGTCATGATATTAATTTTCATATATAATTCAAAAGTCATTGTATAAATTTGTGAGAATTGTAAATATTAGAGTATTTGTAGGATTTCAATTTTAAAAATAATTTAGAATATTTAAATTTATTTTTTTAATATTTCTAAATTTAAATAATTTCAATTAAATTATAATTGATTTTTGTTAGTTATGGATAATTTAAATCAGATTAGAGATAATTTTAGTAACGTTTGAATTTTGAACTTTTTTATTTTTATCAAAATTTTTTAAATTTCTTTTTTTTTTAATTTCTTTTTATTTTCATCCCAATAAATGACTATTTAAAGAAAAACTATTTACACTTCTAAAAAATACAGCACATGACTGATACATGTCATTTCTGTCTATAATTTAACAACTCGTAACGATTTAGAGTTAATTACCATTGTTTTGAGAATTTAAGGAGTTAATTGTAAAAAAATTTAATTTAGGAGCTATATTGCCAATCTACAAAAAAAAATCCATGAGACAACCATACCAAAAACCCGTAAAAAAATGATTTAGAATGCAAATACACCCTTAATTTTAAGAGCTTGGTACACCCATAGCTTAATAGTAATCGAAACCGCCTGCTATAAGAATTGAATTTCGAGCAAAAAAAAAAAACCTCCGATAATGTAGGTCCAACTCTCTCAATACATGACCAATCTAGAAGAATATTACTTTATTGTTTTTTTTTTCCCCCATAAAGAGACAATTGAAGAATCAAAGATAGCAAACAGTATACTCCAAGAACCTCCCCTTGGTTTTCATAATTTTTTTTCATTATTTTTTGTTGTTTGATATTTCACTTGAATCAATGTGGTTTTGGATATTTATTTGGTTTTTATTTTCTGAATAAATAATTAACAAGCTTCAAACAAAAGTATTATTAGACAACTGTGGATTTTATTATGTGCAATATTATTATTTTTTTTGTTCATCATCTTTCGTTATGAGAACTAGTATTGCAAACCCAAATTCTAGAGGATTGAGACATAAAAAGGTACGTTAACAAACCAAAAATAATAACCAAAAAATGAAAGTAAAGAACATTGAAAAGGGAGAGCCGAAAAAGAAAAGTGAAAAAGGAGCAAAGATTGGAAAAGCTACAATTAAATAAATATGGGAGGGCTTTTTCGCAATGGGGAGCTCAAGAAAAATTATCATTGTCTTTTTAGTTGTGTTATTTAGTCATTTTACTAGTATAAGGAGTGATTTTATGCTCAAGACTGGTACTAATATAATTCCTGAGGACTACCAGATAAATGTCGATTTTATGTTTAAGACTGGTATTAATGCTGTATAATTCTTGAGGACTATCAGATAAAGGGCAATTTTATGTCTAATACTGGGGATAATAACATTAAAATACCCTGATTTTCAACTTGCACAAAAAATTCTAACTTTTGAATGACTGTAAAATAATACCCTATATTTTGAATTTCTACAACATAATATCATCACTTTTGAATTCTGTAAATTAATACCCTAATAATTAAAATTCTTACAAATTAATATCCTAACGTTTGAAATTCTAATAAATTATTAACCTTAATGACCAATTAGTTGATTCTAATAATAAAAAGATGGTAGTAGTCATTATCAACTTAATTAAAATTTACTAAACAATAATAAAATTTTTGAAAAATATTTATAGTTAACTTATTTTACTTTTCATTTAAAAAAAGTAAAAAAACTAGAACAACAGGTAAACATAGTTAATTATAAAAAATAAAAAAAAGAAAAAAAAAACATGAGAGGTAAAAAAAATTGTGTTTTTTTTAGAAATTAACCAAAAAAAATAGTTATAAAATAATTTCTAATAATATACTAGTATCTAAATATTTTTCATAAGTTAATGAACAGTATATGTGTCACGACCCAAAACCCGGACCAGTGGCAGAAGGAGAATTTCACAAAGGTAGGAAATTCCTTGATTTATTTGAAAAGTGTCAAAAGTTCTAGTTTTTATAAAAACAACCCATTTAAATAAAATAATCAGAATTTCATCCCGTGAACCACTCCTACAGTTCGTATATACCATTAAACATAGACTGAATAATAATTAAAAATCACGAAGTCACATAAAAGTCCAAGCATCACCATCATCCACAACAAAAGCCAAATATCAGAATGACATACATAAGTTCGCAGACAAAATAGAAAACAGTAATCTTGGTTCAATGTTAATACAAGACCCAAACAATCCAAACACCAAGACGACAAACTTCTAACATTACCAAGAGACGAACTGTAATTAAGATAACCTCTTACTCTTCTTAATCATCTAGATTGTATTGAACACCACCTGAGAAAGAAGGTATGGGTGAGCATAAAATGCCCAGTAGGAAAAATAATTACCTCGATTGAAAATATTTTAGTGATGGGGAATTCCTGCATGGTTAGTTTAGTCCAAAACATATATATATATATAATCCAAACTGGAAATCCATATATATATATAAAAAGCAGTGTAATCAAAACCATTCAATTCATATGCACATAACACAAATCAACCCATACCTATGAGCTCTCATCCTCTCATCTGTGGAAACCCAGGATGATAGCACTAAGTATGCCTAACAGCCTGCCTAATACCTAAGCCCATACCCGGAGGGGACACCCGTGTGTCACCTACCAAACCTAGAGGAGCAACCGAATTGCCTACGCCTACCAAATGAGTAGGTAATCAGAAGTAACAAAACCCCGTGTGAGTTTACGGACTTTCACCGACGGTGGGGTACGCAGCGCTACATTGTAACCCATGATGCTAACATGGTGCTCATGTATGATCCTATGACACGTTCAATACAGAACTGAAATGTGAAAATAATCATGCTCTAGTTTTTCAGTAAAATCAGTATACTAAGTTTTTATAGAAAAATGGACAGTATAACGATCCTATTTTTAATATACCCAAAATAACCTGCACTCAGAAAATTCTCAGAGCAATACAGTATATATTTCATACAACCAATTACCATCACAGATATTCGAGTAACCAAAAATCACATTTGTTCTTATATATTGTAGAAAATAAGTTTTATTCAAAAACGATATAAAATAGAAGTAATTGAGTCCTACCTCGTTAGAATAGCAATACCACGCTACTGAATCCTCAAGCTGTCGTTGAAGATCATCCGGAGGGTTGGGAACCAATTCCAAGTCCTCGATCGTCCTCTTGCGAGAAACCAACTTATCACCGGAGCTTCAATTCCACAAACGGACTTTTTCGCTGAATTCCTATCACCCAAAATAGCTAGGTTAGATATATAACTTGTCCAATTCGGGTCCGGGCCCACACCGGGCCGGTGGCATACAAAACGAGGCAAATCTCGACAGTCCGATCTCGATTTCCGTGCCGATCACCAAATATAGGCAATATATATATATATAAATATATATATATATCAAATTTCTCTATTTTCTGAGTACATTCCAAAAATGACAACAAAAACTCAATCCAACAGCCAGATCAAAAAGTCAAACTCAAAATATCCAAAAAAGGCAACTTTCAATCCGGGTAAAATGGGATTGAGATATATATACCTTAATGATCCTTGAGACGAGATGAATCCAACGGGACTAGTTAGAGGTCAAATGGTGGCCGGAATCTTCACCGGTGACGAAAAAATTGAAATAGTGACTTGGAGGATTTCCGGCGTTGCAGGCGACGGTGGCTGCTAGCGAGGGGCGGCAGAGCTTCGGCGTGATCTGGCGAGTCGACGCCGATCAGTGGCGCGGGCGAACGATGGCCGGAGCGACTCCTGCGGTGGCTCCTGCTTCTTCCGGCCGAGAAAGCAGAGAAAGAGAGAGATCGGGGGAGAAGAGAGAGAAGAGAGAGAGAGAAAAGAAAAGGACAGGGCATGTGGCCCTGTCTTATAAGACTGTGCAATTTTTCAAAAATTGCACATAAGTCCCCAAATTTTAAATCTCTATCAATCTAATCCCCCAAAAATTACAATTTAATCCCTCTGCACAAAATTTTTGTAATTTAATTCCCACAATATTTTATCCGAAAAATTGGTAAATTGTCAAAATTACCCTCCTAAAAATCCGGATTTTTACAATATGTATCTTTTGATTTGCTCGTAGTATAAATATATAAAGAAAATAAAAGCTGAGGATATTAATTTTTATAAATCATAAATGTCAAAATATTAATTTATAGAAATCGTAAATGTCAGGATATTAATTTGTAGAATATAAAAAATACAATTATTACAAAAGTTCAAATGATAGGGTATTGTTTGCAAAAAAAAGTTAAAAGTGAGAATATTTTTACATTATTAATCCTTAATACTGTGCTAATATAATTCCGGAGGACTGATAGGGCTTGTAGCAAAATATTCATATATAGGTTCATTTTAAATAAATTTCTGTTTTTGAAATGTTCTAGCAAAATGATGGATGTATTAGTGGATATACCTAGCAGTAATGTACAAAGTATAAAAACTAATATACTAAGTACATAAACTAAAACTATTATATAAATAAATATACCAAGAATAATGATACATATACTCAGTCATTTTAACTATAAAAAAATAAAAATATATATATATTTATTTGTGAAAATTAGGCTTCGTACGATATTTTTAGGGAAAAAAATTAGAAAAATATAGTAGCCTGTGTTTTTGGTAGATCTGGTATAGCTTTTATTGGCAAATACTATTTTTTAAAAATATTTAGAAAAATGCCATTTTTTAAAATATTAAGTAGTAACCGGTAATTAATTTTTGAGCACTGATAATTAGTAACCAAAGGTATTTATAAGTGATAACTAGTAATTAGTTTTCAGAAACTAGTAATTAGTAACCATTTTAAAAATGGTATTTTTAAAAAAAAATTTAAAAAAATGATATTTTTCTAATAAATACTGTAAGAGAATTAAAAAAAAAGACCTTTGTATTTTTGTAATTCTTTTTATTTTTATAAGTAAACGTGTTAGAAACTGTATTTAAATGAAGTATTTAAAAAAAAAGACATCCATTTTAATTTCTTAGGCTAATATGCTAAAGAGATAAATGTTGAGATCTAAGGTTATATTTGGTTCGTGGAATGGAATTAGAATAGTAATAAGAATCGTAATGAAGTGGAATTGAAAAATGAATAGAAATGATATTCTATTGTTTGGTTGAAATTTGAAATTATTATTAGAATAAGAATTACTTTGTTTTATTAAACACTTGAATGAAATAGAATTATATAATAATGACCAAAATTCAATATATTTTTCTTTAGGACAAAAAGGTAAAGTGACTGTTTTAGAAATTTATTAAGGAAGGAAAAATAATTACTTAAGTGAGTTGGTGGAATTTCAATTCCACCATTTGATGAAATTAGGATTACAACGGAATAAGATGTTATTCCATAGCTTAATATTATACTAAACAAATAGAATAGGCTTTTCGTTGGAATGATCTTTTCATTCTAAAGCCCATTCGGAACCAAACAGGCCATTGAGTGTGCAGATAAGCCTATTTTGTTGGGCCTTTCCTCCCGAAAGCAATTGTTGGAACCAAATAGTGATGAAAGCCCACTTGATCAGTAACACCTGAGATAACAGTGTTGAACCCAACCTTTCAGGCCCAGTGGCCCATCTAGCAACTAGGCTCATGGTAGCGGAAGAAGGGACTCTTTAGCTAAATTACCGAATTTTGGATCACAGTTTTTCAAACATTATTAAAAAAAAATCTTAATTTTGAAAATTATATCAAAATATATTAATTTATTTTTTAAAAATTTATTTATTTAAAAAAAATTGATTTACATTTTCAAAAGTTAATTTACTTTATAAAAAATTGATTTACTTTATTTAGTATATCAAAGTATATTGATTAATTTTTTAAAAAATTGATTAACTATTTCAAAAAATTGGTTTACTTTTTCAAAAATTGATAAACTTTATAAAAGAAAATAGATCAACTAAAAAACAGTTCTTTATCAAAATAAAATTATAAAACAGTCATTTATTAAATAGGTGTAAAAAAAGACTAATTTTTAAATTGATCTTTTAAGAAAAAAAAAAACCATTTCTTATAAATACTCCTGAATAAGAGCTTCAGGCAGCCATTTGAGCTGACCACGGCAAAGAGAGTCCCATTCGCATGTGTCTTAAACCTTAACCGCGTTTAGAACAGCCCTTAGCAACTAGTTATTGGATTTGGTACTTTGTTGCCCTGCAACAAGTCCTACCAGTGTAACTATTTGTGTTTCCGCTAATTTTTTTTTTTAAAAAAAAAAAACTAAGGTTACGTAAAAACATGAAAGAAAAAAACAAAAAGATAAGCGCACTGTTTTGGGAAGAGAGTAAATATAAGTTAGGTTCCTTTTTATTTCTTTCTCTTTTTTCTTTTTTAAGGTACATAAGTTGATATTTAATCTAGTCAATTAGTGCGTGACTCCGAGTTACTTTCCTTTTTTTTTTTTTTTTTAATTAAGGACTTGTTGGGTGGATTTGGATGACTATTTCCAATGTCTAAAAAATGCATGAAGGTTTCTATCTTCTACTTCAAAGAATAATAGATTTCCCTAAATTGTCCCCAAAAAATTAACCCAAAAAAAAAAAGTGGTGCCAGCAAGTTACCAACTACTTGTCAAACATACTTTTTGATACAAAATAGGCACAGCCCATTATATTATAAGAAAACATGAAAGGATCTAAGTGAGGAAGGACCCCATATTACCCCACTTAACTTTTTGTAATTTTTGCTTTAACCTAAATCTTTATTTATTTATTTTTTTTCGATTGGCCATCCTTAGTTTTTAGTTTTTAAGTTAGTTTTCCCTAGTCTTTTTTCTCTATATGCCCCCACTCAGCTTATTGTTATTTTTCTATCAGCCTATACATAAATTTGTTTTTCCATTGACTTCATCTTTATTTTCTTGGATCATTATTATTTTTTTCTCTTTCTTCAAACCAAGTCTCCATTACATTTCTTTTCTCTATTTTTGAGCCTCCTAAATTTTTATGTAAACCATGTCTACTCCCCAATATAAACAACAATTAGGATATTAAAGCACGTAAATTTATATTTATCGATTAAATGTTTTTAGAGTAATTATAGCTAAGTACATACTAAAAAAAACATAGATTTTATGATGACTAATTATTGTATGTGTGCTATCTTTTTTTCAGGTGAGATATGTTTGTATGTGTATCTTATTTCTTGACTGTGAGTCTATAGTCAAATGAAATTTATTATACCTAAGTTTTTTTCCTTGAAAAATATTCTGCATCATGCTGCCAAACTAGAACAGAATTCTAGATCCGTTAGTGTTGTCATATTATTTAGTATACAATTTTTCATAAATAAGTTGTATAACACGAGAGATTCACATTTTGTTAGAGGTTGAATATCATCCTAGTATATTTTTCAAGGATAACTACAAAACCTCAAATGTGGTCACATGCATAGCATCTTGGTAATCATATTCCATCTCAATGTTGAAGGTTTTGAGTTCGAATCCCCTTCCTTAATTCAAAATAAATAAATTAATAATATTGACCTCATATCAACTTTTTGTGAAATATAATAATAATAAAAGCCATTTTGTTTAGAAGACAGGCATATAACTACTTGAGGTTTTCTTAAGAAATATTTGAAAGTCTATCTTATTAAAATCAAAGAAGATGAGCATGTATATTTAATCTAATTTAAATAAAATTAATATTATTTAATTTACTTTAAATAAAAGAATATTGTTTGAAAATCAGTTTTTATTTATTTTGTTGAAATGTGCAATCATTTAAGAAAGTAAAATTCTTGAAAAAAAAAACTTGTCTATAAATTGCAATTTGATCTATTTCAAAAATGGCTGAGAAAGAAAAGAAAGAAAGAACCTAAAGGTCAACTATAGCCTCATAAAAGAGCAAGTTGGCACTTAGCAAAAGATTACTCTAGCTGAAAAAAGTCAACCATTTCCTTGAGGCAAAATAAAAAGCTTCCCCATAGAAAGTCCCAATGAAAGTAGGCTTTACAACACCTGGGACCATCCCTAACAATTTCTTTTATCTCCTTTTAGGACACCAACTGACCCTTTTTTTCCCTCCTCTTTTTACATGAACACCGTGACACAAAGTTCTTAGAAAACTTCCAATTTATTTTTTTATTCTTCTTTTTTTTTTTTCGTGTGTATGTGTGTGGGGTGGGGTGGGGCGTGTTAGTTTTGGGGTATGCTAATAATAAGTTAATCCGCTAGAAGAGAGGAGGGGAAAAGGGGAAGAATATAGATGAAAGAAATGAAAAGCCCTATTTGACAGACCCTATAACTAAAAATTAAAGCCGGCTAAGCTAACTACTCACCTAGCGTTACTCCCATTCCTTAATTACCATCTTAAACTACTTAAGTTCTGTTTTTGTTTTTTCTTTCCTTTGCAGCCCTCATGATTGTTTAGCTTGTTAACTGATTTCCATCTCGTTTAGACCTTTGTATTCTGTTTTTATTTATAAAGTTTGGTCGGCGATTGTTGAGCAAGGGAGGGAGAGAATAGTAGGGTGCCAACCGAACTCTACTTATGATGCTTCTAGGGGATCACTGTACACCAATCCAGTAGGTATTTTTTTTTTTTACCTATGCATAGGTATTAATTTGGCCAATGAAAATTTAGCATGTATATTTTTTTATTGTAAAAAATAAGAGAGAGAAAGAGCATTAATGATGCACGTCTTTTCATGCACTTTATTATAGTCATTGGATCACCATCTAATGGTGATTCAACGGCTAAAAAAAAAATACCTACCTATAGGTAAAAAAAAAAATACCTATTAGATTGGCAACCTATATATATATATACACATCGATCCGCCCTTCCTAGGCCAGTTACTTCTTTCATTTCCCACCGTATATAGCATTTCCAGGTAGCCCTTACGTAGTTCGTGGGAGAGACGTAATTAGTTTGATATTACAAATATGGAGAAATAATTTATATATGGGCACCAATCCAGTAGGTATTTTTTTTTTTTTTTACCTATGCATAGGTATCAATTTGGCCAATGAAAATTTAGCATACACATTTTTTTATTGTAAAAAGTAAGAGAAAGAAAGAGCATTAATGATGCACGTCTTTTCATGCACTTCATTATAGCCATTGGATCACCATTTAATGGTGATCCAACGGCTAAAAAAAAAATATCTACCTATAGGTAAAGAAAAAAATACCTATTGGATTGACAATCTATATATATATATATATATACACACACATCGATCCGCCCTTCCTAGGCCAGTTACTTCTTTCATTTCCCACCGTAGATAGCATTTCTAGGTAGCCCTTATGTAGTTCGTGGGAGAGACGTAATTAGGTTGATATTACAAATATGGAGAAATAATTTAGATACTCTGGTGAAAGGTACTTGTGCGTGTGTGTATATTTATGACTTCAATGGAAAAGTTACAGTTAAACTCTTGCTCTCATTTCAAATTAAACATGATTTAACTCTGTACGTGTAAAATTCCTTTTTCCTATTTTTTTCAATTATAGGAAACAAATACAAAAAAGTTCCACGAATTGTTGTCCACTACCAAGGATTAATAGGCTTTTAGTTTCAAGGATTATTGGGAAATATTATTGCTTTGAAAGGAAACAATATCAAATGTTTCTTAGCTATAATTCCACTGTTTCTTTTCGTGCTATGGAGGGTTAGTTAATTATGTTTTGTACAAAAAATTGATTTTAAGGGATTGGTAAGCTAAATTTGACACATTAGAAATAATGGTATATATATATTTATACATATATAGCGCTACTGTAGACCATTACTTTTTTTGTGACGGGATGTCCAGTTAATGAGCATTGGTGGAAATGGAATTTGTTTAAGTTAAACATTGTTTTCACATTGTACATATATACGTACGTGTAGTAATAATAACTATCCATTCACTAGTGCCCTTTAATAATACCCAATGCGACCAAAAAAAAAAGTTGGCTAGACATGTGAAGATGTTTTTGATTCCTCAATTTCGCAAGTTTCTCAATAATTGTGTACGTATGTGTTTGATTTTGTCTACTTTATACATTATAGACAAAAAATGATGGAGATTGAAGAAAAAAGCAAGAACAAATTACAAAGAATAAGAACTAATATTATTAGGAGAGTAATTGATCACCATGGGATTAGGGGAAATAATGAAGCAATAAAAGAGTTATCATCAATTAATTATAGGATATGGTCGGTGTGATAATTGATATACCCTTTTCATTTCATTAGAGCATATATAAATGAAAGTGGTCTCTTCCTGAAATTTAAGATTTTATGAAAAACTCGAAGAAAAAAGAACAAAGTTCCTGCAGGTCAAATCCTGGTATTCAATCTTATTGTGGGCGGTTTAGTTGGTTTATGGACAAAAGTTGAGCATATATATATATATATATATATATATATATATAATGAGGTATATGGACACTATATGCTCATAGGTTGGGACATCTTGGTATATTATTGTAAGTGCCTCACCGAAAGTTTTGGGTCTCCTCCAGTCTAATCACATTCTACTCATTGCCTTCATCTTCATATATATCGTAGATCTAAGTCTTTTCTATTTGTTTGATTATTTATTAATTTTGTTTAGAGAAGTCCTTTCTCTCTTTTCTCTTTGGAAAATGATAATCATGATTTTTCCCCCACTATAATCTCCTTCGGGTTGGATATAGTATAACACTATTGGTGGTAACCTTTTTCTCTTAAGTGTGTTTCACTTTGGAAAGTAAACTTTTTATCTTTAATATTGTCTCTTTTTTTTTTTCTTTTATTGGTAAAAGAGGATTTACAAGTTTTGTAAAATTAATTTTGAGATTGATCACATTGGAAGTAAAAGAAATTGATTAACTAGGACATGGCATGGGATTCTTTTTCCCCATCCATGTAACATAATAACTTGGAAAAGATGGATAGATTTTTGGAAAACATGACTAAGTCATTTTCTATAAAATTCTTACATTATCAATAATTAACATAAGCAAAGGTTTTTTTTTTTTCTTTGAAGCGTAAATAACCTCAGTTAGAAACTCTCTTTTATGCCATAAATGAACTAAACTTATAAAACAACATTACTAATCTTTGGGTACTGTTTTTCATGTCCTATTTGCCTTTTGGACATCTAAAAATTAGCTGAGCTTGATACTTTTGTCTAAGCTAGTCTTCTCCTACTAATGAAAAATTGACGTGTCATCTTAAATATTATGTAAGGTGGGTAACTGAAAGAAACGGAAAAAAAAAAAAAAAGAGAGTGTTTCATTTTCTTGTGTTTGTTTACATAATTAGCAACAACAAAACATTGTGAACCCATTATATTTTTTAAAAAAGAAACTGAAAAAGGAAAACACGTGATTATTTTGCCATTCCATTTGAAAAAATATATATATATATAGTTACTTAAGCACCCTCTTACGTCTTGCCTTATATATATATTTAAATAATTCACCCTTTACCTATTTGTTTTTGACTAATAAATAGTTTATATGCAGGGATATATTAGTAATTGAGTTATTTAAATTCATATTCTTTATGTTGCTAGTATGCATATGTAATCCCTAGAAAGAAAAATAGGTTAATTCCTATAGTCATATATTTTATCTTTTATGCCTTTCTCGTTTATTTCCAAAACCTTTCTAACTACGTATGATTTTATCTAGTATGAAATAGTAAACGTGTCCAAATTAAATTACAAATGTAACATGATACTGTTTATTCAAATCTAATTTGGATCTTAAGCGTAGAAGCTTACGTGATAAAGAAAATTTTTTTTCATGGTGCACGTAAACGTAATAGATCTAATGAAATATATTTGTGTTAAGTTTAAATTTAACAATCGAGTGATGATAATAAGGTAATATTGAAAAACATGAATAATAAACTAGATGCCAAATATCACTCTAAAATTATTTGCTACCATTAAAATATCTTTCACATTTTAATCTTGTGGGAAAAACAAAAAAAAAAAAAAAAAAAAAACGAAAACACAGACGCATAAATGGGCCCCGAAAAAGATGTGGGGCCATATAGCTGAGTCAGCAGCCATGATTTCATGAATGTGGGCTGAGGGAGTTGCCATGATGAAGGGGGACCAAACATGATGAAATAGAGGACAGTTGCACTCTGCTTATGGGCCCACAAAGGCCTACTTCCTACCTTTGTCTCTTGTTGGTGCTCTCAATATCAAATGGGCTTCTCTCTTTTGCTCTCTCTCAGCCCCTAGTACTTGAGGAGACAATTCTAATCAGTGGTGCACAAAACACCAGTGGCTGCTTTCTGTTTTTTTGTTTTTTTTTTTTTGGCGCAAGTAGGGAGAAAAAAAAGTAACACAATTTACCTGCATTTTACAGTAATGTATATGTTAATGTACTAAAATTCTAAGTTTAAGTATATAAAGAGAAAAATTCAATTCCTTTAGTTAGTACTATTTGTTGTTTTTTTTTTTTTGTTTCTCAAATTGCATTTTTCTATACATATTGTGTCCTGGCACATAATTCGTTACAATACAATGATATAATACACAATTTAATTGACAAGCTTAAAAGTTAGAAAGAAACGTAATTTTTTTCCCTCATTATTAGCTCTTTTTGAGGAATTAAAAATGCAATTGCCCCTCATTAGATTCCAATAGTAAGTAAACGAGCTTGGCACATATGGAATTACAATGACTTTAGACATCAATTGATATGGATGGAATCCATGGCTACGCATGTGCAGAATGAGCTTTACGATTTGGTGGGTTTGGTTTTAATTTGGAGTTGGAATTTGATAGAATCATGAGAAAAATGAGAGGAGGAATTAAAATTTAAATGATCATATAATATTTATGGATAGGTGCAGGGTGTGTAACAGTAGATTAAAATGACAGCAGTGGCAAACAAAGGTGGGGTTCATGAAAATCACATCTGACCCA
This sequence comes from Parasponia andersonii, assembly GCA_002914805.1. Lineage (NCBI taxonomy): Eukaryota > Viridiplantae > Streptophyta > Magnoliopsida > Rosales > Cannabaceae > Trema > Trema andersonii. Next base: position 524,734 of record JXTB01000187.1, on the reverse strand, counting down.
CTTTGTTAGACAGAAGATAATGTGATCAAATCTAATTAAGCACCATTGAAATAGGAATTAAAACTACTCATCTCGCTTTTTCTCTGAATCCCATCAGTTCTGTTATTTTCTTGAAAAGAATCCCAAATTAAGAAAGTGCTTAGGATAATTGATTCTTTTCTTTTTAATTTTTTTTTAAATATAGGACTAGACCTTGTGAATGGGATAATAAAATGGAGACGGATTAATTAATTGCTCGTGATGTGTTACATACATTAATTCGTATGAGTAATTATGTTATTATTGCGATTAGAAGGTTTTGTCATCAGCTGCCATGATTTAAACCAAGAAAACTAAAATAGACAATGCTTTATCTTTATAAAGAAATATCTTTCTCTCCCTTTTTTTGTTGTCTAGAAATGCACAAAATGCTATAAAAAGCTCTATTTATTTGTGCAATCATATATAAGTACCGTTTTGTATAAAAATCCCAAAGTTAATTATTACAAACACACACATATAAATGGTTAATTATGGTAACATTATAATTAATAGGATCTATCCCGAACTATCTAAAATAAAAGTTCGCCTGTAATAATATGCTCACCTTTTTTCTGGTTTCTATTGTTTCTACACATTAAATGTTTAATTACAGAGAACTAGTTTGAATAATGTGATCTCAGTTACTATATTAATTTCTTTAAGGACTGTGATTGAATATGATGTTTCAACTCATGCACTGTCTAGCTGGGATTAAATTATAATAATAAATAATAGGATATTCTAATTTAGAGTACCACAACTACCAACATTAGAAAAAAAAAAATGAAAAAGAAAAAGAAAAGGAGGCATAACTCAAAATAAATAAACAAACAGAAGCTAAATATTTCAGAATTGATAAAGTATAAGACAAGTTCAATTAATTAAAATTGAATACAATCCTGTGTTCAACAACCATTAGCCACCGACGATTAGGGAGATGGGGTGTAACGTAACGTCGCTGCATCAACAACGAAAACCTAGTTTACTAAGTGGAACATAAAACCGACCTCGCATTGCGCCACATTGGGATCTTCTTGTTCTTGGCATGCAATATTACCATTAAGAATTAGTATACACTCTACATAAACCTTAGGGCTTAGGGAATACCACACTCTCTATACCTAAGTTAGGTCGTTGACATATTCGGTTCTTATTAAGGCCTGAATAAATTTTGTATTATTTATTGAAGCATGACAATATTTGCAATGAAAAACTAAGAAAAGATATAAGAAATGGTGGTACTTAAAAAAAGATGAAATGGTTAGAAAGAATGGAAATAATATGCGTATATGCCAGGCTCAAAATAGTTATGGACCCTGTATTTTATTTGTCACTTATAAAAGCAAAAGTGAGAGTTAATCATTAGATGAACAAGTACAAAGGTACTTCCAACACATGTGCCCTTGATTGATAGAGTAAAATTAACTTTGATTCTAATTTTTGTTCTTCCATTACTTCTTTTTCCCTCTTTTCGGAAGAAAAAGAATTAGTATAATTAATTAGGTCACCAAATTTTAAATTTTGGAGTTTGGAGATAGTTAATTCTTTGTTATATACAAGGGACATGTATACCATTCCCCATTAAGAGGTTAGTTAAGAATCAAATAACTTGTTATTAATAGATCTTTGAAAAACTAATATCCATATGTGTGCAACTAAAAGAATATAATTACATATGTTTCTAAATATGCTCGACGAATACCAGAATCTATAAAAACAGTAAAATTGATTGAGTGCTTCAGGTGTTGTGTAATAGAAAAAAGAGATAGCATTTACTTTTTAGAAATAAAAATGCAGAAAGTTCTAGAGGGATTTTCAGCCACGAATGCTTAACAACAAAATCATAAATGTACTAACGTGCTATTTGGCCTCCTCTTCCTACGAATAAGTAATGTTATATATCATTATGAGTGGTGATACTATTTGGTCACAATCTCTTAGTAAGTACTTATGTTATAGTAGCAAAAATTAATAGACTTAAAAAGTAAGGCTAATTTGAACCCATTGTGTACGTGGCAACTTTAGTGCAATTAATCACCAATACATAAAAAGTGGTGACTAAAATCATATATATAATGGGTCTATTTGTAATTGGTTGATTATGTACTTCGTCCATGAATAATGATTCTCAAACTCGAAAAGAAAACGGGGAAACTCAATGATAACCCGATAACAACGTTTCTAAGGTCATCTTAAGTCGATGGTTGATTTTCATGGCGCTGCCGCGGATGACAAGGGAAATCCTTCAACAAAGACTAGCATTATTCCAACTTACAGCTCTTTTTTTAATTAAATCTTCCAAAACTGGAAGCTAGACTTACTAGTTACTACTACCAATAAGTCTTGCGATAAAGACAAGCTGAGCTCTTCAAACACATTTGCGTCCGTCAGCATGTATTACTCTCCTTTCGTCATGGTTCCCTTTGCTAACCCAACTTCCAAAACTAAAAGAATAAATATATTTATATAAAGATGGTTTCGAAACTTGTAATGATTTTTTTTTTTGTTATTGGGTCATATTAGAAAACCATCATTTCCGACTCATTCCAAGAGAGTGGACCATTAAACAGTAGTGGAAATATTAGCGAACATTTTTTAAATTCCATAATATTTAACTTGGCTCAACTACCTATTTGGACTTAGATGTGATGAATAAGTCCCTCGTGATCTCCTTCACTTACTTTATTTTAATAACAATGCAGTTTTTGTATTTTGTGCAATATGAATTAGCATATATATATGTTGATTTGCAAAATAAATATCGGCTAAAATGTACAGCAGCGGGAAAAGCACAATTAATTTATCCAAGTCCTAGGATTTAAGGTCATGACACCATTTGTATAATATTATATATCCGAAGAAACCAAGTAGATTTTTAAAAGGGTCTTAACCGAAAGTACTTAGCATGGAAAATGACTGACAACAAAATCAGAAAAAAGATATCCGTACAAAAGAATATAGAATTTGATCATCACTGTACAAATAAGATATATATTGTTGGTGACGATTCTTACTAGCTTTCCACGTGTCTCTGAATTATTAATGTTATATCTATCAACTATTCACGTATCTTCGCTATTTCAGAGTATTTTTGACTTTTGGCCGCATCGGAGAGGCGGGGGTAACCACCTATAAAGACTCTCCGATGATTAAGTCAGATATTTGTCCCTGAGATTGAGTAGCAAAGATCAAGTTTTTCTCTTGCTTACAAATTTTATATATCTCTCTCTGTATGTGTATATGCCTATGTCCTCAGAGAGATGCATGGATCATATATATAGTCTTAGAATTAAGAATCTTTTAGCTCTCAATTTCAGGATCGAGTACCTTTTTTCATCATGACTTACTGCAGAAATCACGGGTCGTGGTTACCGTAATCTCCATTGCATCGTCGTGACCTACTTTCTGTTGTCCCCTATGGCTCGAGCCCGATGAGGGCGAGACTTTGACAAGCTGCCGTCCTGTCAGGACGGTTTGTCAAATGCACACACCTACCCAGGATTGAATTAAATGCTCTCTCTGGGTCTAGAGCAGTGCGCTATCTCTAATGATCTTCTGGCGGAAAACCCTCGAGACTCCTGACCCCCAGCTATCGAGGTAAGAATTAGACTGAGCCGAACTCGTCCAGAGTCTAGGATGGATTCGGCTCTGGCCTCCGACAGCCAATGGGCCTATACAGTATCACGTGTGACTCGCGTGACTTTTAAGTGATCCTTCTAGACACGTGTCAGACAGTGTGCCTCCTGTAACCTGTTCTGCCACTTAATCATCCACGTGATGCATATCTAAGAGCGGGCCCTATAACTGCCCTCATTTCCCTATTTGATGGATTCGCATCCATCAAGTGGGGAAATCGTACCTTCGGTCCGCCAATTTGAGGGGCACAAGTGGCTCATTACCGTCATTTTCCCCAATTACTGACATTGGTGCATACCAACCCGTGTCACAATTTTTTTAAATTTTGAAATTCTAGTGCTTCCGTCTTCCTTGCACTGTTCTCCTCCAGGGAAGACTTTTCAGCTCCTCCTCTATAAAAGCCGCGCTTGTGCTCATTTTTTACTTTATCAAATTCTCCAAGTACTCCAGCTTTCTCAAATCTTAGGGTCTCCAAATCTCCTCTTTTCTAGAAAGTTTTGCTCTCTTTGATCGCATTCAAGACAATGGCCTTGAACCAGAATCAGAAGCTCCGCCCCACCGCGGATTCCAAGTTGGGCTCGTTAAGGAGGCAGCTCTACTTTCCTGATGGAGTTACTTTACAAAGGGTCGAGGGCGCGACAGACTAGTACCTTCACTCCTCTGCCCCCGAAGGCTCCATCATCTTGGGGAAGAGGCACCTGGAATAGCTGCAGTTTCACCTTCCTTGCCTGGTACACCAGTTCTTCAGCCTGACGGAGATTCACTCGATGCAATTGAACGCTAATGGGGTCATGATTCTGATGGGGCTCTCTGCTCTGTCGGTCCTCCTCAACATGTATATCGACCTGGAGGTGGTCTTTTATGCCTACAAGCTCACCCTCATCCCCAAAAGGAGCTCTTACTCTACTTTCTACCTCCAGCCGCTCTCGGGACGCTATGTTTTTTGGGGCCTACCGAGGTCGGATAAGCAATGGGACTCCCACTCCAGGCTATATTCAGTCGGAGGAGCGTGGTGCTCTCCTTGGGTGAATGGAGAGCATTTCCGAATTCCCGCATTCTTCGTTTCCGAATTCCCGCATTCTTTCTGCAAAGTAAGTACTGAGTCGTGTTTTGATTTTTGGGTCTGCGTGCGCATTGTCCGTTTTTACTATGATATTTTGCCTCATGCAGCCTCTGTAGAGGAAAGCAGGTTCGAGCTATGACCGTCGGTGGGGTGGCTCAAAGAGTTAGAGGGAATTATCGTCTTCGGGTCTTTCGAGGATTGCCGACACATTCAGGCCGTTTTGAACCCCCAGGTGATAAACACAATGCTGAGGGTGGTATCATATCTCCTCTTTTTGCTAGACACATGGGTCATCACCAAGCACCTTCAGAGCCAGCTTGACGCTTCAGCTCTGAACTGGTTCTGCCGGGATAAGCAGAGTCATATCGCCATGGTGGATCGTCAGATCACGGCCTCGAGCCAGCTGGCAGGTCCCAATGACCTGGTGGTGCCGACCAGTCACGAGCTCGAAGAGGCGGTGAAGCTCGTGACCGAGGAGTGCATCAGGTTCTAACGAGAGGATGCCACTGCCCCCAAAAGGGTTAGGGGTGAGTTCACTCTATACCCTAGGGCTCCGTTGATCAGGCCATGGCTGCATTTTAATCACGTTACTTGCTCTTACAGGTTCGGACGTAGGCCATTCGACAGATCCCTCCCCGGTCAAGGGGAGTACTGTTGTGCACAGAGCCCGATCCAAGGTCCCCGCTGGTCGGCTTCTGGTGGTATCCTTTGAGGACGAGGCCGGGGGGCAGGGAGTTGTCACCTCAAGAACGGGCTCGGACGATGACCTAGAGCATCTGTTCGTGTCTGAGAGTGAAACGCTTGTGGTGCCTTCTCCCAAGGCATGTGGGCCCACGACTCAGGAGACATTGGCCATAAAGATTATGTATGGCAAAGGGGTGCCTTCGAGCCTACCAAGGGAGTCTGCTGCACCGACTTCCTCCGCCCCCAGCTCTGGTTCGAAGGCGGGCACAGGATCTGGCACTGCCCACTCCCATGGGGAGATTGCCGAGCTCAGCAGAGGGGCTCCGAGGCTGAAGTCTCGGCTGTCTTTCCCTCCCCTGGTCCCTATGAAGCGGGGTCGCAAAGTCGACCTGTCCAAGGGGAAAGAAAGCCCGGTGAGGAAGAGAGGCAGAACTACCCCTTCTTCTGACAGTGATGATGATGGGGCTACCTTGACCCTCATGAGGAGGAGAAGGTCTGCGCACGGCAGATCGTTTGAGAATGTTGGTCAAGACAAGATCGAAAAATTACAGCCAGATAGGTCTCCAAGGGAGGTGGTAGCCGAAGCTGTTGAAGTAGTAGCAGTTGCTGTGGCTTCTTCTGCTGAGGATGTGCCACCTCCAGCTATCACCGAAGGCGCACTTGGCGATGCCCTGCTTTCCTCTGCTCCCATCTCCGCCACTTCGGAAGCGTCGAAAGAAGCTACTGGAGTGTGTTTGGTGGGAGGGTGAAGGTTTCCTTGGGGTTAGTAGGGTGAAGTCGCGTTCGCCGGAGGCGAAAAACACCTAGGGAGAGGGTCCAGCCGTGGAGTTCGAGCTGGAGGCGCTCTCCCTGGAGAATGTAGAGCTCATTGCTGGCCGCAGCATTGCACAGGTTTGGCTCGTCTAGCCGTCACATCCATATTTTTGGCATCTTTGCTGAATATTGACTCCCCTTTCTTATTTTCTGCTGCTAGCTACCGTCCAGTCCTTCTATTCCTCTCGTGTCGGTGAACTGACCGGGAAGCTGAATGCCCATGCTATATTGAAGCCTAGACAGACTTGCCATGTTGAGGGCAAACTTCGACCTGTACCGGAACCTAGACGAGGCCAGGGTTAGTAATGCGGTGGCCCATACTTTGAGTGTCGAGAGGGTCAGGCGCAAAGAGCTGGTTGCCAAGTAGGCCGAGGCAGAGGGGAAGGTCCAGTCCCTCGAAGTTGAGATCCCGGGTTTGCGCTCGGAGGCCGAGGCCACCAGGCTGGCCCAAGCTGAGCTCAAGGTCAAGGAGTAGGAGTTGCAGAGCGTAGGAGTAGAGATAGGGCTGGCTTTCATTGCTCGCGATAGAGCCGTTGACAAGGCTAAGGAGGCGAGGAAAGCCAAGGTGAAAGCCAAGCTAGAGGCCCATTCCATGTAGCACAGGCTCGATCGGTCCAACGACGTAATCCGGCATCTCTATTTGGATCACAGTAAACTAATGGAAGCTCATGTGGAGTTGTCTCGCAAGTGTGGCAAAGATCTCACCGATATTAACACTCTTTTGATCGACTTGTCGCAGCGGCAAGCGAAGCTAAAGCTAGCGGCACTGAGAGATAGGCTGGCAAACATGAAGAAGCTGAAGATAAGGTACCAGAGGCAGGTGGATATCCTTTCTGTGAAGAGCTATAGGTCTGGCTGAAAGAACATGGTATTCGAGGGCCACGCAGAGATGGTAATGCCAGACCAGTTCAATGAGCAAAAGGGTGTCGAGAGGGACCATTATTCCGTCAAGTACTATATGCAACAGTTAGGGGATGATATTAATATCGCATACCCTACTAATGTACTAAAGATGCTCGACAAATAAAAAGACGGGCCTTCTATATCTGCCTCTGTCGCCAGAGAGATCATCCCTGCTTCCGGTCTGCCAGAACAAGCCATGGAAGTTCCTGGGGGTCAACCTAGCCCTGGCGCCTTAACTGGCAGAGGGCCAAGTGCGGTTGTTTTGTCTAGCAACGATTCTGTCCCCGGTATGCCGTTCTTTGCCGAAGCTGGTCCAAGCGCTGAAGCGGTATCGCTCCCCTCACCAGAGATAATTAAGGCCTCTCGCTCTTTTGTGTATTTGTAAAGTACTGACTGTGTTGTGTAAAGCTGGCCCTTGCTGTAAGCACCTGTTTAGATAATAAAAATGGCGTACTTTTCTCATGCATTTTTTTTTGTTGCCCGTATTCGTGGTCAAGTTCAGATATCATATACGATGTCATTCCCTTGTTGGCAGTCCGACCGACCTCTATGTCTAGCCTAATCGTATATAATGTGGAGTTATTAGTGAATTCCCCCCGTGCTATGATTGATAGATTAGCTCCGGAGATCGGGATGTGAGTCCGACTCGTCCGGCTTTGAGGATATATAATTTTTGTTATGACTTGTCTTAGCAAAATTTGATCCGCACGTATGGCTGGACTTTTCTGACCCTAAATGGGAACACGCCAGAAACCAACTCCAAGGATTGGTCAACAACTGCTTGGACCCATTGCTGCAGAGGAAGAGGCCTGGGCTCAGCTCTCATTGGGAGCAAACAGGATGTTATCACTCTGATGTGTCCTTGCGAGTCCGTCCAAGACCTGCTCCTTACAAATAGAGACATTGGGTCCGTGTCCCTGTCGACCATGCATCCTGTAATTTAAGCAATAATAAACAGAATTTGGTTTCAATTTTTGCCTTTACATTTGGTCTTATCTCAGCCTACTTCCAACGGGTAGGCCTTGGTCCTGTCTACTTTCAGTCCATGCGTAGCTAAGGCGCTCTCTGGGGAGGGTTTACTTCCATCGGGTAGACCCTGGCCCTACTTACCTTTGGCTTGCACGTAGCTAAGGTGCTCCCCGGAGAGGGTCAACTTCTAATGGGTAGACCTTAGCCCTACTTACCTTTGGCTTATGCGTAGCTTAGGTGCTCTCTGAGGAAGGTTCTATCACTCAACTCTTCCATATCCTATAGGTATTCCTTGAGGGTCGGCGTTAAGTTTTCGTTGCACAGCTTGTTGCCCTTCGTACATCCTCTCGAGTTGTCGACGAGCGATGTGATCCTCGTAGTACAATTTTTGATCAGGTCTACTGGTAAGCATTTTATTGTGCAGCTTATTCCTTTTTGTACGTTTTCTTGGGCCATCGGTAAGTATTTTATTGCGCGATATGATTCCCATAGTACGATCGTTATTGTGGTCTGCTGGCAAGCATTTTATTGCACAGCTCATTCCTCTTCAAACATTTTCTCAGGCCATCGGCAAACATTTTATTGCATGATGTGATTCCCATAGTACGATCTTTATTTGTGCGAATAATTCGTGTAATCTGGCACTGGGGGCAGACCTTTTTACATAGCAATCCAATGGATAAGTCTATATAGTAGACATCTTGATCTGTTTTAGAATCAGGCTATTTAATAATACAAGCATTTACATATGTCTCACACGTGGTATTTTTTTCAAGTACTGGGTATTCCACATGTTAGGTAGGCTTTTTTCGGTCTTGAGTTCTTTTAGGATGTACGTGCCATTGTCAAGCGCTTTGATCACCTCGTAAGGCCCAAACCAGTTAGAGTTCAGTTTTGAGGAATTTCCTATTTTGACCTTTAAGACCCAATCTCCAGCATTAAACCGACGAGCGCTAACCTTCTTTGCGTAATAAGACCTGGCCTGTTAGTTGTACGAGGCTAGATGGACCAGAGCCATGTCCTTTGTTTTCTCAAGGAGGTCTGTGCTACAGCTTAGCTGCTACTCGTTCAGTGAGGCATCTCTTACCAATTCGAAGCGAAGGGTCGGGAGGCCAATTTCGGCCAGGATCACTGCCTCTGACCCGTAGACCATGGCGAATGGTGTTCTTCCCGTCGATCTCCACTCTGTGGTTCGATGGGCCTACACGACGGCCAGTAGCTCTTCTAACCACCTTCCTTTAGCCTCCTACAAGTTCTTTTTTATATTGATGAATATGGCCTTGTTTGTTACCTCTGCTTGGCCGTTCCCCTGAGGGTAGTTTACGGATGAGAAGCTGAGATTTATATCATACAACTCACACAGCTCCTTAAGCTTAGCATTCTAGAACTGCGTGCCATGATCAACGTGTATCTCTTTTGGGATTTCGTATCAGTAGATTATGTTTTTCCAGATGAAGTTAATCATGTCTGCCTTATTGATGGTTGCGTAGGCTTCAGCTTCTACCCATTTGATGAAATTGTCTGTGGCCAGCAAGACATACCTTCTTCCCTTTGGACTTCTGAGGAGCTCCCCGACGATGCCCAGACCCCATTTAGCGAAGGGCCAAGGAGTTATGTTTGAATGGAGCTCTTCTGTGGGTTGGCATTTCAGGGGGGGTGAAACTCTAGCACTTATCACATTTCTTGACAAATTAGGCCGTCTCGGTCATCATAGGGCCATAAGTATCCAGCCATTAAGGCCTTGTGGGCAAGGCTACGCCTACCAGAGTGGTTGCCACCACTCCCTTGTGGATTTCCTTCATCAGTTTCTGCACCTCTATGGGACCTATGCACCTCAGCATTGGTCCCATCGTTAACCTTCTATACAATCGGCCCCCCACCATCGAGTATCGGGTAGCCTTCAGTCTGATCGACCTTGCTTTTTAGGGGTCTGCGGTTAGATTTCCCGACACCAGGTATTGGGTGATGGGTCTCATCTAGCCTTCGTCTTCAGAGTCAGTCACGAACACATAGCGTGCAGAGGTCTCCAGAGGGTCTCTCGTGTTTTCGCCCTCTAGCAGAATCTCCGTGTGTTCAATCGTCCCCCCGATCGATACGTATCTAACTAGCTCGTCAGCCTTTTGGTTCATCTTCCTGGGTATCTGTTTGATATTAAAGCTGCTAAAGCGGGCTTTTGCCCCCCATTACCCCGGAGAAGTACCTGTGTAATCTTGGCTCTTTTATTTCAAAGTCTCCCCTGACCTGATCCACGATCAACTGTGAGTCAGTCCTTACTGCGATGTTCTCTACTCTGAAGTGTAGAGCCAGCTTAAGGCCTTGCAGCAGCGTCTCGTACTTCGCTTCATTATTCGTTGCCTAAAAATCAAGCCTAAAAGCTTTCTCTACCTTGAGTCTTGCTGGGGTCTGCAGGACTATTCCAATACCTGACCTCGACACATTCGTGGATCCGTCGATGTAGAGAGTCCAAGTTGAAGGAATGTGAGCCGGAGACATTTGAAGCCGGTCACGTGGCTCGCCGAAGGACTGGATTTCCACTAGGAAGTCTGCCGTGACTTGCCCTTTCTTTGCCACTCAAGGCCGATACTCGATGTCGTATATCCCCAGCTCAATGGCCTATTTGGTCAGTCGTCCCGATAGGTCCGGTTTAGCCAAGATTTGCTGGATGGGGAAGTCCATATACACTGTAACCGAGTGTGCCTCAAAGTACTGCGTTAGTCCTTTCTTAGCATTGACCAAAGCGAGAACAAATTTCTCCACCATACTATATCGTGTCTCAGCGTCCAGGAGCATGCAGCTCGTATAAAATACTGGCTTCTGCTTATTGTCTTCCTTGACGAACAGTACAGAGCTGATCACTACTTCGGACACTACCAAATAAGAATATAGGCACTGCCCCTCCGCTGGGGAAGCCAGGATAGGAGGGTGACTTAAGTACAGTTTGAGCTCTGTCAGTGCCTTGTCCTGCTTCTCCTCCTAGATGACTGTGGTGCTTTTCTTTATGCATTGGAAGAAAGGCTTACATCGGTCAGACATTTTGGAGACAAACCGGCTGAGTACGGCTATTTTTCCTATTAGGCACTGGATCTCCCTAATAGTCGAGGGTCTTTGTACATCTGCAATTGAGGACAACTGGGTCGGGTTGGCCTCAATGCCCCTTCTGCTCACGATGTGCCCCAGGAACTGGCTGGAGGATACCCCGAACACGCATTTCATGGGATTTAGACGCATCTGGTAGTACCTCAAAATTTGGAAACATTCATCCAGATGCCCCAGATGATCCGAAGCTTCTTTGCTCTTCACGACCATGTTATCGATATAAATTTCCATCATCTTCTCTAGTAGCTCGGTGAACATTTTTTTCATAAGCCTCTGGTAGGTCATCCCTGCGTTCTTCAAGCCAAATAGCATGTGTCTGTAACAATACAGACCTCTCTTCATCATGAACGCCGTGTGGATCTGGTTGTATCTAGAGTAGGTGTCTAGGAAGTTCATCCTGTCGAATCCCGCTGTCACATCGACCATCTGAGCGATCTTCGGCAGAGGAAAGTTGTCTTTTGGACAGGCCTTGTTCAGATTGGTGAAATCTATGCAGGTCCGATAATAGCCGTTTTTTTCTTTACCACCATCGGGTTGGAGACCCAGTACAGGTATACGCACTCTATGATTAGGCCGTTTTCCAGTAGTATCTCGACCTCCTTGTTAATCGCCCTATTTTTCTCTTGCCTGAACCTTCGGTGCTTCTTTTTGACTGGGGGAAAGTTGGGGTCTGTGTTCAGTCGGTGGCAGGTGTGCACGGGGTCTATTCCGAGCATGTCATCGTAGGACCAAGCGAACACGTCTTTATTCCGCCTAAGGAATTCCAACAGCTCGCTCTTTTCCTCTTCGGGCAGCAGGGCCCCAATCAAGATTACTTTTCCCGGTTCTACTTCATTCAGAGGGACCGCCACCTGTTCCTCAATCATGGTTTCTGACCCATCAGACTCCTCTTCGATCTGTTTCATGTACGCTGGCAGACGGTCCTTTGATTGCTATCTATCCTCTATCGAGACGTTCGCGCTCGCATTGGTCCCTCTTAAGGCGGTCGCAAAACACTTCCTCGTGGAGGTATGGTCTCGTTTAATGTCTATCGTGTAGGCACCATCCTTCGATTGACATCTTAAGACCTGGTGGAAGATGGAGGCAACCCCATACATAGTATGGATCCACCCTCTCCTTACGATGACGTTGAAGGAGGACTGGTAATCGACGATGACAAAATCTACATCCAGGCACCTCTCCGCAGCATAGACCTTCAGAGTCACGATGCCAAAGGAGCTGACCTTAGTATTGTTGAAGGCGAACATCAGCTGACAGGTCAGCCTGAGCGTGCTTCGATTAAGGCTTATGTTCTCGAACGTGTTGAGGAACAGGACATCGACGCTACTTCCGCCGTCGACCAGGACCCTTTCGACCAATGCGGAGTCGATCTGCAGCTTAATCACCAGGGGGTCATCATGAGAGAGGTGCACTATGGCCAAATCCTGATGGGTGAAGGCAATAGAGGCGGCTAAGGCATAGCTCTCTCCCATTGTCAAATAGTTCACGGAATGCCCCATGCCCCTCAGGCGCTTCACTCTCTCTTCGGTTTTTTCTGGCATTTTTTCTTCTCTTCCTGACTTTGGGTCAATCTGGTCTGCCTATGATCGTCGGCACTATCATCAGAGCCTGCTCCCCTAACCTGGAGGCTTGGGTCTACTTTCCTATTTCGGACCCGGCGGCGTCTTCCTTGGACTGGCTTCCGCTCGTCTTCACCTACTGCTTCAACTTGCCGGCTTCGATCGCCAACATAACCTGTGCGTAAAGGCTACGACAGTTGATGGTATCATGCCTGTGATCTTTGTGAAATTAGCAGTACCTACTCCTATTCTTCATGTGCTCAGGAATACCGGACTTGGATAGATCTTTGAAAATGCCCCTATCTCTATTCTGGAGGTAGATCATATCGATTAGCGTATTAAGCTCGTACTTCGGCAGAGGGTCCTTAAACGCTTTTATCCTCTTGCTGCTTTCTTGACCGGCTTGGATTGGGCTCCTTGCTTCGGAGCTGGCCCCTAGGCCGGCGTATGCCTCTTTATTCCTTGTGTGGCCTAGGTTTGCGTCGGCCATGTTGTTATCGCGGCGGAAGTTTTGGGCACTTTCTGGTGACTTTCAGCATCTTAAATACTCCTTTCGATTTTTCCTAGATATCTGTCATGTCGTATGGCAAATTCAAGAGCAGATGGTCCGACAGCATCGATCCTGGCTGTAGGTCCCTGACGAACGAACTCGTGGCTTGGGCCGAGTCGGCATTGTGCACTAAGGACATCACCTCCAGGAAACTTGACAAATATTCCCTTGGAGACTCGTTCGTGGATTGCTCCAACCGGTCGAGGTCTCGCATGATTTTCTGCTTCCTCTGGATACTCACGTATTGTTCTAGGAAAAGTTTGTAAAAATCTTCAAACCTATTTATAGACTTTTCTGGGAGTTTCCTGAACCACAACAGGGCTAGTCCCGCCAGGATGGTGGAGAACACCTTGCAAGTCACAGCCTCGTCCCTGGTGTCTAAGACCATCTTCTACTGAAAATGGTATATGTGATCGAGGGGGTCGGTCTTTCTCTCGAACAGTCTAAAGGTCAGGGTCGTGAAGTCCTTCGGCTTGGGCTCCAGCTGGATCCAATTGGCGAAGGCCGTCTGGTTGATCCCACGCACGATCTGTTCTACCAGATCATCAGGGGTCTGGCTGTGATGGGCCCCAAGCCTCTTACTCAGTTCCGCCATCATCTCCTGTTTTCAGTTGGGAAGCGCACCTTCTGGGCTCTCCTGGTACCTTTTATCCACTGTCGTTCTCGCCCGGAAAGGACTTGTCTAAATTTGTCGTCCCCCCTACATCTGCAATCTGGACGGGACAGGGACTTTGCTCGTCGGTTGACCCCTAGACTCTTACTGAACCTCATTGTCGAAGTCCTCCCTTCGCCCACTCCTGGCTTCGCTTGCCAATAGCCCTTCAATGCAGACATTATCTCTACGAACTTCTACGACTTTATCTTTTAAGCCTAGAACAGTCTCATGGGCCATCTCCGCCTTCCTGTTGCTTCTGCTAAGGCAGCAAGTATTTAGTCCAGCTTTTGCTCTAGACTGAGTCACACTTCTCTGGAACTTCCTTCGGCGTCGAGACGTGCGCTTCTTATTGTCATTCTTGAGGGTGCCATCCGATGTCGTATGGCTTTCTTGTTAAGGGATAGTACAGTCGTGAGATTCTTACTCTTTCTCTCGCGCTCAGGTTTCCCACAGACGGCGCCAAACTGTTGGTGACGATTCTGACCAGCTGTCCACGTGTCTCTGAACTGCTAATGCTGTATTTACCAACTATCTATGTATCCTCGCTATCCCAGAGTGTTTTTGACTTTAGGTCGTGTCGGAGAGGCAGAGATGGCTACCTGCAAAGACTTTCCGATGCTTAAGTCAGATATTTATCCCTAAGATTGAGTAGGAAAGATCAACTTTTTCTCTTGCTTACAAATTTTATATATCTCTCTCTGTATGTATATATGCCTATGTCCTCAGGAGGACACATGACTCATATATATAGTCTTGGAACTGAGAACCTTATGGCTCTCAATCCTAGGATCGAGTACCTTTTTTCATCATGACTTACTCTAGAAATCACGGATCGTGGTTACAGTAATCTCCCTTGTATCGTCGTGACCTGCTTTCTGCCGCCCCCTATGGGTAGAGCCCGGTAGGGGCGAGACTTTGACAAGCCGTCATCTTGTCAGGACGGTTTGCCCAATGTGCAACCTACCCAAGATTGCATTAAATGTCATGTCTGGATCTGGAGCAATGCGCTGCCTCCAATAATCTTTTGGCGGAAGACCTTTGAGGCTCCTGACCCCCAACTGTCAGGTTAAGAATTAGACTGAGCCGAACTCGTCCAAGGTTTTGGATGGATTCGGCCCTGGCCTCCGACAACCCACGGGCCCATACAGTATCACGTGTGACTCATATGGCTTTTAAGCGGTCTTTCTAGACACATTCTGACAATGTACCCTCTGTGACCTGTTCTGCTATTTAATAATCCACGTGATACATGATATAAGAGCGAGCCCCACATATATCACAACTATATATATTCTACACAAATGAATAAACTTTATTTTCTTCTACCATATGGACATGCCCTTGAATATATGCTTTTTTTTTTCTCTTTTTCTTTTCTTCCTTCGGCTGAGACGAGAGGAGAGAATGGTTCCCAGCCTTTTTTATTCGGGGGATGCCCCAAAAGTTCACTATCTTTTTGAGTTAAGGCGCAAAATTGTAGGGCATTTTTGTGGAGAAATTTTTTTTTTTAAAAAAAGAAAAATAAATAAAAAGAGGGATGCCTTTTGCCAGTTCTTTTTCTTTTACTAGTACTGTTTCAGCCTTTGACATTACCCTGTGGACTAAAATATTTGTATAATATATAGTGAGGAAGTAGTGAGTGAGTGAGCAGTACTGAGCGTAGAATAGCCATCATTACTAATGAGCAAAGGCTTATTATTCACTGGCATGGGCCACCATGATGCCAAAAGAAGCCGTGTCATCGCTAAAATAACACACAACACAACCATCCAATTTCAAAAGTCCTCATCTTCTGGCCCTTAAATCTCCCACAATCCCAAGCTCATCATTTGAATTTTTTATTTACTGTTTAATTATTTTTATTTTAAAAAAAGTTCTTAGGAGGAAAAAGATGGTGGAGATGAAGAAGCTCTTTCTAAAAGTCTTTTGCTTCCAAAATTCTATGTGTCTAACTACTATACTACTCCTACTTCACCAAAAGGGTCCCAAAATATTTTAAAAGCAGTGTGTTTGTGTCTGCATATGATATATATCATATAATGATATCTCACATTCATCATTCCGAATTTAAACCAAAGGTGAAAAAGAAGTATAGTTGAAACTCAAAAAAATAAAAAGATCATGATCTATCAATCAATGAAATGAAAAAGATAACCAACTTTTTAGACATATCACCGTTTCATGCAAAGATTATACCCACTTTTTAAAAAAGGATAAGTTTATGAACAGAAGGGTCTCTCCATCTCTCTTTTTGATGTTCAACTTTTTTTCCCATTTCGCAGTTTTGAAAATTGAAACATTTAAGTATGGTTAGCATGTGTGAGATTTGGAGGGAAAAGGAGATCTTTTGTCACGATAATGTTTGACAAAAAGTTCACATATGTTGCGTTATATATTCTCCTGTTTGTTCATATATCTATTCACATGTATTCGTTATGCTCTTAATTAATAAAATTCTAAATATATATGATAAAGGCAAAAGATATGCAATAGGCATGGGTAATGATATATTTGAACGTTTTATGTAAAAGAAAACACAATGCCAGTATGATTGTGATACTCATCACTTCCAATATTATTGTCTCTGATGTTTGAATTTTGAGGTACGCTAGTTCTTACAAAATACGACTAATTATGGCTCTTTCCTAGCGAATTTCCACGCCAAAGAAAGTGTTGTTTTGGGTTTAGGCAGGTTTCTATATTAATAATAATATTAAATAAAAAGGAAAAAAAGAACGCATACGTATGCATACATATCTGTAGGTATGTATAAGGAAAGAAGAAAGTAGAGTTCTCTCCACACTGAATTACGTGCTGATCAACTGATTAAAACTTTCTTTTGGCTATGTATACTCATTCAAAGGAAGCGAATATGGCAACCAAATAATGTCATTGTAAATTTGTAATTGATTGTCTGATAAACCAATGTTATAGGGCATGCATAATGTGGCTAAAGGTCATTATTTTTTTTTAAACCCTATAATCATCAAAAGTGATCACGTTAGTGTGTGCATGTATGGACTCTGCATGATCAACTGATGCTAACCTAATGACACTGCACGAAAAATTGTCACGTTAATGAAACCGCTGTTCGTCTTAATTTAGTTACCAAACTTAATGTCTCTATATTATTATTTGTTAATCTATCTTCGAATACATTAAAGGTTCGCTAACACTAAAGGCTAGAAAATAGGTATTTCAAGAGTTTCCAATGTAATTCTGCAACAAAAATAGATAATTCTAAGAATCATCAACCTTATTTCCCCATGCAACATTTATCGTTGCCTGCCATTCCTAATCTAGAAGCCTATACGAAATATATATATATATATATATATATATATATATATATGTATATATGTATATATTATGTATATTAACTCCAAATATTTTGATGAAAAAAAATGGAACAAGTACGTACTTGGTTTCCTGTTGGTGGAGGGATTCGCATTCTTCATGGGATTTATTGATATTTCTAGGACTCGAACAAAATAATAAATTTGTTGTACAAAATGTGCAATATGGAGAATAAAAACTGCGTAGTTGTACAAAAATATATTTGTACCTCATGAGCTACTCTCTCTTAATTTGGATTTTATAGTTGTTTAGCTCTAACGTGACGTCATCATCAGTAGTCAATTTGCGTTTTAAAAAAAAAGGATAGTAAGGGGAAAAAAAGACAGTAAGGAGTGTACTAGCAAATATTTGACAGAGAGAGAGAGAAATTATGTGTCTGGAGATGAAAACAAAGAAGTTATAAAAGTTAATTAAATGTCATACCATAAATACATATACAAGATTAAAAAATTTCAGCCAAAATAAAATAAAATAATAAAAATTAAAACGACGGATACAGACTTCCGCGGTTGAGAAAACAAAGACAAATGTTTGGGGGTTGTACCTCAAAGACAAGTTTTAAATGGTCAAGTGTGTGTCCTAAAAGTACAAGCATGGTTGCATGAAGATTCATACGTAACAAATTAGCCGAAGCGATGCCTAGTCATTAATTAATAATTATGCATAATAATTGTATGCAACTTATAATTTATGGACCCGCGTGAAACCATGGTATATGATCTATGGTTTTCTACCATAAGCATCCCTACATGAATAAATCTTTTCTAATATAAAAGGGATACCCTATTTAAATAAATAATAATTATAAGGTAAAAAAAGTATAATTAAAAAAACAGAAACATACACATGATCAAAGATATATTTGAATTGTATATTACGGGATTGCGGCGGCTAACCATACCCCAAATCTCGCCACCAATCACTCCTAGACATCATACAAAATATTCGAGGGAGAGATTTAAAAGAAAAGAAAATATTCTCTACAAAAATACTTATTAAGAAATTGGGGAGAGACTTAGACAATGATAAAAGCAACAAGACAAAACTTAATCCTGGCCTTCGCTGTAATACATCATTTTTTCTACTTCTCTTCATTCAAATCATAAAATACTTATAAACCACACGTATATACATTTATACATACATATATCTATACACAAGAAATGTACGAGGAAAACGCGTTATTTGATCGCAGGTTTTATCCGTATTGATCTGAATAGTACTATATACTACTAGTAAAACCTGAAGATTTATAATAACAACATTTTACTATTCGAAACAAGTTATGTAAGACATAAATTAACAGATCAAGACAAAGATGATGATTCTGTATATTTGAATGTATGAAAATATATAACTAGAATTTAGAAGAGAACAAAAGAAAGAGTTTGTTATTTACATATATTTATAAATATGGAACTTAAAAAAAAAAAAAGAAGTGTTTGATGATGATCATGTTGGTAGCTAGCCATGGTTTTAGATGGAGAAGAGACAAAAGATTCTCTATATATCATCATCATCAGCATAATCACCATGCTCCATACCCTTTGTCCATTTCCTCTTTTTTTTTTTTTTTTCTTTTTTCTCTTTCTCACCTTTGGTTTATATAATAATATATGATCATGACTAAACATGTATTAATCTGAAGAACAAATCCATGATTCCACCATACCTTCACATCTAGCTGTTGTTACATTCTCTGACCCTTTACCGCCATGAAAATCCGAAGAAGAAGCCGAGTAGTTTAGTTTCCCATTAGTGGTAGTAGAAGTACTAGAAAGACCACCATTGATTGACCTCATGAGAAGACCTTGCTGATGATGATTATGACTATGATGATCGACGTTACTATTGTTGTTGTCGTTTCCGCTTCTGTTGTTGTCGTTTGAACCCGCTACTCCGACCTCATGACTACTACCCCAGTTGGTAGTAGCGGTTGTCGTCGTCGTCGTTGCCGTCGTCGCCGAATGATGATTATCGTCGCTCCTCGGCGGCGGCAACTCCGACGACATGAGGTTAGGAAGCCCACCAAGCCCATGATTGCCCAACCCAAATTGATCTTCAAGCTCATGATGATGAGAAATCTGATGATCCAACGGTCCTAACTGAGGTTTGGATAGCGGGAACTTGGGCTGCTGAGCTTGAGCTTGGAGGAGAGAATGGAAATTCAAAACCGGGTTTTGCAACAGGAGATGATTCTGGCCACCGCCACCACCGGACGGTGATTGTTGGTAGTTAATGGCAGTTGAAGTAGAAGCCATGGTGTTGCAACTACTCAACAATGAAGTAGTAGAGGAAGATGATGTCGTTGGAGGAACAAACGACGTCGTTTGCTGCATCTGAGGTGGGGCTTGAACCTTCTGTGGGAAGGGTCTGAGAAGATAAGGCGGCGGCGAATCCAACGGCCCTGATCTCATCATGGAGGAGCCACCACCTCCGACCCCAGTGGTGGTGCCGAAGAGATCCAATCTGGTGGTTCTCGGGAACGGTGAGGAGGTGAAAGGTGGGGCCGGGATCCCCGTGAATTCCTGAACCATGGCTCGGAAATTGGTGGTGTCTGTGTTCAAAACCGTGGTGGGTGCACGCCTAGAGGCTCTTGACCGCTTCTTCGGGTTCCGAACGACATTGTTGTTGGTGTCGTTTTGAGGAACCGAGGAGTCAGAAACGACAACTGGGTTTGTCCCCCTTGGGGCATTCCTCTCGGGTGGGATCTGAATGCCCGGGAAAGTATTACTCGACCCGACTCCAACCCCGCCGAGACCGACCCCGATTCCGGCTCCCGCTCCGGCGCTGATTCCGATTCCGCCGCCTCTATTTTGTCCTTGTCCGAGTTGACTATTGGTCAAAAATGGGTGAACTTGATTCTGGGTTGACAACGAGGAGGGAGAGGAAGAAGGCATCAACCCGGCTCCGAGATCGGTTGAATTCGGGTCGGATCTTAAGGTTCTGGGCCAAACCATGTCGAGGTTGAGGATCTGCGATCGGGAAGAGGCAGCCGTCGGATCAAAGAAGTTGGATAAAGGGTCGAACAGAGAGGACTGATGCCGTTGTTGGTGGTGGGGGTGCGGCGGCGCGTGGTGGCTGGCCATGTGGCCGGCGGGGTTGGTGCTCAAAAGGGCTGAGATCGATTCGGCGCGTGAGTCATACTCTTCGTCTCCGCCGCTTGACGATTGCATACTCCCACTGTTACCAGAATCCATAGCTTCTGGAAACAGAGAGAGCAAATATATATATTATACAAATAAAAATTAAAAAGAAGAAAATGGAAAGACGTGAAAAAGAGCTAAGCCTAGCTTGACAGGGATATGGATGGAGTTTCAGAGAGATTTGCTTACACAAACAGACTCATTTATTATGATCAGAAAGAAGAGAGAGAAGAAAGAGACCAAAAAAATAAAAAACCAAAAACAGAAGAGGGTTTCGGGAAGGAGAACAATGATCAGAAAGTACCGGCCATATATATATATATATATCTATAAATATAAAAATATAAATCTTAGTAAAGCTTTTTTTCTGATCAGGAACTGGGATATCTATAATGGGTCTGGCTTTGTTTTTGGATTAGAAAGCAAAAGGGTAGTTTTTTAAACCAAAAAAATAAAAAGAAAAGAAAAAGGAAAAAAAACAGAGTTGAATGAAACCGATATAGATAGAATGAGAAAAAGCTAAACCCTCTTTGGTTTTGAATTGGTGAGATTGGTTTTACACTTTTTACTGTATCTGGGTTAAAGCTGAATTAGGGTTTTTGTTGGGGCTAAAGAAAAGAAAAGAAAAGAAAAAGAGAGATTGGGGTTGGGTTTTGGGTTTGGGTTTGTAATAGTTTTGTGTCTGGTCTAGCCTTTTCTCTTACTTCTTCTCAAAAAAAGAGGCTGCTTCCTCCCTCTACTTGGCGGTTCCCACTCAAAATGATCAGAGTGGGGTAAGACATTATGGGAACTGGGGAAGCCTTTAGGCTTAGCTTATTAGCTCCCTACCGGTCAAAGTATGTATGAGTTGTGGTTTTGATTTGGGAGTGTGAAAACAAGAAAATGACTCTTTTTTTTTTTGGGGGGGGGGGGGGTTTAGCTAGATTGTTTTAATATTATAGTATATAATTTATTTGGGTTTTATTAAATTTGTTGAGCTGGATTTAATATCTTGGTTTTTTTAATGTTATTTTTAATATTTATGTTTTTTTAGACTACTGAGGTGGGCAAGCAACCGAATTCAGGAACATGGTTGTTGAATTGTATAAAGGAAAGAGAACCACCAAAGCCAAACATTACTTTTCAAAGACTTTTATAAAACCAGAACTAAATTAAAATTAAACATAAAACTACTACTTCTTTTGATTAAAAAAAAGAATATTATAAATGGGAAAAATATTTCATGTTGCCATATTTATATTGGTATTCTTCTCTCGTTTTCAGGGTTAGGTTTAATTACTCCCCCGCGGTAAGTACTAACCCTTCGTTTTCTAATATATAATTTTTTACACAAACTTTTAATCCACCAGCTTAATTTGACCAAGTCAGAAACCCTGATTAAAAAAAAAATCAAAAAACGAAAGGAGAAAAATCTCTGTGTCTTCGGGTTATTACGTGGGGGAACTTAGAGAATCTTTTATACAGACAGTCTTCCTCTGCTGAAAAAAAAAATTGTAGATGGAAAATGATCATGATATTTCTCCCGCTATACTATATTGTTTTACTGATATTTTTGCTAATGTACTTCTTTTTCCTCTATAAATACGATACTCTCTCATCTACCGTCTCCCATCTGAATCTTTTTTCTTTTTTCTTTAATGCAAAAGAAAGCAATATTAGAAGATCATTATAAGGATCTTGAGTTCGGATAGATCAGTTCAACAACATATATCTATAAGTTCGCTGCAACTATCACAACTATAAAAGACACCAATATTTTTTTCTTCCTCATCTTTACTACCCCCATTCGGACATTAAATAACCATATTAAATAGTATTTACACAACTTTAAACTATAAATAATATATGAATACACATCATTATCATTCTACGTGTGATTCTATATTCTTTTTCCTTCAGTTTTTATACTCTTTGGTCCCCATTTTGCGCCCACAAAAACCAAACCCTAACATCCCACTTCGCACGTCTCTCATTTCCACAAGTAATCTATCAAGGTTCCTATTTTTAACAAGTACGTTAATTATTATTATTAACAGTTAGTGTATACCATTTAGTGCTACAAAATCTCATTTTATTTATGATGCAGTATATTTAAACAAGGACCAAATGTTCTTAGTATTTAACTCTTAAATATGTCTCCTCCGAAAAAAATAAATCAAATAAAAAATGTGTAACATTTGCGCTATAAAGTTTTATAGTCGTGAGAAAAATGTATGTATATATATATATAGTTGTGAAAAAAAGTAAAAACCATAGTGCTTATTTACCTTAAAATCATTCGGCAATTTAAAGAGGATATGATTGGATCTCCTTTGAAGCATTTACTAAAGCTATGGGTAGATATCAGAATGAGTTTGATTACCTAAATGGCCATTATTGCTTTTGTATGATTTAGTTATTACTAAATTTTATAAAAGAAAATAAAAATATATTATACTTTCAAGAAAAGAGATTTTAAGAAAGTCATTGCAAAAGGGACACCATTAAGAATGGAATACACCATAAAGATATTCTCTCCCGTTAATAAAAAAATATCAATTAATTTACCGTTTTTGACAGTTAACAGCCTACAAGAAGAATGTATTTGCAAATTTTTTTTTTCGAAAAAAAAAAAGAAGTAAATATGGAAGTGCATCCACGTGGCATTATTTACGGTGGAATCAATTACCTAATCATGTCCAATTTAAGTTGCTTGAGCCTGTAAAACTGCTGGAGGCTTTAACTGTATGTGGGCGCTATCTCCCCCAACTACAAAAATATGTATATTTACATAACTTTAAAAAATAACAATAATAATAATAATAAATGGGGATTGATGGGACCTCCATCATTTTCAATGAACCTGTACCTCACACAAATAAGGTTTGCACAGAACACAAAACTATATTATACACAATAATGATATTAGTTTGATTTGGACCGTTGGATTGATTGGTTTTTCATTGATGGCTTACTTGTGCCATTATTTCACCTCAGAAAAATGCTATCCAAAAAGCTAAAAGAGTAGGGATACCCAGAGTGGCCCCTCATAATCTTACTATGAGCTTCCATTATTACACGCATCTCAGAGTTGATGCTCATTGCACCAGTTACCTACTGTCGTTGCGGTAGAAAATAAATTATTTTAAAAAACTGTTTCAAGTTTAATTACTCTTTAAATGGGCTAATTATATTTTTCTAATCATTAAACTATTAAGAAAATTTTATTTTGATCATTAAATTTTTACAACTATTTTTTTTTTACTCAATATTAACATTTTTCAATAAATATTTAAAAGTTAATTTCACCAGTAATTCCGAATTTTTAACTCAGATTATACATTACCTTAACTTTTGGATTGGTTCACCGTTGCCCCCTCTATTGAAAAAGTTGTCAAATTTAATGGATATAATGGTCCAATAATCTAAAGTAATATATTTAACCAAAAACTTTCATGAGTTAAAGTAGTACAAAAATCATAATTTAGCGGCCTATGACTGAAATTAACCCGATATTTAACAAAAAGTTTAAGGGTCAAGCGGTACAATAACTATAGATTGGGGCTATCAATGAAGTTAGTCCAATATTTAACAGAAACATTAACGATACGAAGCTTTTTTTCGAAAATTAAGTGTCAATACTAACACTAACTTTTGTATGAACTTACTAACGTGCCTTTAAATTTTACATAATATTTTTGATGGAATAAGATTTAGAGAAGATGAATAGTTTTAATTCAAGGACCAAACAAAAAAAATTAAACTTTAGGGACCAAAATTAAAATTTATCAATAACTTAGGAACTAGAAGGGTAATTAATCCTATTGAATTATTTTCTGTTATACCCCTGCTCCACTCGGTCCACTAGCAAGCTCGAATAGATCATGGAAATGCTTGGAACTGAACTTAATTGTCATGGTTGGGCCTTTTGTTGTAGTAGTTATATGTTGTTACTAATTAATTATGTGGTACGTACTGTCCATGTAATTTTCGGTATTTCAGTTTCAATAACTGCAGCTCAGCGTCACAACCAAAAAAATTGTGGCCGAAATATGCCGCTTTAATAAAAACAACAAAATTCTTTTTGGGTTTAGTCGTGTGTTTTTTTTTCCCCCCTTCTTATATATAAAGAGGAGTTGATTATATTTGAACTACGTGACTAATGCCTCATTATTGAAAACTTGTATAATGCCAAGTCACGGGCCATATTTTTTTGACTGATTTATGTATTTTAATAATAGTCAAAGTAAATATTGTAGAGAACGATTAACTACGACGAGGATTTCATTCTATGCGTACTGTCTCACACTAACATAATTGATCAGATTGCGTTGAGAGGAAACAAACAATTAATTATTATGTTAATATGCCCTCTTGAAGGGAAAAACATGTTAAAAAATGCTTTTAAAATAACACACTTGTTCTATCTCCTATACCTTATGTTGATGTCACTTCATGACTCATGAGCCTGCGTTACCCAAATAATCAGGATTGTGCAATGTAAAATATATACACACACATCAATACAAAACGAGAGTCACGTGTGGAAGGGATATCCATGAATCCGTACCTTGATTACACACGCGCGCGATTATAACGCCACTATCATACAGTACACGTATATAACTCCACTATCAGTAGGTCCAAAACAGTCTTTCCAAATATATACACAGATGTAAGAGATCAGCTCTCGTTTTTGCTTAGATAGACCGTTATTGCTTTATTAAACATATATATATATATATATATATATATATGTATATATATTCCAAGGGTAGAACCAAAAACAAAACAACACGAGAGTAGTTTTCTTAGTGCTAGGAAACTAAAAAAGATAAAAAATAAAAAAAAATAAAAAAAAATAAAAAAAAAAAAACGAACATGATGTAGAAGCTTGATGATGCATGGGAAGCTTTATCTATATAGCCAAATAGCTCATCAATTTTTTGAACCATTAGATTTTCGTTGTATTATGGTATTTGCAATCTGTTCAATTCTAATGTGAGTTTGCTTTGAGTTTATGCTCTAAAAATGTATGATTAGAGCCCACACAGATGTCTCTCCTAATAGAGTCTCTTTATTTTTCTTTCTGTAAAAAATTACATTGACACCTTCTGCTTTATGTCAAAATTATAATAACAACGTCCTTTTTTACCAAAAAGATTATACTTACACCCCCTAAAATTAAAATAAAGAATGAAAAAATTACCATCCTTCAGATAAATTTGTTTACAATTTTATTTTTTAGTATTAAATTTTCATTCAATTTTGAATTTTTCTATTAAAACATTACTTAATTATTAAAATTAAAATTAAAAGAATAAAACATAGTTTCAGTAATGAAAATATTATTGATTTTTCAATTGCTAATAGACTTGGGAAGTATCACTGTAATCACTTTTTGTTTTGAATATAAGTACTTTTTATATCAAGAAGTGTTATAACAAAAACAAAGCATTTCCCTTGCTTTGATCCACTAGAAAATATCCAACGCAACAACGAAACTATTAATTAAAATAGTGATCATGTCTAGCTATCACGGTTCCACATATAAAGTCCGAGGACAAGGGAACTAAATCAATGACCAAGTTTAGGCTTAGACGACTCAACTAAGATACATGAGTTGGGGCTTGAACTTTCCCCCAACAAAACCTAATCCCTTTTGACCCCACAAGGGCGGCAAATTTGACACCATGCACCAAGTCTATCTAGTCTTAAGCCTCTCGGCAATAAATATATGTATATATATACATATGTACGATAAAAGTAAGTATAATAGAGATTTTTCTTTTATTCTCCGCAATGGATAAAAAATAAAAAAGAAAAAACCAATATAATCGTTTTATTTCAATATAAGTATGACAATTAAATATATTGAATGAATTCTAATGAGAATAAATGATACAAGAGGAGGGAAAAATAATTAAATACAATTTTATTGACTCTACCAAGACCAGAACCTCTCCCGACCTACACTCACATATCATCCATGAATCTTAGATTAATTGAGCTAGTTAGCTTAATGTTCATGGGAGTTGCTGAAACTTAAAGAAGTATCTTCAGGAATTCCTCATTTAGGAAACTTTTTTCCCTGTTTCATGTATACTTTGTCGAAAACTAGAAATGTTTTAGGAATTTTATAACCAAATTTGTGGATTCCCTTCCAACGAAAAAAATAAACAAATAAATAAAACAAAGTACCATATAGGGAAACTTTAACTAAGAGTAGTCGTTTACCCTTCAAATTTGAAATTTAGCCTACAAGTCCTATTTTTTTTTTTTTTTTTGCACAAATTGGTGTCAGTTTACCCTCTTTTCACAAATATAATGTTGTTTTGTCCTAATTTTAGTGCTTGTTTGCCCCACTAAAAGTCTATGCTAGTATGGATGAAAAAAGCTTTTAGTTTTTTTCATTAAAAATAATATTCATTTGAATTAAATGAAATTTTACACAAATTAGATTATTAAAAATTCCCCATCATTCCCTATTTAAATTGTAATTTTTTAACAAATTTCTGTGCAAATTTGAAAACATGGTGATTTTATCTCTTTTATTCCGTTTTATTTAGTTGGTTTTGATATTTGATGAATAAAATGATATTTTTTAATATCATTTGCTAATCGGGGTGGCAAAGTGATATAATTTTTGCAAAAATAAGGGCAAATGACATTATATTTATAAAAATTGAAATGTGTTGGTAAATTTTCAAATATAATGGAGTAAAAGACCACTCTCAACAAAAGTGTGGATTGCTGCAGGGTATTTTGAAAAAAGTTTGTGGATTCCCATAACTCCCCATTGTCTTACATGCTTTCACGAGTTATATATATATAGCCAGTCACGGTAATCAAATGAGGCAACGCAAATTCACTATTTATGGCTATAATCATGATTTAACTTTATTAATAAGCAAAAGAATTAATAATTTTGGTAACTGTATCTTCTTAGAAAATTGATTCCTTCTCTGTCTTTTTCCTAATTTGCATTTGAATTTGTGATTTGATCAACAACGTACGAAACCCTTTTAATACAATGAGCACCTTTGTACTATTAGCTAGATAGCTGCGCGTTATTTTTCTAATTAATTTGCTTTAAATTTGAAATTTAATCAAAAAGATACGAACACTTTTTTTTTTTTTTTTAAAAGAGAACTTATAAGTTCTTGGTACTATTTAGCCATGCTTTTTTACAAAGATAGTCCAAATTCAGGAAATACTTGGTATGGTTCATACTATCAACGGTGATTATTACTACTCAAGGGCCGTCATATATTTCTCATATTTCGCTAAATGTAAGTACTATTGGTATATTCTTTCCAAGCAAAAAGAAGTACGCATGTTTTTGTAATTTTTTTGATATTACTTATAAGAGGTTTTGGCATGTTTGGGCGCCCCTACATTATTGGCATATTGGCAAAATAATTCCTGATATTTTTTTTGGCAATTAGGTCCTTATATTTTAAAATATTTTGACAATTAACTCATTTTTATTTATTAATGTTAAAGTTTTTACAAAATTGAACATGTTTAAGTGAAAAAATTAGTATTCCATCGATACTAATTAGTTTGGAAGGAAAATAGAAAGAAATTTTGAAAGAAATTTTAAAATTTGAAAAATTTTATTTTCTTAAAAATTTTTTATATTATGTTGTTAATTGTAATTAATTTTAAGTTATTTTTTTCTCAATTCCAACTAGTACTATTAAAATATTGATTTTGACATTCAAAAATCTTGAAAATGCTCAATTTCATTCAATATTTTAATAATTACTTACAAAAAAGACTTAATTGCTAATATTTTTAAAACGTAGAGATTTAATTACTACTAAAAAATAACTCAGGTATCATTTTACCAATCTCAAATAATATAAGAGTCGTCATGTCAAAAATCATAGTTATTGTCACGACCCAAAACCTGGTCCAGTGGCAGAAGAGAAATTTCACAAAGATGAGAAATTCCTTGATTTATTTGAAAAGTATAAAAAGTTTTAGTTTTTTTTAAAAACGGTCCATTTAAATAAATTAATCAGAATTCTATCCCGTGAACCACTCCACAATTCGTATACATCATTAAACATAGACTGAATAATAATTAAAAATCACGAAGTCAAATAAAAGTCCAAGCATTACTATCATCCACAATAAAAGTCAAATACCATAATGGTATACATAAGTTCGCAGACAAAATAGAAAGCAGTAATCTTAGTTCAATGCTAATACAAGACCCAAACAATCCAAAACCAAGACGACAAACTTCTAGCATTACCAAGAGACGAACTACAATCAAGATGACCTCTTACTCCTCTTGATCACCAAGATCACACTGGACACTACCTGAGGAAGAAGGTAGGGAGGTGAGTATAAAATGTCCAGTAGGAAAAATAATTACCTCGATCGAAAATATTTTAGTGATGGGGAATTCCTGCATGGTTAGTTTAGTCCAAAATATACATATATATATATAATCCAAACCAGAAATCTATATATATATATAAAGCAGTGTAATCAAAACCATTCAATCCATATGCACATGACACAAATCAACCTATACCCATGAGCTCTCATTCTCTCATCTGTAAAAACCTAGGATGATGGCACTAAGTATGTCTAACAGCCTGCCTGATACCTAAGCCCATACCTGGAGGGGACACCTTGTGTCGCCGAGGGGCAACCGAATTGCCTACGCCTACCAAATAGGGAGGTAATCAGAAATAACAAAACTCCGCGCGAGTTTACAAACTTTCACCGATGGTGGGGCATGCAGCGCCATACTATAAACCCACGATGCTAACACGGTGCTCATGTATGATCCTATGACACGTGCAATACAGAACTGAAGTGTGAAAATAATCGTGCTCTGGTTTTTCAGTAAAATCAACGTACTAGGATTTTATAGAAAAATGGGCAGTATACTGCCCTATTTTTAATATACCCAAAATAACCTGCACTCAAAAAATTCCTAGAGCAATACGTATATATCTCATACAACCAATTCCCTTCACAGATATTCGAGAAACCAAAAATCACATTTGTTCTCATATGTTGTAGAAAATAAGTTTTATTCAAAAACGATATAAAATAGAGGTAATTGAGTCCCTACCTCGCTCAAATAGCAATACCACACTATCGAATCCTCAAGGTATCATTGACGATTGCCCGGAGGGTCGAGAATTAATTCTAAGCCCTCAATCGTCCTCTTGTAAAAAACTAACTTCTCACTGGAGCTTCAATTCCACAAACGGACTATTTCACTGAATTTCTAGCACCCAAAATAGCTAAGTTAGACATATAACTTGTCCAATTCGAGTTCGGGCCCACACCACACTGGTGGCACACAAAACGAGGCAAATCTCGACCGTCTGATCTCAATTTCCACCAAACATAGGCAATATATATATATATCAAACTTCTCCATTTTCCGAGTACAATCCAAAAATGACAACACAAACTCAATCCAACGGCTGGATCAAAAAGTCAAACTTAAACTCAAAATATCCAAAAATAGCTACTTTCAATTCGGGCAAAATGGGGTTAAGATATATATACCTTGATGATCCTTGAGACAAGACGAATCCAACGGGACTGGATGGAGGTCGAATAGTGGCCGGAATCGTCGCTGGTGACGAAAAAACCGAAACGGCAACTTGGAGGATTTCCGGCGTTGCAGACGACGGTGAAGCTTCGGCACGGTCTGGCGAGTCGACGCCGGTCGGTGGCGCAGGCGGATGACGGCTGGAGCAGCTCCTGCGGCAGCTCCTGCTTCTTCCAGCTGAGAAACGCAGAGAGAGAGAGAGAGAGAGAGAGAGAGAGAGAGAGAGAGAGAGAGAGATCGGGGGAGAAGAGAGAGAGAGAGAGAGAAAAGAAAGGGACAGGGCCGGACAGGGCACGTGGCCCTGTCTTATAGGGCTGTATAATTTTTTAAAAATTACATATAAGTCCCCAAATTTCAAATCTCTATTAATCTAGTCCCCCAAAAATTGTAATTTAATCCTTTTGCACAAAATTTTTGTAATTTAATCCCCACAATATTTTATCCAGAAAATTAGTAAATTATCCAAATTACCCTCCAAAAATCCGGTTTCTTACAGTTATAATGATCGATGGCATCTAGAAGCATGTTGTACCAATCAATAAACCTCTCCAAATACAAATTAACAGTAAAAGTAATTTATTGATAGTGAATGCTTATAGACAGGCTAATTGTTGCTAGACTTCCATTAAATTTGCGTTGTTTAATTCTGTTATGATATGATTTTTAAAAACTTATTCTATTACATACCACTAGCTAGTTAGGGGTGTTTAAAATCTTCGTTGATCCGATTTATCTAATATCTCTATTGTACAACGCAATATCACTTAATCGTGGGTTTAGAGTTCTCTTAAACCACGTTAATCGCACCACATGTATGTCCAATTGGCCAATTCCCAATTGGCCAGTTCATACAAATGCTTAAGATACTTTAGAGTAAATTTAGCATCTATTCTACCTTAATATACCAGACCTGTACGTTGTATGCCCTCGTGTTTTTTTTTTTGTCAAAGGTGGTATATTTATAACCACTTCTAAAAGAGTGCAATCTGTGGACTCGTAATCAAATGAAGACCATTCCTTTGTGCCGGCGTACAAGACTACATAGCCATGAAGGCATACTATTCTTCAACAGCCAAAGTATTTCAAGTGTACCCCCCACCCAAAAAAAAAAAAAAAATTTGCACATAGTTATGCCAAAAAAAATAAAAACAAAAACAAAACACACACACCAACCCATACATGCATACATACATGTTATAGCATAATAATTAACTCCACTAGCTATATCGTATAGGCTTCATAATTAGTCTTACATGCCCTTTTGAATTATTTCTCCAATGAGTGTAAGGAGTACAAAAAGCTAAAGAATCAGTTACAAGATTAACCACATGATAGATATGAGTGACCATAAAATCCATATTAGTAATGTACCTCAATGTTCTACACTAAGCTGATCTCCAATTGAAATGAACTTCAAGAGAACGGGCCAAAAGAAGAGAAACGACATAGACTAAATCACTATTTAACCAGAGACGCTTCCATCTATATTTTTAAGTGAAATCAATCGTATGAATCGCAGCTACTAATTCTGCCTCAAAAGTGTAACTAATTCCTAAAGGAATAGAGAAATATTCTCAAACAAACACTCTATGAGTCCGAAATACCCTTGAACACCTAGAAAAACTCGGTGGGTCATAAGCAGAATCGTCAATGTTGACCTTGACTTAGGACAGAAGAGGAGGTCTCCATATAACTTTAACAATGATTGGTGCCTTTTGAGGTCTACTTTTGACCTGGAGCTCTCATAAAATTAAGAGATCAATCATAGAGTTAGACATAGAGCCAGAAACTAGAGACTCGGCCTCTCTAATAAAACACCATAGAAGAACAAATGCTGAAGATATAAATAGCTTTTTATCTTCAAAAATTACCATATTCCGAAGATGCCATATAATCCAAAAAATAAAGACCAAACCAACTTTCCAAAAAGCTCGAAGTTGCGGGCCAAACGAGCAAAGTTGATCTCTATCCCAAAGATCTCTCACAAAGCCCTCTAGAAAGATTGGTGTATGAACTAAAGAGGATATGGCCGACCAATGCTACACAACAAAAGGGCAATCGACAAATAAATATGATGAGTCCTCAACTGAAAAATGATAGAAATAACAACAAGACGGAAGATAGAAATCTCACTTCATAAAGGAAGAAGCAGTAGGAAGCTGATCATGAAGAGTCCTCTAAAATAAAACCGACCTCGAAGGAGAGATAAAGGAAGACCAAATCTACTTTCCCCAAGAGCAAATGACTGGAGAACTAGAAAAAAGAAATAAAAACATCTGAACAGGTGACCTTACCATCTAAAGAAACCATCCAGCACAAAGAATCTTTGCATCTAAAATCACAACTGACTTAATAACAATTGCTATTCCCAGAAAACGATCTGTAAAAGCATAAGGAAGAGACTAACCTGAATCCATTAAAAAATCCTTAACCAAACTCTCTAAAGGAGGATTAAGAAATAAAGAAGAAGATACCAAATTAAACAGAGGGAAACTCAACCCATTATCAGTCCACAATTTGACTTTAGAATATCTTCTGACCAACCAACGAGATTCTTCACGAGGATCTTAACACAAAGGGCGAAGCCCAACCTAAATGGAGGATTTAATTTGAAATCTAAAATTTTCATTACTTCTAAAAAAACATGCTCAGAGATAAGAAAATAAATCAGAATCAACAGTCATCACTCTTTAAGCGAAATTTTTGAGAAGGGTTTTCTTGAGTAAGGATAAGTCACGAAGACCTAAACTACTCTTCTCTTTAGGCCGATAACATTTCCTACATGACACCTAGACCAACTTCTTTTAGAGAATAGAACCCGACAAAATAAAATTTTGAATTGCCTTTGTCATTTTACTTAGTAAAAAATTGGGTCATCTGTAAATCTGAAAAGAATAAAGAAGCAAACCATAGATCACAGATCTAACCAAAGCAAATCTGCCAGTAAAGGACAGAGATAATCCCATCCAATAATGAAATCGAGCTAATAAACTATTTATCTAAGGAATCAACCATTGCTGACGAGGAGCTCTTATAAATAAAAGAACCCCCAAGTAGTGCATTGACTCTCCACCTCGCTCCATACTACAAATAGAAAGTAAATCCTTAATTCTGGCAGGGGAAATTCCCTTACCAAAATAGATATTAGACTTCTCCTAATTATTCAGCTGACCCAAAAAGGACCTATACAACTCAAAAGCTGAATGAACAGCTCTTAGGTTCTTTGATGAAGCTTGACAGAAAATAAGAACATCATCCACATATAAAAAGTGGGTCAATGCACTCTTTCTATGAGGTAAAGAGATAGAATCAATAGCTCTTGTACTAAAAAGATGAGTTAAGTAACGACTCAAAAACTCCTCTACAAGGCAAAAAAATAGAGGGGAGAGAGGATCACCTTATCTGACCCTACAAAAGTGTGAAAAGAAACCGTGAGGGGCCCTATCTAGAAGGACAGAAATATGGGCAGAACTAAAGATAGCCGAGACCAAAGCAGTAAAGGTAGGCAAAAAACCAAAGGATCTGAGGACTTCTGGAACAAAAGACTAATGAATAAAGTCAAAAATCTTGTGAATGTCGATCTTTAAAGTAACATGACCACCGAAAGCCGAATTACTTAAAGAGTTAAAATACTCAGAGGCTCTCAAATACAATCACCCATCTGTGTACCTTGCACAAATACAAACTGATTCGAAGAGATAATTCAAGTACTAATAGGTCCCAGCCTAGTAGCAAGAATCTTGGTGATGTACTAGAAGAAGAAATTTCCCAAAGCAATAGGTCGAAATTGCTTAATTTTATTTGCCTCTGTAACCTTAGGAATACGTACTATAAAATTAGAATTAACACTAGGGAACATCTTACCGGTACGAAAAAGCTCTTGAACTGCCAAGACAAAATCATTACCCACAAAAGGTAAGCAATTACAGAAAAATCTCCCAGTGTAACCATCTGGGCCAGGAGCACTAGAAGGATCCATATCAAAAACAATGTTTCTAATTTCTTACTAAAGAGGAAGACTCATCAAGCAAGCATTATTATGATCAGTAACCAAAGTGGGAATATGCTCTCGAATAATGGAGAAGTAAGTTGATGAATGATTCGGCTCAGAAAACAAAGAAGCATAAAAATCAATGGCATAAGCTGCAATACGATTCGTATGAGTCACAATCTCATCGTTGATAATCAAAGACAAAGGCTCATTAACTTTACGTCTCTTAAGGGTTGCATGGTAAAAAGATGACTTACGATCCCTTCCTTCTATCCAATGAATATGACACTTATCTCTCAAAAAAGAATCATATAGAGTAAAGTATTATCTAGAGGAGCCAAAGCATCAGCCTATTCCCAAAAGATCTCCTTAGAAAAGCCATTTATTTACAACCTATTTTAAATTTTCGTAGCCCTATCTATAGCTACAGTAACTCTAGTAAACAAATTGCCAAAAACTTCCCAGTTGTAAGCCTGAAGAGAAGCTTTAAGGAGTTTGAGCTTCTACAAAAGACAAGGAGGTGAGGTAACCAGAAACCTGAGAAGACCAAATACTAGAAATCAAATCAAAGAAGGTGGGGTCATCTACCTAAACATTTTGAAAACGAAAAGGTCAAGGATGAGGTGCTCTCGAAGCCCTTCCAACCAGGAGAAAAGGATAATGATCTGAATATAGACGAGGCAATGTGCTACAAGACAAATTTGACTAGAGATCAATAAACCCAGATGTACATAAAGCTCTGTCTAAACGAGAGAGAACAAGACCTCTCGCTCTTCTACCAATCCTGATTTCTAGTGTCCAAATCAATAAGAGTAGAAGCACCTAAAAAATCGGTAAAGTCAAAATAAGAAGCGGAGTATGTAGTACCTGTTGTCTCATGAAAGCCGAGAATAGTATTAAAATCACCCAAAATACACTAAATAGAAACAATCATATCCAAAAGAGAACTCCAAAACTCCTTCCTAGAAAGAGAAGAGGAAGCACCATAAATAAAGGAATAACGAACTGTTAACATACCCACTATAACCTTAAGAGAGACATATTGAGTGTGATTACAAATAACTACTAGACTTTGAATTCTAATCAAAGCAACAACCCAAAAAGTAGGGGTGTCCACCTCATTAGTACAAACTAAAGACAAATCAAGACTAGTCCAAAAAAAGTTTGAAATGTCATCAAGAGTATAGAGTGGCTCAGCCAAACACACTAAATCCGGTTTATAACGAAGACAAAAGTCTCTAAGAGCTAATTGGGTACTCCTATTAGAAATACTTCTATAGTTCTAATAAATTACCTTTATTTGGAAACAAGTTGTTGTACAACCCGAGGGGGTAACATCGAAGTCAAAGACCTAATCCTTTTAAATGTTGCTCCCGTCCCACTAGAATTATCAGACACCTCTTGAAAAGAGTCATTCAGATCATTTTTACCAAAAAGAGCCACATCAACCCTTCTTTCTTGCTATAAATCATATTCAGGTCAAAGTCTTCTACAGATTTAGACTAGAGAGTTTTCCTGGAGAATCTAGAGAGTGAATAGAATTCTTAGAGCCATCAGGATCAGCCACCACCCAAAGATTTTGAGAAAACTTATTAGTCTCACTAACGTCATCAAAGTCCTGAATCTTCTTCTTTCCTTTTTCAGGTTAGACCTCATTGTTTTTCCCAAAAAAATTAACCAAAAGTGAAAAAGAATTCTTAGTGGACACCTCTATTGAATTAGTGATTAGTTCTTTAGTAGGAACAACACTAGATCAAACGACATGAGTAAGAATCTCTATAGCCTTGGGAGACTTGGTAAAAGGTCTATAAACTTGTTTATGAATTCTAGAACGTCCTCTAGTCATCTTGGAATCATCCTCAATAGAAGCTCCAATCTTTTTTTTTTCTTTGAAAAGACTCTTTTCTTTTAGATTTTAGGAAAATATCACCAATACTAATTAGTTTATGTCAAAATTAGAGTGAGATCATTTGAGACCAAAAAAAAAAGAAGCAATATATTCTCTATTTACGTATATTATTTATTTAATTTACACAATTAGTTATTATTTATTAAATGTAAATATAAGAGTCAAAACTGAGGCTTTAGTCAAATTTTACTAATAGAGGTGTTTATGTGAAGTTTGGAACTCAAGGAGTATTAGCATAAATATTTTTGGTCAAAGAATATTTTTGATAAAACACTAAACAGGTGGGTTTTTTTATAATATTATATATCCCTACATTATAATTCAGTTAAGAATTTTTTAAGGAAATTATTTGGTTAATAACTTTGATTAGCTAATTAATTAGTATATTAAAATTTGGTATGAATAAAAGGCGCGCTAATTAGATAAGCAAAATAACCACTCTATTGGTTATAACCACACATCCTCTCAATATGGTGGTTCAGAGTTCCAATTTCTAATACCCAAAAGTCAAAAAAAAAGTGATAATATCATGGACCAATGATTAAGACCTTTCTTTCATTTATTAGATCCATGATGCATTTTTGAATGTAGCTCCCTGCTGGTGAAAATTTACGTGGTGATGAATATTACAGCTTATCTTTTTAATTTATTTTTTAAATAACGAATTAAATTATGTTTAGCTTAAATGAAGTAAATTAAAATTAAGCATGTTCCCGTAAATATTCCCAAATCAGAATTTCTCAGAACTGTGTACCTTTCCCCCTTATTATTATTTTGTTTTTGGGTGGTTTCCTCTCTGGTGTTATTCTCTGCCACTCATTGTCGAATCTAAACAACTAAAAAGCTTGTAAGGAGTTAAGTTCACTTATATAGCTGTACATCATTTCCAGAAAAAAGTTATAAAAATAGAAAAACGATAATACAAAATATGTATATTACATACAAATTTAAGTCAATTGTGTATACACATCTATACATATATACATTTTATTATTTATTTATTTTTTAATGAAAAAAAAGGGGACAAAGCTGGCACCATCACTCCTCTAAAGACCTCAAGAGAACGGAATGGGGACTCTAATCATAAATCTCTCTGCCTTAGTCACAGCCCCATGGAATGAGTCGCAACCACTCCGACCACCTCCTCATGGGCTTTTATTTATCTTATTTGCTTACTGTTACTTTTGTAGAATTAATTACGGCCGGCTAGCTTCAGTTGTAGATTAAAGATAGACCATAACCAAAAAGAGAAAAAGAATTTTAAAAAAGAACATGATCCTCTCATGTAATGAAACTCCCGTACATAAAGGATCACTTTAATTTTGAGCCCATCCATTCACCTTTGAGGTGATTGTGGAAATAACTCGAACTCGGTCTACTTATAATTGCTTCATTTATTGTATTAGTGTGTGAGATCCACTCCTTTGGATTGAGTAAATATGTGTTGTTGGAACTGATTTTAATAAGCTAGCTATATATATAGATATACTTGTATATATTTTTTTAATTGAAACATATATTTGTATTTAACTCGTTAATTTCTACACAAATATGTAAAAATTTTCCGTTAATAAATATTTACTCATAAATCCTTTACTCAAAAAAAAATATTTACTCATGAAAAATTTCCTTAATAAATGGTATAACCATGCGAGAAATATTATAGATATTGACTGGTCTGCAAGAGCTGAGAAACTGACAACAACAATGGAAGAGAAATTATAACTGAACCTAATTCATAAATAAACATGCTGGCGCACATTTATATATATATATATATATATGTAGGTGGCCAATCTAATAGTTTTTTTTTTTACCGTATTTTTTTAAATATAAATATATATATATCCTCGTATTCGTGAGAAATTGGTATACATCAAGCTGAATTTTCATTATCAATAGGTTCACCTAACCACAATAGAAGAATTTCAAGTAAACTTTATTGTGCATACTAATTATAAGATTAGACACCGCTTAACTCATTCAAGAAAAACACAAATTGTTAACTCTTCTACTTTATTTTTTCGCTAAACCTTTTAACATAGATGAAAACTCCTAAATACTGTAATTTTAATTTGTTCTCACAATCAAAGAGTTTGAAGTAATTAATTAGCAATACATATACGTTACATAAACGATATATAAATATAGGTATATATATTGAGAAAAATATTTTTTCTAGCTGCGAATAAAATTAAAGCCTTTCAAAGAGTGCTAATTAATATTTTACTACTTTCTCTCAATCAATTGAGTTATATTAACAATATATATCGACATTGTTATTATTAATGACTCTAATTAATTAGAGTTAGTTATTTCAGTTAGGATGTTATGGAGGTTAAGACTGCAACTTAACCGATCAGAAGCTGTGAAAGGAATACACGTCAACAAACTTATAAGCCTAGCTCTAGAAGTGAGTTTATGTATTGTAGTATATAAAGAGAAGTTTGTATATACTTGTACTAATTATACTGCACGTTATTGAATACTCTGTTTTAGCTTTACTGGGTTTTGGGTGAGAGAAACGTGGAAGAACCGAGAGCTTGTGTTTGGTTACTGGGAAAGGCTCGGAAAGTGAGCTTGTAATTTGTACTCGACAGATTATAAGGCTGTGAGTCTTGAGTGTATAATCTTGGCCATATAGTGGATTCGACTAGGGATTGCAAGCTCCTGCTTGGATGTAGGGATTTCGCAAGAAAACCTGAACCAAGTAGATTGTGTGTTCTGTGTTTGATCAATTGGCTGTGCGAGAACTCGTTTCTTGAGAAATTATACGATCTAAAATAATACAGATATCTATACTATATTGTTACCCATGTATACAGAGTTAACACTATTCATCCTCTACAATATTCTTAGCTATTCCATATTTTACATTTCCTAACATTTGGTCCAGCCCCAAAATAGAACTATCAACTAATTTTAAAAACATGAATAGAAGTAGAGTCTTTATTCGAACTTCTTTTCAAATTGTGAAGCAATAACCCTCTCCGTCTCGGTCGCCCCCTCCCCCCATAAAAAAAGGAAGCAACAAGTTCTCTTTTTATTATTATTTTTGTTTTCCGGAATAAGCCACCAACTACTAATTAAGATAAACAGCAAAAAATCATCCTAAGGTTTGAGTGTTTTACACTTTAATCTCTGAAGTTTGAATTCTAAATAATATACTAAGATTAAGAATTTATGAAAATTAATACCTTGAATTGACTTTTTGAATAACTTTAATTGGTAAAAGAATATAATATTCTCAAAATTATAAAGAGAATAATAAGAATTAATCTAATTTTAAGAGAGGATATTATTATTTTTTCATTACTAAAATTGGCCAAAAACTCAATTTAGAGTATTTATTTTCTAAAATTCTTAATCTCAGAGAATAATTTTACAGAGTCTAAAATTTAAATTTAAATTACATAACACTCAAAATTCATGATATATATATATATATATATATATATAATTCTACCTTAATCTTATGTACACTATATATAATGGCCATCCACATGCTTGACTTTTCTTGAATAATATAGGATTTACATTATTAATATATCTTATCTTACCCTTGAAAAAAATATATTCTTTTACTGTTGGTATGGATTTTAGTCCTTGAACTAATACACATCATATGCCTCTAAATGGTTATTTTTTAGTAGAGAATATTATTATTTTTTTATTACTAAAATTGGCCAAAAACTCAATTTAGAGTATTTATTTTCTAAAATTCTTAATCTTAGAGAATAATTTTGCAAAGTCTAAAATTTAAGTTTAAATTGCATAACACTCAAAATTCATGATATATATATATATATATTTGTAATTCAACCTTAATCTTATGTACACTATATATAATCACCATCCACATGCATGACTTTTCATGAATAACATAGGATTTACATTATTAATATATCTTATCTTATCCTTGAAAAAAATATATTCGTATACTATTGGTATGGATTTTAGTCCTTGAACTAATACACATCATATGCCTCTAAATGGTTATATTTTGACCCATATTTGATGTATAGTATGGTCCATATAACTTTGAGAAAAACTATAGATAGACTTTTTGCCAAGGTCTTATGGGACACTGATATGGTACTTGTCAAATCCCCTTCAAGAATGAAATTAGAATAATAGATAATAATCAATAGAGTATTGTACTTCATTAAGAATAAGTGAGAGAGAAGAAGAAGGAGAAATGGAGAAAAGATAAGTAGGATTTTAGAGAATTATGGTGGCTTACCCTTTATATTTGAAAGAGGTAGTATTTATATCGATCTTATAGTCCTAAGATTGTTAAGGTTGGTGGCCACATGTCTCCTAGAATAGTGGAATATATCTCATCTAGAGGTGACAAAATGGGCAGGCCGGCCCGGCCCGCCCATCACGGGCTTTAGGGGGTGACCGGGCCGGGCCGGCTCGGCCTGGTCAAAATAAAATATAGTCCGGC
This sequence comes from Parasponia andersonii, assembly GCA_002914805.1. NCBI lineage: Eukaryota > Viridiplantae > Streptophyta > Magnoliopsida > Rosales > Cannabaceae > Trema > Trema andersonii. The sequence continues at coordinate 484,361 of JXTB01000187.1, read as the reverse complement.
CCGGGCCCGTTGGCCCGCCGGATGGGCCCGGGCCGGGCTTTTTGACAGGCCAAAACCGAGCCAGGCCGGGCCGGCCCGTACTCAGCCCGTTTTTTTTCTATTATTTGATTTTTTTTAACAACTTTTTTTAATCTGTTAAATTTAAACTTTTTATTTGAATTTTCATTTAAAAAAGTTGACAACATAAACTACATATGTTTTGTATTGTTAAAAAATTAATAATAATTAAATAGGATACTAAGAAAAATAATCAAACAAATAAATTTGAAATATTGAAATTTGATTTTATTGATGATCATTTATTACAATTCAAATTATTATTTGAAAAAAACTAGTATATCATTAATTATGACTTTATGAGTTTATGACTCATCATCATCATTCATATACAAGTTATTGAAATTTTTGGCCAATTCTTCATTACAAATACGAATAGTGTCTTGATTTCGCTTTGCCGCTTTTTCCCAATCTTTAATACATGTTAACACCTCAACCATTTCAGGAGTCAACGAAGTCCTCCGCTCATCTACTATCATCTTAGTTGTACTAACAGCAGACTTTGAAGAAATTGTGGACACTGGAATCGTTAAAACATCACGGGCTAATTGTGAATGCACCGGGAATCTTGGTTGACGCTTATGCCACCATTCCAAAACTTTGAAGTTCTCATCATTGGGGTCGATGTCAAAGTCTAGCTCAATATATTGAGTAAGATCAGAGGATTGTTGTGGATTTATTGGTGGTAGTAGTTGACTTGAACTTGATGATATTGATGATAAGCCACGACCATACCCTTGAGGACGAGAACTTACCATGCTCCAAAAAGACTTATTTTTTGACTGTTCTTCAGTTTCTTGTGGAGGAGTATGTTGTTGTTGATTACTGCCAAACTTAGTCTCATATATACTATACACTTCAAAAAATTTATCACGAGCATTTGTATATTCAATAGTATAGTCTATCTCAAAACATGTAGAAATGTAGCTAATTAAATTAGAAAGACTATTTAATTTACCCCTAGGATCTAAAATAAAAGCAAATGAATATAATAAAGGAATTGAAAACCAATATTTCAAAAATACTTCTTATATACGTTTTATAATTGGTTCAAATATAGGGTCACATCTTGCCTTACAAAATATTTCAGTAATAAAAAAAATATGACGTAAAATAATTGGAGAAGTAGGATAATAAATACCAGATAATACAATAGTAGCTTCATGAAAAACGTCTAAAAATTGTACAAATTTTTCACAAATGAACCAATCTTCATCTTTCAATACTAATGAACCTATTTTTGAATTGTAAAACATAGTAATTGGAATTTTATATAGTAATGTATTTTTCAACATTAAATAAGTGGAATTCCACCTTACAGGCATGTCAACTTAGAATTTTCTTGGTTTTAATCTTTGAGCTATGCAATATCTTTTAAATTCAGCAATGCGTGGATTAGAAGCATGAATATAAGCAATAGCAGATCGGATATTTTCAACATATACACTTATAACATCCATACCTGATTTGACAATAAGGTTGATGATGTGACATGCACAACATTGATGCAGTAAGAATCCTCCAGTGTATGAACTTACCAAATTGCTAAGTAATTTTATGGCCTTTGTATTTGCGGTAACATTATCTAAAGTGATAGAGATAATGCGATTCGCTATGCCATATTCTTCAACAACATTTAAAATTCTATCTCTAATAATTTCAGCAGTATATTTATTATCAACGACTCGAAAACCAATTATTCTTTTTTGCATTATCCATCTAGAATCTAAATAATGTGCAACTACACTTAAATAATCTTGTTTAGAATTAGCACCCCAAATATCAGATGTCAATGCAATACAAAAGTTTAATGAAGTTAATTCAGATATTAAATCTTTACGCATATTTTCATAAGCTTTAATCAAATCACTCTTAGTAGTATTTCTAGAAACTCTTTTAAAGTTTGGATAATAAGATCTTCTAATATGATCTTCATAGCTATTGCAATCACCAAAACCTAATGGTAAATCTTTTATAGCAATTAAACGTGCTAGAGATTCCCTAGCTACTAAAGGATCATAGTTCCAAGAACTTACCGAACATCCTTATTGAGTTGAAGAGTTGATTGAGTAGGCTCCTTGTTATTTTTGTGTTTTTTGACACATACATCACTATGTCTATTCAAATGAGTGGTCCCGCTAGATGGTTTAGCAGTTAATAATTTCTTACAATATTTACATCTTGCCATTTTTGTCTTCTTACCATCAGCCTCATCTTTGAATTCTGGATCGAAATGGTCCCATACATTGGAAGTTGTCATTGCACGTTTGGAGGTCGTGCTTGCACTCGGCGAACAACTATCTTGAAATTGTGAACAATTTCTACTAGTATTTGGATTAGTTTGTATTTCGGGGACTTGGTCACACTCTTCAACTATGCGAATTTGGTCGTCATCCAATTCCAAATCAATAGGGATATTTTTTGACATATCCATATCCTATATTAAAAATATAGATATTAAAATTATACACAACTATAAATAAATCGAAATTACAAATATAGATATTCTTCCAACTTAATTGTAAACAATAACAAATTACAAATAAATTGAAATTTAAAATATAATATTTTAATAAACTTCTACTAACTTAATTGTAAACTACTACAAATTAATTGAAATTAAAAATTTAATATTGTAATAAACATTCTAATTTCTACTAACTTTATTGTAAATAACTATAAATTACAAATTAATTGAATATATATTTAATAAATTTTCTACTACTAATTTAATTGTAAACTATTAAAAATTAAAAATTTATTGAAATTTAAAATATAATATTCTAATAAATTTTCTACAAACTACAAACTAATGAATTACTATCTTAATTGTAAAAAATTACAATTGAATTAAAATTAAAAATAAAGTCTTGTAGAACTACTAAGTTACTAACTACTTAACTAGTAACTACAAACTACTAACTATTATACTAGTAATAATAGTAAACAACTAAATATACTACAAATTAAATAAATTAAAAAGATAATTATGATAAATAAATTAAATCGTACCTTCAATTAAGCTTTATGAATTGTGGAGTGTTTGGACTTTAGAGACTATAAAATATAATTACTAATAATTAGTAAATAGTAGTTAGATAAGAGAGAAAAAAATAAAATTAAGAATATAATTAGAGATTTAGAGAGAAAGAATGAGAAAATAAGAGAGTATTTGAAAATTGTAAGTATGAAAAAAGAGTGGAGAGTGTAGGGTATTTATAGTGTTAGAAATTTTTTTTTTTAATTTTAAAAAATAGTTAAAAAAAAAACATATAAATCCAACGGTAATGTTACTGTTGGAATTTGGAAATTATAACATTGAAACTTGAAAACAAAGGGCCCAGAACTCGTCTGGGCCCTTTCTCTTTTTTTTTTTTTAAATTTCAGGGCCCAGATTCTGGGCCCGAAAAAAAAAAAACGGGTCGGGCCAGCCCGCCGAGCCGTGATACCCAAGCCCAGCCCGGCCTTACCCCTAGGGCCGGGCTTGGCCCGGGCCCTAAATGTACCGAGCCGGCCCGTTGGGCCCGACCCGAATTGCCACCTTTAATCTCATCTATCTCTTATACAGAAAGAGATAGGTAAGAATCCACGTTATATTATATGCGCATATGACGCTTGAGTTACAACTGTAAAATATACTTAAGAGATATTCTATGTGGTGAGGTTATTTTGTAATTGACCCCATAGACGATGTATTTGTACTTGGAATGCACGAATTATCAAGCGATGGAAATTTTTTCTTTCTGTATATTAATTGTGTATATCAAACATAGTTTTGCACAATATAAGAAAAGAAAAAAAACACTGTAAAGAAAATAATAAACAACCGTGTATTTTATATGGAACTAATTTGTAAATAATTGGTGAGGGGTTTAGTGATCCTAGCCTATAAATAGTGGCCTTATTCCTTCTTTCTATTCATCCTAGAGAAGTGAGAAATACCAAGTATAGTGAGAGTAAAATAGAAAGATTTTATTCTTGAGAGTTAAGAGAAAAACACAGTTTTTTTTAGGTGTATTTGAGGTCTGGGTATGAAGAGTGCTGAGTGAGTGTTTATAAACACTTGAAAAGATTTTTTTTCTTCCTATAGTGAAGATCTGCAGGTTCCGTAGATGTAACTAAATTGGTGAACTGCGATAATTTTGTGTATCATGTGTTTACTTTTTTTTCATATTTATTTTATTATCTCTTCCACTATTGTGCGTTTATTGAGAAGGTTATTCCCTAACAACTGGTACCGGAGTTAAGGTTTGATTTAGTGGGAGCGATAGCCAGAGTTGAAGGATCAGGACCCAGAATTGACAAGTTCGATGGTACAAACTTCTCGTACTAGAGATTGCAGATCATTGATCATCTATATAGTAAAATATTACATCAGCCTGTATCAGAGAAAAAAAACTCTAGAAGATAGAGAATGATGACTGGGAACTCCTTGATCGATAAGTGTTAAGTTTAATTCGATTGACGCTAACAAAGAATATTGCTCATAATGTAGCATAGGCAAAAACTATAGCAAAGATAATATGCATCCTATCAACACATATTAATAAGTTCAACACGATCGTTTCTCAGTTCACGTCTGTCGAAATTAATTTCGACGATGAAGTTCGTGCTCTAATTCTTCTAGCATCTCTACCAAACAGCTAAAAACCAATGAGGGCTATGGTTAGCAATTCTGTAGGCAAAGAAAAGCTACAATTCAATGATGTTAGAGACCGAGTTTTAGTGGAATAAGTTCACAGGATTGATTCAGGTGAAGGCTCATCATCAAGTTCTACCCTAAATCTCGAGAACAAGGTAGGAGCAGCGAGAAGAGTTCTAACCAGGGTCGTGGTAGGTTCATATCCAGGAATAGCTGAGACAAGTTTAGATCCAGAAAAAAATAGGAATGCTGGAACAGTGGCAAGACTGGTCACATAAAGAAGAATTGCAGAACACCAAAAAGAGATGATAATAGAAATAACAGTGCTAATGCTACAAGTTAAGAGGTACAAGATGCTTTACTATTATCTATTGATAGTTTTATTGACTCTTGGATCTTAAACTCTGGAGCTTAATTTCATACTACTACACACCGTGATGTGTCACGACCCAAAACCCGAGTCAGTGGCAGAAGAGGAATTTCACAAAGGTGGGAAATTTCTTGATTTATTTGAAAAGTGTCAAAAATCCTAATTTTTATAAAATGGTCCATTTAAATAAAATAACTAGAATTCCATCCTGTGAACCACTCCCACAGTTCGTATACACCATTAAATATAGACCGAATAATAATTGAAAAACGTGAACTCAAACGTAAATCCAAGCATCACCATCATCCATAACAAAAGTTAAATACCAGAATGGCATATACAAGTTTACAGACAAAATAGAAAGCAGTAATCTTGGTTCAATGCTAATACAAAACTCAAATAGTCCAAAGACTACGACAACAAACTCCTAGCATTTCCAAGAGACGAACTGCAATCCAGATGACTTCTTACTTCTCTTGATCACCAAGATCGCACTGGACACCACCTGAGGAGGAAGGTAGGGGGTGAGCATAAAATGCCCAGTAGGAAAAACCTTTACCTTGATCGAAAACATTTTAGTGATGGAGAATTCCTGCATGGTTAGTTTAGTCCAAAATATACATATATATATATATATAATCCAAACTAGAAATCTATATATATATATAAAAAGCAGTGTAATCAAAACCATTCAATCTATATGCACATGACACAAATCAACCTATACCCATGAGCTCTCATCTGTAGAAACCTAGGATGATGGCACTAAGTATGTCTAATAGCCTGTCTGATACCTAAGCCCATACCCGGAGGGGATACCCTGTGTCGCCTACCAAACCTGGAGGGGCAACCGAATTGCCTACGCCTACCAAATAGAGAGGTAATCAGAAATAACAAAATCCTGCGCGAGTTTACAAACTTTCACCGATGGTGGGGCATGCAGCGCCACACTATAAACCTACGATACTAACACGGTGCTCATGTATGATCCTATGACACGTGCAATACAGAACTGAAGTGTGAAAATAATCGTACTCTGGTTTTTCGATAAAATCAGCATACTAGGTTTTTATAGAAAAATGGACAGCATAACGACACTATTTTTAATATATCCAAAATAACCTGCACTCAGAAAATTCTTATAGTAATACAGTATATTTATCTCATACAATAAATTCTCATCACAGACATTTAAATAGTCTAAAAATCACATTTATTCTTATATGTTACAGAAAGTAAGTTTTATACGAAACAATATAAAACAGAGGTAATTGAGTCCCTACCTCGCTCGAATAGTAATACCGCTATCGAATCCTCAAGGTGTCGTTGACAATTGCCCGAATGGTCAGGAACCAATTCCAAGCCCTCGATCGTCCTCTTGCGAAAAATCAACTTCTCACCTGAGCTTCAGTTCTACAAACAAAACTCTTCACTGAATTCCTAGCACCCAAAATAGGTAGGTTAGACATATAACTTGTCCAATTTGGGTCTGAGCCCACACCGGGCTGGTGGTATGCAAAACGAGATAAATCTCGACCGTCCAATCTCGATTTCCATGCTGGTTACCAAATATAGGCTATATATATCAAACTTCTCCATTTTCCGAGTACAATCCAAAAATGACAACAAAAACACAATCCAATGGCCGGATTAAAAAGTTAAACTTAAACTCGAAATACCCAAAAATGGCAACTTTCAATCCGGACAAAATAGGATTGAGATATATATACCTTGATGATCCTTGAGACGAGACAAATCCAACGGGACTGGTTAGAGGTTGAACGGTGGCCGGAATCGTCACCGGTGATGAAAAAGTCGATTCGGCCTTTTGGCAGATTTCTGGCATTGCAGGCGACGACGGCAGCTGGCGAGGGGCGGTGGAGCTTCGGTGCAGCTAGGCGAGTCGACGCCGGTCGGTGCCGTGGGCAGACGGTGGCTGGGGGCGGCTCGGCGGCTTGGCTGAGAAACGCAGAGAGAGAGAGAGAGAGAGAGAGAGAGAGAGGGAGAAGAGAGAGAAGAGAGAGAGAGAGAAATGAATGAACAGGCCACGTGGCCTATTTTGAATGGGCTGTGCAATTTTTCAAAAATTGCACATAAGTCCTCAAAATTTCAAATCTCTATCAATCTAGTCCCCAAAAAATTACAATTTAGTCCTTCTGCACAAAACTTTTACAAATTAATCCCCACAATATTATATCCAGAAAATTGGTAAAATGTCCAAATTACCCTCGAAAATTCTGGGTTTTTACATTCTCCCCTCCTTATAAGAATTTCGTCCCAAAATTCAAAATACAAGTCAAGGTTTATATCACAATACAACTTCTAACTGAAAGTTAAATTTAATGAGGGTACTTCTCGTGCATCTCTGTCTCGAATTCCCAAGTAGCCTCTTTTTCTTTGTGATGTTCCCAAAGCACCTTGACAAGTGGAATCTCTCTGTTGTGAAGCACCTTCAACTCCCTAGCCAACAAGCGAACTGGCTGCTCTTTATAGGACACATCTTCTTGGATCGGTATATGCACATATTGAACAACATGAGATGAGTCCGGCATCTACTTCTTTAACATCGATACATGAAACACATTATGCACGTGACCCAGCTATGCAGGTAGATTCAAGCGATATGCCACTGGTCTAATGCTCTCGGTGATCTCAAAGGGACCAATATACCTTGGAGCAAGCTTACCCTTTACCCCAAACCTTGTCACACCTCCCCTTGGAGTCACTTTCAAGAATATGGAATCACTAGTATCGAATTCTACCTCACGCCTCTTCGGGTCAACATAACTCTTCTGACGACTCTGAATCTCCTTGAGTCTCTTTTGGATACCCTTGATCTTCTCAGTAGTCTCTTCAATCAACTCAGGTCCAAGAGTAACACGCTCTTCAGGTTCTGCCTAACACAAAGGCGATCTGTATAGCCTCCCATATAACACTTCATATGGAGCCACACCCACACTGGTCTGGTAACTGTTGTTATAAGCAAATTCCACCAAAGGAAGATGATCATCCCAGTTCCCACCAAAGTCCAATATGCAACAACGTAGCTTGTCCTCAAGAATCTGAATGGTCCTTTCCGAATGATCGTCTGTCTCAGGATGGTGAGCTATACTAATATCCAACTGCATACCAAATGCTTTCTGTAAGGCTCTCCAAAACTTAGAAGTGAACCTTGGATCTCTATTAGATACTATACTTGAAGGCACACCATGCAAGCGTATGATTTTCTCCACATACAGTCTACTGAACTTAGTAAGAGAGTAATCCATTCGGATCGGTATAAAGTGCGCACTCTTCATCATCCGATCGACTACCACCCAAACTGCATCATTCTTCCTCAAGGTCCTCGACAAACTGGTCACGAAGTCCATCGTGATCTTGTCCCACTTCCATTCCGGAATTGGTAATGGCTGAAGTAATCTAGCTGGCCTCTGGTGTTCAGCCTTGACTTAGTTGACAAGTCCAACACTTAGTCACAAAGGTAGCTACATCCTTCTTCATCCCTTTCCACCAATACTACTGCTTCCAGTCCCAGTACATCTTGGTACTACCCTGATGTACTATGAACCTTGATTTATGAGCCTCAATTAGAATAGTTTCTTGAAGATTAGTGTCATCAGTTATAGCCAACTTCCCACTAAAAAGCAAAAATCCTTCTCTGTTAGTACTCCAACCATCTAACTGCTTACCATTTTGTAGCCAGTTCCAGATTTTCCTCAACTCCCTGTCTTGCCACTAACTCTGCTGGACAGTCTGGAGAAGAGATGGTGAAAGCACAATGTTGCTCAGGCAAGCAACCCCTTCATTCTCGAAGTATTGCAAGTTGTAATCACCAATCGCAACTGAGTTCTTCTAGTCTTCAAATACTAGTGCAGCTAGTGCACCATGAGGCTTCCTATTCAGTGCATCAGCTACAACATTGGCTTTACTAGGATGATACTATAGGTCTAAGTCATAATCCTCTATATACTCAACTCATCTTCGCTGTCTCAAGTTCAAATCCTTCTGGGTAAAGAGATACTTCAAACTTTTATGATTGGAGTATGTTTTGAACTTTACACCATACAATTAACATCGCCAAATCTTCAAGGCAAAGATCACTGCTGCAAGCTCCAGATCATGGGTGGGATAGTTCCTCTCATGTGGCTTCAACTGACGAGAAGCATAAGCTATAACTCGACCATTCTGCATCAAGACACATCCCAAACCCATCTTCGAAGCATCGGTATACACATCATAAGGCTCGTTACTGTTAGGAATAGTAAGAACAGGTGTTGTGGTTAAACTTTCCTTCAATCTGACAAAAGCTTCTTCATTTTCGTGATCCCAAACAAACTTGACATCCTTCCTGGTCAACTTCGTCAAAGGCAAAGCAATCCTTGAGAAATCTTGCACAAAACGACGGTAATAGCCTGCCAAACCAAGGAAACTACGTACCTTCGTCACATTTCTCAGTCTTTCCCACTCCAGAACAGCCTCGATCTTAGCAGAATCAACTGAAATACCTCCGTGAGAAATCACATACCCCAAGAACTGCACTTCTGACATCCAAAAGTCACACTTCGATTTCTTGGCGTACAACTGATGATCTCTCAGGGTCTTGAGTACTATCTCTAGATGTTCGGCATGCTCTTCTCGAGTCTTGGAATACACTAGGATGTCATCGATGAACATAATCACAAAACGATCCAAAAACGGCCTGAAGATCCGATTCATGAGATCCATAAAAGCTACAGGAGCATTTGTCAAACTAAACGGTATCACCAGAAACTCAAAATGATCATATCGAGTTCTGAATGTTGTCTTAGGTATATCATCCTCCCTTATCTTCAATTGATGATAACTAGATCTCAAATCGATCTTAGAAAAGAACATTGAACCACCGAGTTGATCAAATAACTCATCTATCCTTGGCAAAGGATATTTGTTCCTTACTGTTAACTGGTTCAACTTCTTATAGTCCACACAAAGTCTCAATGAACCATCAACTTTCTTCGCAAACAAAATAGGAGCACCCCAAGGAGAAGTGCTACTGCGAATAAAGCCCTTAGAAAGAAAATCATCCAATTGTTCTCTTAATTCTTCCATCTTAGCAGGTGCCATGCGATAGGTTGGATTAGAAACTGTCTGAGCTCCAAGAACTAGTTCAATACAGAACTCGATCTCCCTATCTGGTGGTAACCCTGGTAAGTCTTCAAGAAACACCTTTGAATACTCACACACTACCGGAATCCATAGGTCTTGATCATCTATCCTTACCTCGCCATCTATGGCAAAGTAGTTCCCATAACACTCAAGTTTCTTTCTTCCACCCATGCACGCTTTCAGAACAGGACTAGGCTTAAACAAACTCATCCCAGTCTGATAGACAATAGGATATCCATCACTAGGAAAAAGAGTCACCCACTTCGTACGACAGTACACAATCGCTCAATATTTCGACAGCCAATCCATACCGAGTATTGCACTGTATTGTCCCATCGGCAACATAATCAAATTAGCAAGAAGCTTCCTATCACCAATCACAACCCAACAAGACTTACACCCTAGACACATCGGCCACTCCTCCCATAGGTGTACCCAACGTCAATACATAATCCAAATCAGAAAATTCTAACCCCAATAGTTGAGCAAACAATAAGGATATGAATGAATGGGATGCACCAGTTTCAAACAAGACATGTGCCCAAGAGTGTGAAATAAGGAACAATATCCCAGTCGGTGCGATCTTGAGTGTTGTCTGTCCCAGTAAAAGTATAGGTTTAGCTAGTCACCTTCCCTTTCTCTTTGTTACTCCTTCCTTGGCTAGGTCGGCTACTGTTAGATCCTGGACCACTACTGCTATATCCATGCCTACCTTGACTCCCTGAGGCCTGAGGAGTCTGAATGTTCTGAGTAAAATCCTGAGGGTGGTACTGATGCTGATAAGGTTGAGGGGAAATAAAAGCCTACGAAGCACCTTGTGACTGTTGCAGCCTCACTTGAGTATTCTGATAAGAAATAAAACCAGACTGGCTCCTCTGCGAACCTCTTTGAGAAAGAGGAGATTTCTGCAGACGGTTGGGACACTCCTTCTTCCAATGACCCGGCTGGTTACAAACAAAACATCCTCCATATGGACTACCTCTATCAACCCCTGAAGAACCATTGCTATTCGAGCTCCTACTGCTCGGAGTACCCTGGGCTGACCACTGCCCCTGGTTCCTTCTGGTGGCTTTTCTATCATTACCTCTCCGTTGGTTCCTCCTGGAATCCAATCCTTCTTCGATGGCCTCTGCCCGCTGGGCAGCCACTGCAATCTCAAAAAGAGTACAAAAGGTCTGAGTACCAATCCTGTTGAAAATGTCCGGTTCAGACAACTCCTGGACTTGGTAACTCAGTATTTCTCACTCGTACCCGGTCCAAGAGCAACACTTACCAACTCAGTGATCTCTATCAGGTACTCATTCACCGTTCTGTTATCTTGAATCAAAATCTCAAATCGGTTCACAACTTTATCCTGTTGATCCTCATCGGCATACTGGGCCTTGAAAATCCATTCAAAGTCTTCCCAAGTCAGACCCACTATATTTTGCTTCTATTCTACTGTCTCCCACCAACGAATGGCACTCCCCGTCAAACAGGTAACAGCAAACACAACCCAAAATTCAACCGGAGTACCAAGGGCTCGAAAGTGCCTCTCTATCTCACGTAACCAAGCAATTGTCGTGAGAGCTTCTGGTCTACTATCAAACTGCCTTGGCTGGAGACGCATGAACTGCTGGAGATGATAAGCCTGATCTAACTGACGTTCCCTCGAAACTGGAGGCTGATAGTCTGGATTGCTCATCTGGGCGAATGCCTGCTATATTCTCTCAATCAGATGAGTGAAATCCAGACGAGGAGGTTCGGCACCCAACTGATGTCTCGGAACTCTTCTAGGAGGCATCCTTACTAGTCTGAAACAATATGTCAAACTGTTTATGAGATAATGATGCATGCTTGTCATAAAAATAACTTCAATCTAGTTTAATAGTGATACGTCCGAGCTGTTAAACTCAAAGCTCTGATACCATAAATTTCTGTCACGACCCAAAACTCGGGCCAGTGGCAGAAAGGGAATTTCACAAAAATGGGAAATTTCTTGATTTATTTGAAAAGTGTCAAAAGTTCTAGTTTTTATAAAACGGTCCATTTAAATAAAATAACTGGAATTCCATCCTGTGAACCACTCCCACAGTTCGTATACACCATTAAACATAGACCGAATAATAATTGAAAAATGTGAACTCAAATATAAATCTAAGCATCACCATCATCCACAACAAAAGTTAAATACCAGAATGGCATACAAAAGTTCACAGACAAAATAGAAAATAGTAATCTTAGTTCAATGCTAATACAAAACCCAAATAGTCTAAAGACTACGACAACAAACTCCTAGCATTTCCAATAGACGAACTATAATCCAGATGATCTCTTACTCCTCTTGATCACCAAGATCGCACTGTACACTATCTCAGAAGGAATGTAGGGGGGTGAGCATAAAATATCCAGTAGGAAAAACCATTACCTCGATCGAAAATATTTTAGTAATGGGGAATTCCTGCATGGTTAGTTTAGTCCAAAACATCCAAATATATATATAATCCAAACCGGAAATCCATATATNCATCCTCTCATCTGTGGAAACCCAGGATGATGGCACTAAGTATGCCTAACAGCCTATCTGATACCTAAGCCTATACCCGAAGGGGACACCAGTGTGTCGCCTACCAAACCTAGAAGGGCAACCGAATTGCCTAAGCCTACCAAATGGGGAGGTAATGAGAAGTAAGAAAACCCCGCGCGAGTTTACAGACTTTCACTGACGGTAGGACACGCAGCGCCACACTGTAAACCCACGATGCTAACACAATGCTCATGTATGATCCTATGACACTTGCAATACAGAACTGAAGTGTGAAAATAATCGTGCTCTGGTTTTTCGTTAAAATCAGCATACTAGGTTTTTATAGAAAAACGGACAGCATAACGGCCCTATTTTTGATATACCCAAAATAACCTGCACTTAGAAAATTCTTAGAGCAATACAGTATATATCTCATACAATAAATTCCCATCACAGACATTTAAATAGTCTAAAAATTACGTTTATTCTTCTATGTTGCAGAAAATAAGTTTTATATGAAAGGATATAAAACAGAGGTAATTGAGTCCCTACCTCGCTCGAATAGTAATCCCACGCTATCGAATCTTCAAGATATCGTTGACGATCGCCTGGAGGGTCGGGAACCAATTCCAAGCCCTCGATCATCCTCTTGCGAAAAATCAACTTCTCACCGGAGCTTCAATTCCATAAACGAAACTCTTTACTAAATTCCTAGCATCCAAAATCGCTAAGTTAGACATATAACTTGTCCAATTCGGGTCCGAGCTTACACCAGGCTGGTGGCACGCAAAACGAGATAAATCTTGACCGTCCAATCTCGATTTCCGTGCTGGTTACCAAACATAGGCTATTTATATATCAAACTTCTCTATTTTCTGAGTACACTCAAAAAATGACAACAAAAACACAATCTAATAGCCGGATTAAAAAGTCAAACTTAAACTCGAAATACCCAAAAATGGCAACTTTCAATCCGGGCAAAATGGGGTTGAGATATATATATACCTTGATGATCCTTGAGACGAGACGAATCCAACGGGACTGGTTGGAGGTCGAACGGTGGCCGAAATCGTCGCCGGTGACGAAAAAACCGATTCGGTCTCTTAGCGGATTTCCGGCGTTGCAGGCGATGGCAGCGGCTAACGAGGGGCGGTAGAGCTTCAGCATGGCCTGGTGAGTCAATGCCAGTCGGTGGCGTGGGCGGATAGTGGCTGGCGGCGGCTCGGCGACTTCCTCTAGTGGTGCGGCTGAGAAACGCAGAGAGAGAAAGAGAGATCGGGGGAGAAGAGAGAGAAATGAGTGAACAGGCCACGTGGCCTATTTTGAATGGATTGTGCAATTTTTCGAAAATTGCACATAAGTCCCCAAAATTTTAAATCTCTATCAATCTTTTCCTCCAAATATTGCAATTTAGTCCCTCAGCAACAAATTTTGCAAATTAGGCCCCACAATATTATATTCGGAAAATTGGTAAAATGTCTAAATTACCTTGAAAAATTCTGAGTTTTTACATGATGTATTGGAAAATTAGATCGCTTGTAATTACGAAAAGGTTTATCTAGCTGATAGGGAACCTTTAGATATTGTTGGTATGGGTGATATCTGTCTTAAGATGTCAAACGGATCGATATGGAAAATCCAAAAGGCGAGGAATGTACCAAAGTTAATGCAGAATCTTATATCAGTAGGATAACTTGATGATGACGACCATAATTTGACCTATTTTGATGGCTCATAGAAGGTTAGCAAAAGAGCCATGATTGTTATTCGAGGAAATAAAACTGAAACTCTTTACATGGCTTCCAGTTGCAAAGATATATTGGCGACTATCAATATTGGTATTGATTCAAATATATGGTATTGTAGACTTAGGCATATGAGTGAGAAGGGAATGAAGGTAATGTTGTTAAAAAGAAAGCTACCAGAGCTGAAGTCAGTTGAGCATAGTCTGTGCGAAATCTGTATCTTTGGCAAGCGGAAAATGTTGAGCATTTTGAAAGGCATAAGAGAATTGAAAGCAGCAAAGTTAGAGCTAGTTCATACAGATATGTAGGGACCATCTTCTGTGACATGTCGTGGAGGCTCAAAGTATTATGTCACTTTCATTGATGATTCAAGCTGAAAGATATGTGTTTATTTCCTGAAAAATAAATCTGATGTTTATGATATCTTTAAAAAGTGGAAGGCCATGGTAGAAAATGAAACTAATCTGAAAGTAAAATATTTGTAGTTTGATAATAGAGGAGAATATGATGATGATAATTTCAAGAGGTATTGTGCCAATAATAGAATCAAATTTGGGAAAACTATTCTAAGAAAATCTTAACAGAATGGTGTTACTGAAAGAATGAATAGAACTACGAATGAACATGCTAGAAACATGAGGTTGTACACAGGATTGCCAAAGATATTTTGGGCCAATATAGTTAACACCGTTGCATATCTTATCAATAGCGGACCATTAATACCATTAGACTTTAGAATACCAAAAGAGGTTTAGAGTAATAAAGAGGTAAATCTTTCTTTCCTGAAAGTGTTTAGTTGTTTGTCATATGTTCATATTGACCATGCTAGTAGAAGTAAACTTGATCTCAAATTTAAGAAGTATTTCTTTATTGGTTATGGTGATTCTGAGTTTGATTATCGTTTCTGGGATGACTAAAATCAGAAGATCATCAGAAGCGGGGATATTATATTCAATGAGGATCTGATGTACAAAGACAGATTGGACCCTAGAGCTAATGGTACATGTCCTAAAGTCAAGAAGTTGGAGGAAATTCCATTGTATGACATCTAGTAAATAAGATAAAGGCTAATAGTGACTAAAAAGATCAAGAAGCTATAGCACTAGTGGTAGAGCCACAAACCCTAGTAGCTGAACTCAGAAGATCTTCTAGAATATTCCAACCTCTTCAGAGATATTCCCCCTATATTACATTACATTCTGTTGACTGATAAAGGCGAGCCAAAGACATATGACGAAATAGTGCAGAATGATGATTCAACTAAGTGAGAGTTAGCCATGAAAGATAAGATGAATTCATTGGCATCCAATCAGAGATAGGAGTTGGTAGAACTACCAGAAAGAAAAAAGGTATTACACAATAAGTATGTATACCGAATAAAAGAAGAATATGATGGTAGTAAGTGGTAGAAGGCAAGGCTTATTATCAAAGGCTTTCGACAGAAGGAAAGCATCGACTACCCAAGATTTTCTCTCCAGTGATTAAATTGACCACTATTAGTACAATACTTGGGTTAGTAGCTAAAGAAGACTTGTATCTAGAGCAATTAGATGCAAAGACAGCATTTCTTCATGATAACTTAGAGGAAAAAATTTACATGAAGTAGCCATAAGATTTTGAAATATAAGGGAATGAGAAAATAGTATGCAAACTTCAGAACAGCCTATATAGCCTAAAATAGGTTCGAAGACAGTGTTACAAGAAGTTCGATGTATTTATGAATAATAATGGTTACTTATAGTGCCAATTAGATCACTGTTGTTATGTGAAGAAGTTTGGCAATTCCTATATTATTCTACTTTTATATATAGATGATATGTTGATTGCTAGAGCTAGTAGGAAGAAAATTGATAAACTCAAGAGAGAATCATCCAAGGAGTTTCCTATGAAAGACCTAGGAGTTACAAAACAAATCCTTGGGATGAGGATTTATAGAGCAAATAGAGTTTTGAAGCTATCTCAAGAGGAGTATGTAGAAAAGGTACTTAGCAGATTCAACATACATGAAGCAAATTCTGTGAGTATCCCTCTGACTAGTCACTTTAAACTAACCAAGGAGTAGGTACCCTAAATTGAGCAGGAACGAGCTTACATAGCTAAGGTACCTTATTCTTCTACTATTGGTAGCTTTATGTATGCCATGGTGTGTACCAGACTGGATATAGTATATGTAGTAGGAGTTGTGAGTCGATATATGAGCAATCCGAGACAATAACACTGAGAAGCAGTAAAATGGATTCTCAGGTACTTGAGAGGTACCAGTAATATAGCCTTATGCTTTGGAAAGTTTGGTTTCGGTCTACATGGATATGTTGATGCTGACATAGTTGGTGTATAGATGGCGAAAAAAGTAACACTAGATATGTGTTCATGCTAGGTGGTATGACAGTCAGTTGGATCTCAAAGCTACAAAAGATTATTGCTCTATCCACTACTGAAGTAAAGTATGCTGTTGTAACAGAAACAAGCAAGGAGTTGAAATAATTGCAGAGCTTCTTGGAGGAACTGGGTCCAAATTATGGGAAGAATACTTTGCATTGTGACATTCAAAATACTATTCATCTGGAGAAGAACTCTGTTTATCATGCTCGAACAAAGCATATAAAAGTTTGGTATCACTTCATACACTCAGCTTTGGAAGATTGAGTCTTGGTACTAGAAAAGATTATATGAAGCAAACCCAATAAATATGTTAATAAAGACGGTGGCCGTTGACAAACTGAATCTGCGTTCAACTTCAGTTGCCATGCAAGTACGAAGAAGAGAGAAATGAGCTACTGCATTGATTGAGTATGAATACATAATTGAAATTAATCTTCAAGCAGAAGATTGTCAAGTGGTGAAAATTTTTTCTTTCTATGTATTAACCGTGTACATGAAACACGGTTTTGCTCCTGTAAGAAAAGAAAAAAAGTACGGTAAAGAAAATAAAAAAATAATTGTACATGGGCCATGTATTTTATATGGAAATAATTTGTAAATGGTTGGTGAGGGGGTTAGTGATCCAATCCTATAAATAATGGCCTTATTCTTTCATTCTACTCATCCCATAAAAGTGAGAAATACTAAGCATAGTGAGAATAAAATAGAGAGATTTTATTCGTAAGAGTTAGAGAAAAATATAATTTTCTTTGTAGGTGTATTCAGAGTTTGAATGTAAGGAGTACTGAGTGAGTATTTTAAACACTTGTAAAAAAAAAAATTTTTCTTATAATGAAAATCTGCAACAACTTTGTAAACATAACTAAATTCATAAATCATGATAATTTTGTGTATCTTGTATTTATTTTTTTTCACATTTATTTTATCGTTGCTTCTACTAACGTGTGTTTGTTAGGAGGTTATTCCCTACCACGAATGGCCAGTTTTCATTAGCGATGCCGACCTTCTTGACTGGGTGTTACCTAAACAGTTATCTCGTAAAAGCTGGTCATTCTGGTAGGGTTGAGCTTGAAGTTGTTTGACATGATAGCTTTTATCTTCTTTATCCAACCACAACCACAGGTACGGGCTCCGATTATGGTGGCAAAACGACGTGTCGTTTTGCACCATGTCTATTTGCCACGTGTAAGCTTATTATTATTGATCGGAAAAACCACCTCCAACATATACACAGTCAGTTTAAATTGTCTTTTCATTTAAATTGTCTTTTCTTTATACATGGACCTAGCTACACTGTGGTCCAATCCCCGCCCCTTATTTTGAGCCTCAAATTCACTGTCAATTAAATGTGTAATATGAAAGTGATGATGGATAAATCTAAACAATTTTCAATAAAAGATTCTACTCACAATTGGAGTAGAAAATATTTTTAAGGTATAAGTCGAGGTATTTTTTTTCCCTTTCAAATCATTAAAGTCTACTTCAACACATAATATTTCCATAATCACGTTTGATGCTGACCCCGATTATTTCTTTCTTAAACTAAGTGAGTAATTTAACTTTAAACTATCTTTTTTTAAGGCTCTTCAAATTATCTTTCATTACCCATTAGAATGTTTTAAGTAGTTCCTTGCTACAAATTGCGTTAAATACTTTAATTAACAACATTTTATCATCTACTTTAAATGCCCTAATCAATTTTTCATATATTTGTAAAAACTAGATTTTTGTAGGTTATAAAACTTTGATCGTTGGATTAGGTGTGTATCGTATAACAAAGACTGTCAACAAAATGATTAAAAGTTAGATTAGTTTAAGAGGGTACCTTAGAATTGAACGTGAAAGAAACATTTGATTAGTAGTAAGAAGAGCATTTATTTTTAATTTTATATTTATTTATTTTGATGAATAATAGTGGGAAAAGCATTAATAATGAAAGTCACATGCCCCTGCATTATTATTATTATTATTAGTATGATTGTTGTTGTTGTTATAAGTCACATATATATTAAAATGATAGATATGTAAGTAAGATCGTACAAAGAGGTACAATTATGTCCGTGGTGACAGGGTGAGCGAGGGTGAGCGTTGGTAAGTTAAAAAAAGGCAGAGTCAAATCTCAAATGGTTTATGGGGGTCAGTCAAAGCCGTATGAGAGTCGACATGTACAAGGTGGGTGGGTTGGGGGTGGCGTAAGTGTTCGGTTCAGTGGTCACTGCTGCTCAGTGGTCCTATACAGTTTGCAGAAGAAGAAGAAGAATATGACATTTGTGGGGACATTCATAACAGAGCCTGTTTAGAAAAAACAAGTTGAGAATTGTGACACAATTGACTTGTCTCGGGGATCCTCAAGATATTAGACATGTATATCTCGAGCTCTGACCATTCTTCAGCACAACAAAAGTTGACATTGAAAAAAGAGAAATGTTGCATCAATCAAGCAAGAGGATTATTCTTTGTTAGGGTGCAAAACTAATGGTTGCAAATATTGTTAATGACTTATTTGGTTTTAATTACATTATATTTGATTATTGTCAATGGGTGGTAACGCTTAATTAGATTTTATGATCTGAATTCTATTTTCTCCGGTTTGAAAATTTTGCGGTACAACAAATATAATATTTTTGTAATTAGAAAAAAATTTTGAAATTTGTAATAAAAGCGGAATTGCCTGATTTTGGATCCTATCACTAATCTCATTGGGAGTGAGAAGGCAGGGCACCACTGTCTATTTTATTGGGTTTTTTTCTTTTGTATAATTTTCGTTCGTGTATATATATATATATATATATATATATATATATATATATTAGAATTTTAAGATTTTATATATTTTAGTTTAGTCGTGTAAAATTTTATATTTTGCACCTTATTTTCGTCATAACGAAATTTCTTCTCCTCTCTATGATTTTTCTCGATATTTTTCATTCTTTTGTTGATTATCGTTTGTTAATTCTTAAGACTTACTACCTACCCCTATGCCCTATGATACAATTAGTAACTATTTGCTCTTTTAGTACATATAGTCTGCTTTGATGTGAAAGCGGATTCAGCAAAGTGATTGATTCCCTATTTGCTCAATTTCGTTCGTGATTTTAATCAAGCATTTTGGTGACTTTAGATTCGAATGAAAAAAATATGGACTGCATATGAACTTGATTCAAACTTCCTTGTGTAAAAACGCTGACTACTGGAATTTATGTAATGCTAATCATCACCGCATAGCATTTTTCTAGTCATTTGTAGTTTGTTTCCAGGAGGGAAAAAAAAGTCATTTGTAGTTTGGGCCGGTAATTTATCCAATTCATTAGGATTGCGAGAGCATTGTTGCCATTCTAGTACCGAAGTTCTTTTGCCCTGTTTCTTGAAGGGCCATTTTGTATCTTTAGGATCTGAACCTCGTTTTTCCAGACTATTGGGCAAAATACACAACTACCCATTTTTCTGAGAATATTTTTATAAATACTCGTTTTAGTTTTATTTCACCAATACCTATTTTCATATCTATTTTTGGAAAATATATAGTAAAAGTATTTTATAAATAAAATGTACGCCATGGTATACAAAATATACCTACGAATCGATATATATATTTTAAAATATATACTATAAGTATAAATTTATACTGAAATGTATACTATAAGTAAAATTTTATATTATAAATGTACATGACACATGTTTAACACATGAAATGTATACCAAAAAATGAGTATTTTTAAAATAAAATAGAAAAGGGTATTTTTGAAATATAAAGTACAAAATAAGTATTGAATGTAAATTTCTCAAGAGTATCTAAACTATAACTCTAGGCCCAATAGCCCACGAGGAACACCTCGTTCTTGTTTCTCCCTTATGTTTGTAGGTATTTTTATGTAGAAATGGCAATTGGTGTCAGTGAGTCCTGTCGTGTCAATGTCTATATATAATAATATATACCTCAATCCGAATTCAAGTGAGTCCTGTCGTGTCAATGTTTATATATAATAATATATACCTTAATCCGAATCCAATCTGTTTAATAATTATGACAGAATTCTAAATTAAATCTGATTCATTTATAAACAGGTTGATCCGATACGATTTGTGTAACCTGTTTATTCAAATGGATCGTATTCGAATCAAATTAACCTAACACGACACATTAATCTATTTAATGTAAATTAGTTAAAATATTTTTTTAACGTATTTAGTATAAATTTATACATATTTTATGACCTTAAGAACTAATATTTACTAAAAATAAATTGAAATCACATAAAATTTCAGTGTATGTGCATAATAAAGTCTTAAAAATATACTAATATTTTCAAATAGGTATCACATGGGTCATAAATGGGTTGATTCGTTTAATAAACGGTCTTTTTAGCTAAGTGAATTAATCCAACCACGACTCGTTTAATAAACGTGTTTACTCAAATTTTTTAATTTCATGTGAGTTTTAAATTATGTTATCATATCATGTCATAAATTATCAAATCTTATTTTCATATACTGTTTTTTTCTTTTTAGAAGTTTTTGTAGCAATTTTCCTTTAGCTAAACCGCTAAAACTGTCGCTCAGTCAATACAGTATCATAGTAGTGTCATATCACTAATACCTGAAGCCCTTAATTGCTCTTATGCTTTCCTTCCGAGCATAGTTGCTTACTAGTTTTGGTTACTTTTTAACCGGTGCCCGACATCGTTTTCCTTCCATCGCTTATTGGTCTCTCTTTCTTCTCTCTCTTTCTTCTTTTCCCTTTACTCCTTAATTTATTTGAATTTTGGAAAGATATTGTACCATTTTGCCGAGCGAATATTAATGCATAGTGTGTGATATGAATTTTCGGAAGATGCAACGTTTTGCCGAGCAATATTGTACAACTAGCTTGGATACGTGCCTTAGGCACATGCCTCCTGTTATTATTGTTTATTCCGGTAAAAGGAGAGGATACGTGTTGGTGCTGAGTCAAAAAGGTAATACACGTATTGAACTTCTATTAGGAAAAAAGGCTAAGGGAAAAAAAGTTAAAAAAAAAAAAAGAAAAAAAAAAAGAAAAAAGGGAAAAGAAATGAGACAGAGCCGGATATAGATACGTTATAGATATAGATACATAATTTTATATGCACCACTATTGTGCTGATGTTTTCATATCCGCGCGACATTTCCCCTAAAGCTAATTTGTGACAGAGCTAGAAATTTTTTTTAAGAGGGGTAAAATTAAATACAAAATTCAGCTTTTTTTTTCCTACCTTTTTTTTTTGCCCTTTATATTCTTTTTTCTTCACTTTCTTCAAATGAGCATGTTATTAAATAATATAATTTAGGGCAATCACAAAATAGTATTTTTGAAATGCATATAGTAAATATGGACCAAAATAAAAGACTTTTTAAGGCTAAGGTCTAATGAAAAACTATTCATAAGAGTGGGAAAAATTAAATATCTAATATAATATGAGTAAAGTTTAAAGAGAAATGAGGGGATCATTGAATTTTTTTATGAGATATATGGTTGAATTTGTAAATTATTAAAATTTAGAAGGGGTAAATAAGGGATATAATTGAGTATTTTAATAAATATGGGTAAAAGTAGAAATTTCAAAAAACTGAGGGTGGGCATATGGGCCCAAGGTGGCACTGTCATTGCTTTTGTCTATTTTATGAAACCCTCGTCACCATGTATCGTAGTACTAAATTATATACACATGTCACATTCTGTAACAAGTGTCCCTGACCATGCATGCAACACCAATTGATGGTCATGTTAACATGCAACATAAATCCACATTTTACTTTATTACTCACCTTCACTCCCAGTCAAAAGAGAAGAGAGCAAAAGAAAGACACACTGAGAAAGAGAGAGAGGCAAGAATGTCAAAGAGCTGGATTCGGCAAGGCTACACCAAGGTAGCTCGTATTCTCGGCAAAAGAGATCCCAAGAGTCGAAACTTCCCTGTCCTAGAAGGCCACCCTGCGGCCCAACAACACGCAGAAGTAGCAGTTGAGGCCCACGAGTCCATCAAAGAGAGAGCCGAAGAGCTAATCAAAGAGTTCAAGATATACAGAGGGAATCCGGACCATCCCAACAACCTGACCTATCTTCAGTCCTACTTTGTTGACCTTTCCAACTGTGGTCCTATGGTGATCAATTTCTTATCTTATTTTATACGTAGAATAGTCCTTTTATTTATATATTTATTTATTTTTCCATTTTCTAGTTATAGACCTTACAAGAAAAATTGGGTTTGTGGGCTTTTTTGGTTTAGGTTTTTGATGCGTTACAAAAGATTAAAGAAGAGGAGCATTCGACCTTGAGTGATAGGAGGTCTTGTAGAGAAGGAATATGTGGGTCGTGCTCCATGAACATAGATGGGACCAATACCGTGGCCTGTTTGAGGCCCATTGATGCGGACACTTCCAAGGCCACTTATATAACTCCTCTGCCTCACATGTTTGTCATCAAAGATTTAGTCGCCGACCTCACTCATTTCTACAACCAGTATAGGTAAGAGTTATTTTTTTTATTTTTTTTTTTTAACTTCAATGATTTTTTTTGACCTTCTGAACAACTTTTTTTTTTAATTATTTTTTTGGCTAATAGAGAAGAAATTCACTCCTTTTATCAAAGTTATAGCAAATTAATTTCTATTCAGGCATGAAAAGCACTAAGAATGAAAAGCACTAAGAATAGCATGATAACATTATCACGCATCCGGTCAATAATGTTGCTTCACGTGTGGAAATTTGTCAAATAAGACCATAATTTTTACAGAATAATTAATACAGAAAAAGAGTCCAAAATTATTAGAAATGACGATCAAAACCTGTTAGTAATAGTGATCTTTAGTGACGACGAGTACGTATTATTTCTCTAAAATATACTGACGTACATCTAATCACATTAGTTTGTATTGGGGATGATTAAAAAATCACGAACAGATGGTGGCCATTCTCTAAAATTTTATTCTGAGCTAAGATTGTGTATAGATGAAAGCAATACCACATACTAATAGGCCAATGTCTTTTTAGTCTTTATCGATCGCACTTAGGATGATTGGGATGACTGTAATCTCTTCATTGAGAATTAGTTAATTGGAATGTAATGACAACACATAGGATGATCGAGCCATGGCTAAAGACGACAAAGGCAGTGGAGGACGGTCGGGAGTATAGACAATCACCTGCGGACAAGTAAAAGCTAGATGGGCTGTATGAGTGCATACTATGCGCTTGCTGTAGCACATCCTGCCCATCTTACTGGTGAAACCCTGAAGAGTTTCTTGGACCAGCAACACTCCTCCAAGCTTACAGATGGATTTGTGATAGGGGTAATGAAGTTTCTTCTTATTGTCAACGCACACTTTTAGTTTTAGTGTTTTACGTATCACTCATGAGACACGAACAGGGCAGTATGAAATTATCACCACTTGTCAAGCATGAAATAAAAGAAAATAAATTAACGAACCGTGTGTGCTATAAAATCGTCAAAACATGTTAGAAAATACACAAGAGGTCGCAATTAAAAATGACACCTCTCCACATTTTAAATAATGATTATAAAAATGAAGCGGTATCAATGGAAACATCGCTTCTCATAAATTATGCAGAAAAGTAAGATAACACGAGCGGTAGCATTGGAAACGACACGTCTTGTGTATATGAAACTTAAAAAACAAAATTTCTGATAATCAAACTAGTATGTAATATATGTTAACAAGCACCAAGAATACGTTGTAGACTGGGGAAAAAAGGGAATTTGTGAAAGAAAAAAGAATCGAGAGGAAATATTAATCTTGACCATAGCTTAATCGACAGAAAAAATGGAGAGTAGTTGGTGGTGATGATTGCTTGGTGCTTGAATTGGTGTTAATGTTTTGATCAATAAGTGAAACCAACAAAGAGGACTAAAGAGAGAATGAATGCTTGAGTGCTTTGGATGGAGAGTATTAGAATCACATCAGAGATGCTATTATAGTATGTTAATGGCGCAGTATGGATGGAGAGAGAAATAAGCAATTTAACATTGTATTGATGCTACATGTATTTGACTTATAAAGTCTTTGGTGTATATTTATAGACCTCTTGGAAGAGTTTAGAAGATTAGTTCGTGCGACACCTTTTGAACGGGGTGTTATATCTAATTTAATATTTTTTAAGACAGACGAATTGATTTATCCACCTTTTAATTAATGGTGTACTTTTATTTGGACACCTAATTTATCTAATTTCTGAGCTCGACATTTGGTACTACTGTTGAGGTCTTCTACTCTATAACACTAATCGTATGTAAGGGGTATGTCTCTTTCTTACTCTTCTCATTTCTTACTATTCTCACACGCGGAAGAGGTTGATCAGGGAGTAAGTGTCGAGTGTATAGTTGGTGTTGATGGAGATTTTATCAACAATGAATTTAGGAAATTGTAAGAAGTGGGTTATGTATGAAAATGATTGATCAAATCAAAGCAAATAAAAAGATAATAATTTTATAGTGGTTCAGCTCTAAAAGAGATTCCTACGTCTATTGTTCTTTACTATTTTCTGAGGAATTACAAGAGTTTCGTTATGTCTCAAGGACAGAGAGTCCAGAGAGAGAGATACAGAGTGTCGCCAGAAGTCTCTTATAGTAACACTGAGTCCCCCTTCTATAGGTGAGGGTGACTTAATGTTTACCAATTGTGAAGACGGGTAAGTGTGTAATCAGAAAATACAATTCGAGTAATAATATAATTGGGTAATAACTTAAATAGAATGATTAGTCGATCTCCATTCAGAAACTTATTTCCCTCTCTTTGTAGATTACCCGCTTGATGAAACTTGATCTAGTTTCTTTTTCATATTGGTCGCACTTAACTTATTCGAAAGAGGTCGCACTTCGATCAGAAAAATTTTCATGCGACTTGACGTATCCAACTTTGTTGCTAACTTTTCCTTTTTAGTATTAACCAATATATAGATTTTACACCGCACAACAATTGCCCCCCAACTCTATTAGTTCTTTAGGACAAAATGGAGCTTCCTTCTCTGATAAATGCGAGCTTAAAAATGCGACACTATGATATAATCTTGAAATCCTTGAAGAGTCGCCAGTTCTCAAATCCCATCTTTTCAGAACCATGCGTATTTTTCCCTAACAAACGCAACCACGTGTCACTTTTTCTTAGGAGAGTGGCAAAACTCGAGGAGACTTATCCGTTTTGTGATGATAGTGATGACACCAGCTGTTGTCTCAAATCGAGAAGTTTCAAATTTCGAAAAAATACTCTTTTAATTTTGAAAATTATCTCCTACGTGAACTTCGGCTATTAGAATCGAAAATTAAATATCTTGATCTATGGTTGTGATTTGATGATGCTTGATATATATATATATATATATAGAATCCATCTTCCTCCTTTTCAAAATTCGAACCCTATTGCCTCCGGTTCCTCTTTCATTTATTCTGAAATCCGAAGCGTCCATAAGACAGAAATCCTCTCGGTGCCCCTCTTCGCTTTTCAGCTCGCACAAATTCATCATCTTCTCTGTCGAAGTCATCGCCACAATCCCTCAGACAACATTTCGATTTTTCAGTCTCTGAAAAATGGTTAGCATACATTCTCTCTCTCTCTCTCTCTCTCTCTCTCTCTCTCTCTCTCTCTCTCCCTCTCTTATTTAAAGAATTATTATTCTTTGATTTTCAGAGAACCCTTATTTACAGAGCTTATTTCTAGAAATAGAAAGACAAATCGTAGAGCCTGAATGCCCCGAACATAAACTCCAGGAATTTTCTGGATCCTACTCCAAATGCACACTTCTGGGGGTTCAGCTTCATCTCATATTTCTGAATAATTTTGAACATCTCATCAAGGTGCTCGATGTGATTTTCAGCTTTTTTCGACTTTACCAACATGTCATCAACATATACTTCTATTGTCTTGCCAATTTGTTTTGCAAACATCATATTGACAAAACGCTGATAAGTTGGTCCGGCATTGATGAGTCCAAAGGGCATTTTTTTGTAACAGTACAATCCTTGATCAGTGATGAACGAGGTATGCTCTTCATCTAGCTTGTACATGGGGATTTGATTGTCATAAAACTTAAGAGTTCATGCCCTGACATCGCATCTACAAGCTGGTTGATTCTTGGAAGGGAAAAACTATCTTTTGGGCATGCTTTGTTGAGGTCTGTGAAATCGATGTAAGTTTTCCACTTCCCATTAGGTTTCTTTACCAAAATTGGGTTTGCAAGCCAGTTTAGGTAAAAAGATTCTCCGATGAATCCAATTTCGAACAATTTCTCTACCTCTTCTTTTAATGCGACATAGCGTTCTGGATTCATGGCTCTTCTTTTCTACCGTTCAGATTTCTTTGTTGTATCTATATTAAGGCGATGACACATGCTATTCGGATCAATCCCCACCATATCTAAATGTTGCCATGCGAAGAGATCCAAGTTTGATTTCAGAAAAACAACCAATGAAGCTCTCATGGGTTCTTGAAGCTTCGCTCCGATTTTTAGGACCTTCGAAGACCTGTCAATTGACAAATCTTCCAAGTCTTCTATAGGTCTAGTCTTGACCTGTCCATCGATTTCTCGAGGGTTGAGGTCTTTGATTGACGTTTCGTCTGACACTTCCCTTGACACTTTATTTGATGCTTCATCTTGTAGCTAGACCATCATTGTGCAAGGTGCCATATCTTTTGCTGCGAGCTTTAAAAAATTATTATAATAAGTCCGCGCATCATATTAGTTGCCTCGCACTTCGCCTACTCCATGTTGAGTCGGGAACTTCATAGCGAGGTGGTAGATTGAAGTAACTGCTCGAAGTTCCCTCAATGTTAGTCTTCCTAGTACAGTATTGAATGCAGAGGGACAATCCACAACTAAGAATTAGGTCATTACCATTGAAACCCTAGGATAAGTTCCAACGTTGACCATTAACTCAATCATGCCCCTAGGTAATATGCTGTTACCAGTAAATCCGTAGAGTGGAGTGACACCAGGCTTTAGGTCGCTTTTACTCAACCCCATCTTCTTGAAGGTGTCAAAGATGTCGACAGCACTTCCATTATCGACCAATACTCAACATAGCTGCGTGCTTCCACAGTTGATCTTTATAACCAATGCATCATTATGCAGGTAATGTCATATCCTGCTCTGTGAAGATAATATCCATATTCGGTACCCGTTGAAGCTTTCGTGATCGCTACTCAAGATGTATGACATTGGTCAACGGCTGTTGTCGAGCTTCTCATGCATACCTATCTTGTGCCCTCTTCGAATCTCCACCAACATGCGGTCCTCCAAAAATAGTTCACACTTCACGTTGAATTTCTGGAGGTCGCTATCAGTTTTCTTCTCGCCTATCATTGTTCTATCTAGTGTACTGCCGTAGTTGCCCTTCTTTAATTAATCTTTCGATTTCATCCTTCAAGGCATAGCAGTTATTGGTATGGTATATAATGTCATTGTGATACCGGCAGAACTTATGGGGATCATACCTCGCTCTATTCCGTTTTATTGGTTCCGGTTGATGATATCGCTACTGCTGGTTTGTGACCGCATAGATATGATCTATAGGTACGTTCAGTTCAATATAGTTGTTAAATCTCATAAGAGCTCTTAGAATCTCCTGCTTTTTCTGTTTGGGCTGCTTCTTAGTTGATTGTTCATTACTTCTTTTGTTTGACTTCTTGTTATTATTGTTGTTGGTCGTGGTCGCATCTTTAGCAGCATCTTTTCCTCCTTCCTTTGTCTTATAAAGATTCTCGCGTGAAGATTCCACCCTCAGATGCTGACCAACTCTTCGATAGAAGTCTTCAAGGGTTCTACATTCTCGCTTAAGTAACTCTTCCCAGAGTTTAGTCTCCGGTTGCACCTCGGCCATCATTGGAGTCCTTCAGGTGGGTTGTTTACCTTTGTCAACTCTAAAATAAAGCAGTTGAGGTAAGATCATAGAGTTTCCTCCGGATCTTGCCGAATAGCAGACAGACTGACAAGTAGAATAGTAAAATTCTTTGCGGCCTGGAATTGCCTCAAGAACGCAGTCTGAAATTGTTGCCAGGATGAGATTGATCCGAACTTAAGTCCTCAAAACCACTTTTTCGCTGCTCCTGTGAGAGTTACGGCAATACATCTGCAACGTACGAGATCATCGACACGATGGAGTTCCATCAGGTCGCTGAAGTGATCCATATGATCCAGTGGAATAGTTTTCCTATCAAAAGTGTTTATGGTGGGAAGTTTGAATCCAGCAGGTAAGGCAGTAGCCCGAACTTCCTCGCTGAATGGCGATTGACGATACCCATCAGCGAGCTCATCGTCCCAGCCAGCAAGTGCATCCAATGCGATCCTTAAATTATGAACATCGATATTCGGAGAGAGAGCATTATCTCTTACTGGTGGCAAGGTGTTGGGATTTTTGCCCTAAAAAATAGATTTCCAATTTTACCCTTTTGAGTATAAACAACTATCTCTTATATGAAATTATGATATTTGCTAGATTAAACTATCTTAGTTGAATAGTTTATTTATCTGAAAAAGATTTCATGACTTTATATGTGTATAAAGAAACAAACATGATTAAGTGTTAATTATAGGGAGACTTGTTTCTTTATCTAAGTCTAAATGAAGTAGTTTATAATTCGTAAATAAAGATGGAATACTTTATTTACTATAGGATATAGTGTTTGTCTATCTCAATGAGAATGATGTGTCTCAAATCATTGAAGTATCTAACTTCTGATAGAAACACTAATACAACATAAACAAGTTATGTGTATTAAACTAGACTAGGTAATATAAAGAATTGGATTGCTGTAACTCAATTCTTATATTATTACAAACTAGCTCTTAGTATATAAATCTTAATCCTTGATGTTTGACTGGACTTGCTTTCATTGGTTATTGCCTTTTGATTTGTTAAAAGACTAACCTCTATGAAGTTAGAGGTGAACTCTGGCATATTGGAGGTTATGACTTATGAATTGATGGGAACACCAAATAGTTAAGGACACTATATATTAATGCCACTTTAGGTTCTTTCAAGATTCATGGAATAATTAAATCTAAGATCTTAGTATTCACTTTGTGAATTGGTTGATAATTTTGTCTAAATGGCCATTGAGAACAAAATTATTGACAATATTATTCCTTGATAGAAAGATGGTAACTTAAAGGTAAATAGGAGTTGGAGGGGTATTACGGTAATTTCACCTATCTAACTGCGGCATTGTATAGGGATTATATATGTTGTATAGAATATGCTAGATGGATCGGTTAATCAAGGTTAGTTGATTAAATCTCTATAAAAGGCATGAAATTTAATCTAAGAGTGCAGTATTAGGCCTTTAGTGGAGTGTCCCTTTTACTAATAATATTTATATAAATACCATAATAAGAGTTATTTTGTATTTATCATACTATTGGAGCTTAGATTATTTGAATCTATTAGGTCTCTTGTCTAGCTCAATTAAGCTCATTAATTGGTTGGTGGTATTTGTGAAATAAATTTCATGAAACTGTGTAAAATAATGATTCTACACAGAAGTTGGTATTTTTATTAATAAGTTTCATGAGTTGGACATATTTATAAAAATATACCCAAAACCTAAATTGGAGAATAAGCCCAATCCTGATTGGACTACGGTTAGCAATTTTTGGTCCCATATATATAAGATATATAAAAGAAAATTTCTACACAATAACTCTAAGGAGTCACACGCATAAGACACAAGGAGAGGGAGAGAAAATTCGGTCAACCTAAGATAAGTGAGAGTGAAAAAGATTTTCCACAATCTCATAGTCTCATTTCACATTCCGGTGTTCCATAGGATCAATAAGGCATTCTTGATGATTCTCCAATGAAGGTTTCGACTTGGTGTCCACTCGCTTTGTCAACCAAGAGCAAGAGCATAGACAAAAAGATCTAAGGTTAGAGGTTTGATCACCATCAATAAGGAGATCGAGGAGGAACACGCTACAAGAGGTAGACCCTAATCTCATCTCTAGGGTTTTGTATCTAGATTTGATTTATGTTGTACATGATCCTATATATTATGCATGTATGTTATATGGTTATGACAACTATTTTCATGTAAAAATTTTAAAATCTAAATCCGCTAATTTTTCCGCTTCGTTCATGATATGATCATGTGTTTTTCCATATCTACATGCATGCATGAGTTTCCTAAGCGTTAGATCAATTAATCAACAATTGGTATCAATAGCTGAGGTTCATATGTATAGTATAATATTGATCTAGAATTGAAT
Organism: Parasponia andersonii; assembly: GCA_002914805.1. NCBI lineage: Eukaryota > Viridiplantae > Streptophyta > Magnoliopsida > Rosales > Cannabaceae > Trema > Trema andersonii. The sequence goes on along the minus strand of JXTB01000187.1, from coordinate 453,282 downwards.
ATCTAGGTTATGTGATTGAGTTTGAGCAATTTTTGTTTATGATAATTAAATGATTTATGGTGATGAATGATATTTAATTACGTATACTATTGATTTTTGCATGGTGAGAAAAATTGTGGATTGTGATTCTAACAAAATTAGGTTTGGGTGTTCTTGAATTTTATGTTTGATAAATTCATGAACATGTTTCAAAGAGTTTGAAAATCTGAATTTTTTCTAGAATTTTT